>CM030028.1:7863249-8325701 GCA_017639485.1 Pluvialis apricaria | reverse complement strand
TGACGATGGTCTATTTCAGACGCGAAAATTCGCCCGCAAAAGACAGACTTAACGAGGACATTGACAGACGTACAGACTTTACTAGGAGACATTCAATGGGTGTGCAACTGCTCTTGGAGTTGCCTATTTCTCTGTTAATTTGTAATACTGTTGAATCGTCGTATGCAGTTATTTGTCAGTGGCAAACAGGAAAGGGGGAATTCTCCCCCGCCCCCCCCGCCCCACCTGTGCCACTGACAAATCATCAGCTGACAAATCATCAGGAGACATGTTTAAGATTTTAGAATGGGTCTTTTTAAGAGTACAACCTAAGTCTAGCATTCAAACAAGACCGGAGGCAATAGGGGAGTTGATCAGGAGGGGCAGAACAAGAATCATAGAGATTAGTGGAACGGAACCTGATGATGTCAGTATTCCAGTGAATGGTGCCAATTTAAAATGGTGGTTGCGTAACTCAACCTCCATCCAAGAAGCATTAATAGGCTATAATGGTCGTACACATTCGCAACAACCAAAAGGGAAAATGTGGCAAGTATTAAAACGAAATCAGTGGATGGAAAAAGCGCATCATGTATGCAAGCATTTACTTGCATGCTTTGCCGTGTTAGGAGTGCCCGAACAGATTAAAACAGACAACGGGCCTGCATACATTAGTCAAAAGGTAAGAACTTTTCTACTGAGATGGGGGAATTAAGCACGCAACAGGAATACCCCACTCACCAACCGGGCAAGGCTGGTTGAGCGAACCCATCAAGTGCTAAAAGATTATCTAAATAAGCAAAAGGGTGAAGACACAGATGCACAACAGCGATTACACAGAGTATTGTTTACGCTAAATTACTTGTGTCTTATGGGCGATCAAGAGGAACCGCCAGTAGTGATACATCATCAAAACATTAAGCTGAATAGTACCACTACCCTGCCTAAATTTATGGTACATTATAAAGACCCGACCACCGGAGCACGGGTGGGACCAGTGCCGGTCATTTTTAATGGTCAAGGGTACATGTGTGTCTCTACAGGAACAGGCCCAGTGTGGGTCCCGAGCAGAGCGATAAAACCAGCATTGGAAAGACGACGGACAGACCAATACCAGGAGATGGGCACAACAGAATGGGCCCCAAAGAATCTTAAGAGCTTGCTAATAAGTAGTTGCATCCTTCTTTTGGATGCAGAAACGGCAGGGCTTGATCACCCCTGCAGTTTCAAAGGAATGTCTGGGTGGCTTTGGCAAATATGACCGGTCAAGATTCCCATCTGCCTATCCACAGCATCACCCGAGAATCCATTTTCCACCTGTCTAGTTGGTCTTCCGTCTGACCAACGGCCTTCCAACTTACAAACGCAATTCCTAGGTATTGGCTCTGCAACTCTTGCTGATAGCCGGGATGGATGGGCTGCATATCTACCACCCCTCCATGCCGAGCCGCAAGAGCTAGAACTTGTAGGATCACTCATGATAGATAGCTGTGTGTACTACACAAACAATTTTTGCCTTGTTTTTTTTTTGCACTAGGAGTAGCAGCAGCACACGCTTTAACCACGCTTAATAAATTAGGATATTGGCTTGCTAAACAATCTAACGCTACACTCCAGAATAAGGCTGCCATAGATTTTTGTTATTAACGCATGTCATGGGTGTGAAGACTTTTGACAGGATGTGTTGTATGAACCTTTCAGACCACTCCAAATCAGTACACCAAAGCATCAGAGAATTATATCAAGGAATGCAAAGCTGAGAAAAGATGATGAATGGGGATGGTTGAATCAAATACTATCAGGTTGGGGAATCAAAAGTTGGACAGCTATGATTGTGAAAACTAGCTTGCTTATATTGCTCATTGTAGTTGTTATAATATCAGTTGTATTATGTATCTTCTCCTGTCTACAGTGCATGCTCATGAAAATTGTGCACCAAGCCTGGGTTGCTCAAAAAGAAGAAGGGGGAATTGTGGAGAGATTCTTAAATGAGAAAAGGCATGGTTTGGTTCTGGTGAGCAACCCAGGGTTTGAACTAAGCACCCAGACTGAGGGAGAAAAGATCTAAGTAAACAAGAAAGGTGACATCACCCTGCCCGGGAGAAGAGTTGAACAGAGGCGCGTGAACAGAGGGTCTTAGCCAATCGGGTTGAGGGGCGTTGTACGTGAACAGGGGAGCTGGACCAATCATAGCGTTGTTGAATATGCATGCTTTGCTGCGAGTCTATATATACTCTGCTAAAATATGCAATAAGGGAGGACGATCATACTCACATTGAGATCGCGTCGTTACTCCGGATTTGGAAGATAACTCTAGCTCCATACATGGGGAGATTAAGCAACTGATGGAACACTCACAGAAAATACAGAAAGACGTTGGATTTTTTGGGCTGGAAGGCCTAACTAATTGGTTAGGCCTAGGAGGGTGGCTAAAGGGGCTAATTCAAAGCTTAGTATTGGTCTTAGTAATAGTTATTGTAGGGCTTTTAATGTTTGGCTGTGCTTTGTCATGTATTAAGCGGCTTATAACGCAAGTTACTAATAACGCTTGGCTGGCACAAAATAAAAACGGGGGAATTGTGGAGAGCTGGCTAGCCGAGCGAGGGCATATCAACATCGAAATGTTGACTCATCAGGGTCTCAAGAAATACCGAGAGCAGCTCCTGTGAGAACTAATAGATAACAAGTCATCAGGATCTCAAGAAATACTGGGAGCAGCCCCTGTGAGAACTAATAGATAACAAAGACAGTCTGCCCTTGTTTATTCCAACAAAAGCTAAATAAGGAACTTGTGGTTAAAAGAAATGAGAGTTATGTGCAGTGATAAGATGTGTATGCAAAGATAGACCTTGAGATGCCTAACCAATAAGGAGCTTGGCTTTTGCAATATGTATGAGCTAATTAAGACTGTTATAAAAGGTGTAACCGTGCTTTAATAAACGAAGTTTGCTGATCCCTCATATTGAGTGACTGCTTCTTCCCTCCGTTCCGACGAATGGCACGACAAGCCGGCACCCAAAAACAACAACCAGAGCCCCAGAAAAGAAGCTGGCCTGGGGGAAATTAGACCCAGAGCCCCAGAAGTGCAGTTGGCACCCAGAAAAGCCAACCCAGAGCTCCAACGGAAGAGACAGCCCTTGGAAAAGCCAACCTCAAGCCCCAGTGAAAGAACCAGCCCGTGGAAAAGCCAACACAAAGCTCCCAAGGATGAGCCAGCCCCACAAAAGCCAACCCAGAGCCTTCAAGAAAGAGCCAGGCCCCAGAAAAGCCAACCCGAAGCCCCAGAGGACTAGCCAGGACTTGGAAAAGCTGACCTGGACCCCCAAAGGAGGAGCCAGCCCCCAAAACCAGAGCCCCAAAGGTGGAGCCAGGACCTGTAAGAGCTGACCCATAGCCCCAGGGGACGAGCTGGCCCTTGGAAAAGCTGACAAAGAGCCTCAGAGGAGAAGCCTGTCCCCCAAAAAAGCTGACCCAGAGGCCGAAAGTCCTCCGTGGCACTTGAAAATCCACAGCATCGTAATGACTGATCTGCCCCAAAGGAACCGACGGCTCCGAGGTCTGTGATGCTGCTCCTCGGACCTCAATGCCTCGACCATTTCTAGAGACTTGCCACAAGGTGCCTGCAATAACAATGCGAAAACCCTAGCTGCGTTACTGGCTTACCTCACGATCCAACTGTGATCTGTCTGACTCCAACTCACGTGCACACAAACCTCAGTTACTTCAACCCTCTACACCGGCTCTACAATGCCATACAATAGACACAAACATTGAGCCAGGCAGTGCCCATGCAAATATAACGCCATACAACGCAACACACTCTGAGATCACCGACAAGACAAAACATGGTACAGCATGCTGCAATTCAAGACAAAACGCAAGACAGCATGGTGCTGCCTCGTGTCTTACGAGATCAGACCCAGCTGCCATTCAGACCTGCGTACTGTAATACAGAGGTCCGAATAGTTTACGCTACATCTCTTGCGACTTCATGTAGTCATAACTCCAATCCGCTGCACAGAGACTGGAACAGAACAGACCTCATCGACACCCAAATCCAATCTGAGAGAGGCTGACAAACCCTCCTCCCTTTCCCAACCATCCCCCAGTCCCAAAGCTTTAGAAAACCCTTCTCTTCTCCTGAACTGGCAGGGAAGGAACCCCACTTCTTCCAGACAACTCCCGCCCTGTATTGGCACCTCTGAACCCCCTGCATAGGCCGCTCCTCAGGAGCTGCTCTTACGAGCCGTGCCCTGCGTTCTGCAGGCACCTCGTACCTTCCGTCTTCCCACGGACTCTGGGCTCTGCCACAGACCCACAAAGTAAAGGACGCCCTGACCCAGTCTACGAGGAACCTGCCACAAGCTGCAAAGGTTCTAGGGACAAAGTGGTACTCTGCGGGCGATGGGGAAAGGTGACGAACCGTCCCATACCCTGAAAGACACCGTGCCTGGTGTCCCTGCTGCTTTCTTGAGAAATGCTAACACTCCATGTACAGATGCGTACAAGATGCTCACCCTAACCCCTGCTAGATAATCTCATCATCAGTCCTATTAAGAGAAATTACATCAGCAACTTAAACCATACACAGCAAAACTGGAGAAAAACAACAAAGTTCCTTCTTCAATGAAGTCAGTAATGCTAGGAAAATGGAGTGCACCCACAATAATAAAAAAGAAAAGCATCCTATTACACCACCTTGCCACCCTTGAACACTCATTACCAAGTTACTGACCTTAAAAAAAAAAAAAAAAAAAAAAAAGAAGAAGAGCAGAAAAGCAGCACACGAGTCTACTTTCTACTATATATGCTGCTGAACCTTAACCGGTCCTGAAGGTCTTACCTCAAACTTATTAGCTCTGCTTTTCTAAACATCAAAACACGCCTGCCCAAACAGCTGAGCTGGCTCCAAAGCTGCAGTCAACTGAAGGACCAACAGAGCACCCCCGCGGGAGAAGCCCAGGGGCAGAAAGACCTCCCTCGGCAGAGGCTGTGGCTGGCAGAGCCCTGCACTGCCCACCGCCCTTCCCACAATCCCCTGGGAAAGGCGTGAGGCCGACCAGCAGAAGGCATAAAGGCCGCCACAGGTGTGGCGGGTCCTTTGTCACCTGCCTTCCCTTCGCAGCACATAAAGCACTGAACCTGTTTTTTTCCTTCTGGGAGTCTTGACTCACATCCAGCCATTATCAAACCACTTGTGTTCAATTATGTCGATGCGTTGTTGTGGAAAAGGCGATTTCATAGTGGTGGATTTATTTCTCCAATCTTTAGCTATTTCTGCAGTTAACTGTTAACCATTCCCTGTAGCTTTGAAGCATGCTGTTATGTAGCGTGTCATTTCCAGAGGGCTGACAGGCATGTCAGCTGCTCTGGAGGACTGCTGGGGCCATAGAGATTGACCTGCGGACGACTGAGGGGCACTTCCGGTGTCCTGGAGGACCGTGGGGCCACAGAGATGGCCGGAGGCCTGAGGGGCACTTCCGGTGTGCTGGAGGACCGCAGACCCATGGAGATGGGCTTCCGGAGGACTGACGGGCACTTGCGTGCGGCTCCGGAGCGCGGTTAGAGCCCGTACCGGGGCGCTGATGGCCGCTCTCAGGGCCGGGCGGGGCGGCCGTCGCTGAGGGCAGGTGGCACAGACCCGCTCCAGGTGGCGGGGAGCCTGCCGGAGCACCGCCGCTGCCACTTTGCCCTCGGCCGCAAGTAGTGGTTGTAGTGGTCTTGAGAGACATCCTGTCTGACAGGAAGAGATACGACCACAATGTTATCTTGAGTAAACGTTAAACTGCATTGTCATGTCACTACGATAATGTATGTCTTTTGTACCAATCAAGCATGTAAAGAATAGATCGTATAGGCTAATTTTGTATCCGACGTTTTATCGAAACTACCTCAAGCAAGCACAGATCTGAAGAAATCACGATAACGGAAGAAGCAGAGGGGCGGACCGAAGATGTCAAAACCGACCTCCGTGAGGATAAAAAGAGCTGCTCAGATTGCTTGAATTTGCGAGCCTTGGAGGAGCTGCGACTCTCCGGCCGCCCAGCGCTGCTTTTGCTTTCCTACCTTACTAAATATTTAGTGAATCTGTTTTTGATTCAGTTGGTCTTAGTTTCAACTGTAACACGTAATATAGAATTACAGAATCCTTAGATACCTTCAGAGCACACCGTCTCAATATTGGCAATAAAACCCCGCTAACATTCAGCTGCCTCTTTTAAAACGTTTCCATTTTCTACATTTTTTAGAAACGTCCCTGTTTTTTAAAGATTTAGCACAAATCCCTAACTGCCAAAGTACACCTAATACATTGTATGCTACAGCCATTTGGCAGTTGCAGTTTAAACAACGCAAGTCCGTTTGAAAATTATACGATTGTAACCTTTTTTAAAGTTTAATTTAGGATAGAAAGATAATAAAGATAAAAAATCCCCCGTATGATTTTACTGGGGGGGGGGGTGTCAAATCCCCCGTCCCGCAATCCATAAGGCTACCAAAAAGGACCGGAGACGGGCTGACGCTTTCGGCTGTGCTGAACGTGCAGAGGAATGTGTTTTTATGATACCTCGCCTGTTACGACTAAGAACCCAAAGACCGGCAATGCCACCAAATCTGGGAGACAGGCTGTGCTTGGGCCTTTAGAAGGAAGTGGACTTTTTAAAAAAAATTTAAAAAGAGAGTGCAAAGTCTCATTGCCGAAAAAGGACATCAGGGAGGCAGTAGCTCACCAAAAACACATCGGGACTCGCACTCACCAGTTACAAGGCTGCCAGCGCTTCTTGGGAAAGCCCGGAAAACATGCAGAAGCCACGCTGCTTTGTCCCGCTTTGTCCACATCTCTTCTCTGACCGCGACTGCTTTTCGTGCAGAGGCGAGTCTCTCAGTGAGATTCTCCAGCACTACCAGAAGAGAGTTTAAAAACTTGTGGACTGAAAAAGCATAAAGCTTTTACCCCGAAAACAAAGTCCGTTTCTTCGGAACATCTGAACCCTTACGGACGCCTTCGGCCCTCTTTTAGTGCAACGTTATTTTCACAGTGCCCGTTAATGGTGAGCACACAGAAAGAGAAGATTATGCTTTTGGGAAGAGAAAATTAGCCGAGGGAAGTAAGCTTTGCATGGGCGCAACGTGCTCCAGAACACCCCTTATTTTCAGTATTCGTGTTCAACTGCTTCGTAGAGAAACTACAGGAGGAGAGTCGGCACATCCTCCACGTTAACTTCAAAGTCCACATGACAAGGACCTTAGGAAAAACACAGACGCGCATCGGACATGTACCTCGTCTTCGCAAACCAACCCGGATCCTTTCCATTCCGTCCCATACTGTCACGGCAGAAGAAAGGGCCACCATGGAGAGACAGTGACAGTCGACAATCTGCCGAGAGAGGAAAAAGCCCTTTAGCGTAAAGCTGGGTAGAAATCTCAAGCCGCCTTCTTTCCCCGAAGGTTTGCCAAGACGACCGCTGAGCGGAGGAAAAAGCACTCGGCTTCATCTTCGGGAGGGCCCTCGGTGCAGGCCACTAGAGCGCTTGCCTTTTTCAGACAGCCCTGCCTCATGTTGACTCACCGGCAGCTTTAGTCGCACTAGAGCCCCCTTGCCAACCGCACGCAGGTGGCAGACACAGACAGCTACGTTTCCTCAAGCCTACGCACAGCCGAGCTTTCCTCACCCTACACGTCCCAAGGCAAAGATTTTTGTTAAAGGGTGCAGCAACCCACCTGTCTCGCTGAACCGCCCCTGGCAAAAAAGCAATGATTTTTTCCAGGCCCTTTCTCCAAACGGTCAGGAGCTTTTAAAACTGCCGTTGCGCCACCAAACCCGCTCAGGGTCCCTGCCAGCTTTCGACTCCCCTTGGCGTTACCGGGCACACGGTCTCTGCCATCTCCCAGCAGCCAAAGTACGGCACGCGCCCGCACCCCAGCGCAACCCTGCGGGTGCCCGTGCGCACCTCCCTCTTTGGATGAGAAACCCCGGAGCATCCCTGCGAGCGCAGCCGCGCGTGCAGGATCAGCTTCACCTACGCTGATTCCAGGGGATGCCATTGCTGAAGCTCTAAACTGAAAACCGCCTCTTCACACTCGGCCACACACAGCAGAAGGAATCCACACCCAGAACTCTGCAAACACCCAGTAACGCGAACTGCAAACCCACAGCCACAGCAGCAGCTTCAGAGACATTCAGACCAGGAACAAGGGAGAAAAATAAAACGGCTTCATCTCGCGTGCAGGAAAGCCGCAGGCAGAGAAAAGGGTCTGCCTGCTTTCTGTAAGGGCTGAGAACGCTTTCTCCTTCTCTTCCGAAACCCCTCCGTTAGGTCTAAGTATCTGTTATGGTTTGAGAGACCCATAACAATTTATTGCCGTTTAGACAATCGTTCTATCACCTGGTGACCCCTCCCCACCCAGGAAATAGGATCGGGAAAAACAAGGAAACCCAGGAAGTGAAGTACAAACAGATTTAACAGAGTAGGATTAAATAATTAACACTATAATAGCGCTAAAGAACCAATATTGATCCCGACACCCATACAGAATAGGCCCAGATTATACTCAGCCAATTCTATCAGTAGGAAGCCGTGCACTCCCAGCACTGCACAGCGGGTGTCAGACACTGCAAGCGCTACGACTTCAGGAGGAAGGGAAGGCCTCAGGGCTCCAGCACCAGGGCACGAATTTCTCAGGATCGCAGCCATCAAGGCAGACAGAGAACTTTGCAGCAAACTTGCTCGTTTATAGTGAACGTGACACTGATGGTGTGAAATAATCCTGGTGGCCAGCGTGGGTCAAGCGCCCGGGTCTCACTCCTCCTCATCCCTGCACCTGGCAAGCTCGAAAACACCAAGCCCTCGAAACCCGCACACCATAGCTGGCTAGAAAGTAAATATTTTCACAAATTCAGACACTAGAGTCTTCTAAAATTGCAGCCTTCCCAAATGTGACAAGAGAAATTACTCCTGTGTCGCTCAAACCAGGACAATATCGCAGCACCACCGTGGCAATACCCAGAGCAGGGAACGACAGCCCCGCTGCCAGACGTTTGTGGAGCGGGGCACGCAGAGGGACGCGTTTTGCCACACGCAACCCTGAATTGCCTGAAAACATACGTTTACCAAAGAGAGCCACTTGGAACGTACTGCCAAACAACATCTGGCAATAAAACTTTGATGGGTTTGACACACACACAGTGTTGGGGGAACTCGCTATTTGCTTCCTGCTGCTGCTGCTGTTGTTCTTCCTTCAGAAATCCTACTTGTAGCCAAGCTTTTCACTACCGGTTCAAGCACCTACCTTCCTGGCGTTACCAGCACGTTTACACAGGCAAGGAACTTCACTGCTCTGCTCAAATTAGCAAAATGAAAGCTACAGCCCTGAGAGAGATGTGAAAAAGGGGAGGTCAGGCAGCAAGACAGCTCTGCAGGCTGCCACCAGGCAACACTGCACTCTGCTTTGGAAATCACACGTCTGTCCCAAAAAAATCCACACCCCCGCAAAAAAAAACAGACCAAAAAATCCCACCCCTGAGGGAGCTGGGGGGAAATTAATGAAAGGGAAAACCAGCAGCCCCAACACGAAGTGAAATTTGGCTTGAACACTGACCGTGTACTTCAGCGACTCCCTGAGTCTACACCTCAATCCGCCAAACGACTAGTCCTCTTCCCGAAGGACAAGCTTTTCCGACTTAAAAACCCGAGATTGAAGGCTCCATGGAACAGAACCCGGGTTGAGCCACAGTGCCATCAACACTGGAAGGGAAAAAAAAAACAAACCAGAATAAAAATCAAGCAAAACATCAGTTCCCATCGTGTTGCATTCATTACATTTCCACTGGCACCTAGGTGCTCCAAAATTAACCGTACTCACACCACGGACTCATAGCAATTCAGTTACGCGGGGAAAAAACGAAAGCCTGTTTCCAACTCGCCCATAAAATTAGCACGAACAAACAGAAAAGAAACACTGGACCCTAAAGAAGGCGTCGGGCAGCTCTTAATTTATCCCAGAGGAAAGCCGGCTCTTTTACCCAAAAGGAAGCCATTCCTAACTACCCAGGCACCAATTCGGGAAGGAGGCGCGCTCCGTTCACTGCAAACCTGCATCAGCTTTTCCACGCTGGCGGCACATTCGCCTTTTCTGCTGGTTTGACACAGAGTACCTGGAGCGCCCCTGAACTCGCAAACGTTTCTTCCCGCTCCCCCAGCCCCACGTGTGTGATGACCGGAGCAGCCAGCGGAATCAACCCTGCAGGATTTCTTCCCGGGATGCACAAAGGGACACTGGGAAAAGAGGAGGTGAGAAATGACCCTGGTTGTCACAGCCAGCCCACGGGGACAAGCCGGGGCGCCCCCAGACCACCTCTGCCCTCGGCAGTGGGACCCAGAGAGGCGCCTGGCGTGGATTTAACCCCCCAGGGAAGAGGCCCGGCTCCCCGCCGGCTGAAGGACCACTCGCCTCCCCGCTGCTCGCAGCTCCTCGCTGGGGATGGCCCGGCCTGTGCCGGGCCGCTCTTCAGCCGTGCGGGGAGCGCAGTCCGACCGGCAGCTGCGCCAGCCAACACACGCTCCAGCTAATTGCAGCTCCTGCTCGTTACCGCTGCCGGGAGTTTTGCCTCTGCCCAACGCACGCTCCAGACAGCAGACACCCCATCTCGCTCCAGCTCCTGCTTGTTACAGCTCTGGCTAATCGAAGCCCCAGCTCGCCACTGAAGCTCTGCTTGATTTCAGCTCCTTCTCCTTACGAGATCCAGCTATTTGCAACAGGCTGGGCTTTTCACGAGCTCATCAATCAATCCCTGTCCCAATTTGAGTATTAGGGTGAAACACCATAGCTGTACACCCTATAAATATTGATTCGTTTGCACCAATAGTTCCTTAATAACTATGCTAAACAGCGTACAAGGGAGAGCCGGACTCGAAGAGCAGAGGGCACGCGGGGTCTGAAAAGCACCTTTCCCCCGCAGAGACCCCCCGCAGACGTTGAGTCCAGGTGGCTGTCCCAAACTTCAGGCTCCAACGGGACCAGACCCTCACCTCCAGGGAGGGTCCTCGCACCCTGCCCACACCCTGCTTTCCCCCGCATCCCCCAGCACCCTCCCACCCCCCTGCAAAACCTCAACTGACTTCTGCTTGTGGCCCCCAAACCAGCTCCCTCAGCGCCCGTTCCTGAGCGCCAAACCCCAGCTGCCGAGCCTGTTCTCAAGCCCCAAAAACGCAGGACTCCGCCCCTGCTCCTCAGCCCAAGGCCACACCACTCTGCCTGTTTCTCAGCCCCCAAACCAGCCCCGGCAGCCCGCTTTCCAGCCCCAGCGGCACAAGACCTGCTCTCCATTTCGGGCCCCAAACCACCTCTCCCTCTCTGCTTCCTCACCCCCTCGGCAGCCCCCACGTAGAGGAGCGCGCCCCCCCACCGCCCGGCCCCCCTGGGGCCCACAGCCAGCTCTGGGGAGCGCTGGGCACCTGCAGAGGGCCCGGCCCCGCCGCGCCGCGGGGCAGCGCCGGCCCGGCCCGGGCGCCGCTTTGTTACCGCCCTTTCGGGCTTCAGTTCTCCGGCACCGCCAGCACCGCCCCCCCCCCCCGAACCACCCTCCGGCACCACCACCCACCGCACCACCGACCCTGCGGTGCCCCCCCCCTCAGGCCCCCCGTTCATCCAGACCCCCTCAAGGCCCCCGCTCAGCGGCCCCCGCCGCCATCACCCCTCAGGGCCCTCTACAGCCCCCCGCCACCTTCCCACGACGCCCCCTCAGCCCCCCCCGCCACGCTGCCCACCGCCCCCCCGCTCACCTCCACATGGTGCCGCTGCCTCACCACGTCCTCGCGGCGGGGTGGGTCTGGCCCGGCCCAGCGCGGCACAGGAGGCGCCCGCCGGGCCCCGCTCCCCCTTCGAGCCGGGCGCCATTTTCCCCACGCGCCCTCTGCTGCCGGAGCGGCCCGGCCCGCCCACGCCGCGCGCCCATTGGCCGCCGCGCGCACCCCCCCTGCCCCCCCCCCCCCCCCCCCCCCCCGGGGACTGCGGGGAAACCGCTCCGCAGGAAACACAGCGCGGCCTTTACAAAGGCCGAACGCCGCCCGGCACGACGGGACACCCTCAGGCTGCCCCGGGGAACGCCGCCTTCCGATCAGTGCGATGATGCCAATCAATTTGGAAATTATACAATCTTAACTTTTTTTTTAAATTTCATCCACCCTAGAAAGGGGAGGAGGGGGGGGGCGGGGGGAAAGGGGAGGAGAGAGAGGAGAAAAAGGAGGAGGGGACAGGGAAAGGGGAGGAGAGAGAGGAGAAAAAGGAGGAGTGGGCGGGGGGAAGGGGGGGCGGGGAAAGGCGGGGGGGAAAAGGGAGGAGTGGGGGCAGGGGGGAAAAGGGAGGAGTGGGGCAAGGAAAGAGGGGGGGACAGACAGACAGAGAAGGGGGATGGAGTAGAGGGACAGGCAGACAGAGAAGGGGGACAGACAGAGACACGGGGGGACAGACAGAGACACGGGGGGACAGACAGAGACACGGGAGGGACATAGAAAGGGGACAGAGACAGACAGGGGGGACAGAGACAGACAGGGGGGACAGAGACAGACAGGGGGGACAGAGACAGACAGGGGGGACAGAGACAGACAGGGGGGACAGACGGAGGGAGTAGGGGGAGAAACAGAGAAGGGGGGACAGACAGAACAAAAAGGGGGACAGAGAAGGGGAACAGAGAAGTGGGACAGAGACAGACGGGACAGACAGACAGAGGAGGGGGACAGAGAAGTGGGACAGACAGACAGGACAGAGGAGGGGCGACAGAGGACGGGGGACAGACAGAGAGACAGAGAAAGGGACAGACAGACAGAGGGAGTAGGGGGAGAAACAGATGGGAGGGACAGACAGACAGGAGGGACAGACAGACACACAGAGAAGGGGGACAGAAAGACAGAGAGGGGGGACAGAGAAGGAGGAAAGAGAGACAGACGAGATAGAAGGGGGACAGACAGACAGAGAAGGGGGGACAGACAGACAGACAAAGAACGGGGACAGAGAAGGGGAACAGAAAGAGAAGGGGGACAGACAGACAGAACAGAGAAGGGGGACGGACGGGACAGAGAAGGGGGACGTAGAAAGGGGGAGAGACAGAGAAGGGGGACATAGGGGGAGGGACAGACAAACAAAAGGGGGACAGACAGACAAACAGAAAAGGGGGACAGACAAAGAGGGGACAGAGAAGGAGGACAGACAGACAGACAAAGAATGGGGACAGAGAAGTGGGACAGACAGACAGATGGGACAGAGAAGGGGGACGGACAGAGAAGGGGGACTGAAAGACAGTGGGAACAGAGGAAGGGGACTGAAAGACAGTTGGGACAGACAGACAGAGAAGGGGGACATAGAAAGGGGAAAGGGGCGGGGGGGAAGGGGGAAGGGGAAAGGGGTGCAAGGGGGGGGAGTGGGGGCGGGGAAAGGGGAGGGGAACACGCAGAGAGGCAGGAATTAAAAAAGGGGAAAGTGAGGTGGACAGAGATAAACTGAGACATACCGAAAAACCTTGATGAGCTGAAGGGGATAGACTGAGGAATTAAAGAATAGGGACAGGGAGCCAGACAGAGAGAGAACGATAAATGCAAAAATGGGCTATGGGAAACATCTTTTCGTATTCTAAAATCCTTTATATAACAGAGTAGATAAAGGTGTTTATTTTGAAATCCTCCTATATATATGAAGGAATATTATTTTTCAATATATATAAAAAGGAAAGATTTTTCTCTATTTCAATGCCTCACACGCATATTTACAGGTTTTATTTTTTAATTCCCCCATGAACTGTCTGATGTTTCTGGCCTGTGAACCCCCCATGCCCCACTCACCTGCTCCTCCACCACATCTTCACACCCCCCCCCTCCAGTGACCTTTTGGTGCTCCAAGTGACATCATCACACACCCCTTTTTATTCCCCTCAAAAAAGGCACAAAGCCACCACTCCCAGGGCTGCCCCTTCCCCTCGCAGCGCTCAGCCACTGGCAGCCAAACCTGGGGGGGGGGGGGGGTCTGCCCAACATCGCCAGACTCGGACAGCAGGACACCTGAAAAACAAGAAGTGGTGGATTTATTTCTCTAATCTTTAGATATTTCTGCAGTTAATTGTTAACCATTTCCTGTAGCTTTGGAAGCATGCTGTTATGTAGCACCTCATTTCCAGAGGACTGACAGGCACGTCGGCTGCTCTGGAGGACTGCGGGGCCATAGATTGACTTGCAGACAACTGAGGGGCACTTCCGGTATCCTGGAGGACTGTGAGGCCATAGAGATGGCCATCGGAGGACTGAGAGGCACTTCCGGTGTGCTGGAGGACCATAGAGCAATGAAGATGGGCTTCCGGAGGACTGACGGGCACTTCCGTGCGGCTCCGGAGCGCGGTTAGAGCCAGTACCGGGGCGCTGATGGCCGCTTTCAGGGCCGGGCGGAGCGGCCGTCGCTGAGGGCAGGTGGCACAGACCCGCTCCAGGTGGCGGGGAGCCCGCCGGAGCACCGCCGCTGCCACTTCGCCCTCGGCCGCCGCTTTCTCGGTGCCGGCCCGGCCTCTGGAAGGCCGCGCATGCGCCCGAGCTGCACAGCCGACTCCTGGTCTCCGGGCGGCAGCAGCGGCAAACCGCCGGCGGGGGGGCAGTGCGCATGCGCGGCTCACCAGCGGGCGGCTGCACCCCTTTAGTTATCCCGCTCTCAGCGCTAATTAGGGTGATGAGCAGTGAGCAGTCTCAGCCCGGTTTATCCCATGCAGACTCAGAAGCAGCGGGGTTGGGGTATTTACCGGCAGTGGCAGCAGCTCCCGCTCTGTGTGCGTGGCCCCTTCAATAGAGATCAGAGACAGGGCAAGATTTCAAATCCTTTCTAGAAAGAGGCTTTCTTTGCATTTTAAAAACATGATATAGCATAGACATTTACAGTTACATATCTATTTACACGTGTATATTTAGGGAACATAATTTATCTGTTTACACTTACATAAAATATCTGTTTAGATATATCCAAAATTACATATTAATAATTATTATATAGAACATCTAATTAACTACCTGTTGAAACATATTTAGACACTTTAACATCTTTTTATAAATAAACCTTTTTAAAAACTTTTTATATTCTAAAATCCTTTATGTGATATAGAATTACAGAATCCTTAGATACAGGTTTCTATTTTGAACTCCTTTTATATACATAAATGAATATTCCCTTATCAATATATATTAAAATGAAAGATTTTTCTCTATTTCAATGCCTCACACCCATATTAAAGAGGTTTTAATGGTTTTTCATCTCCCCCATGAATTTTCAGACATTATGGGGCTGCAACCCCCACGTGACAACACCCCCCCCCCCCCCATCCGCCACTCACCTGCTCCTCTACCGCATCATCACCCCCCTGGTGACCTTGGGCTGCCCCACATGACATCATCTCCCACAGAGACCCTTTTTTATTCCCCTCTGTGAAACGTGTTCACCTGATTCGTGTCAATATGGAACAATGCTAGGGCCGCATGGTGAAATGTGACCCTCTCTGTTCCTTCCTGCAGAAGCCACCTAAGGAACGTTCTAGTAAACCGTGTTTTTTTCTCTGTTAACCACATGGTGATTAAACATAGGGCACATGCGTGAAGTCTAGGGTCATCCTAAGGGCGAGCCGAGGAGGACTACTGACTTCATCCACCAACCACCAGATGGGAGTCAGGAAGACCCCAGAAGGTGAAGAGGGCATGCGCCAAAGAAGACACGCCCATCATTAGCAACTCTATGAATATGTATTGGTAGCTATGAATATGTATTGGTAAAAGGATAAACGGGAAACAGAGATTGTACAGTGTGCGTCTTGGTTGAGCGGAGGCTCCCGGTGCACCCAGCGCTGTTTGCTTGTCTTTACTCATTTAATAAATTTTTGATCATTTATCACACCTCCAAAAAATGCACAAAGCCACCGGACCCAGAGCTGGCCCCTTCCCTTTGTGGCACTCAGCCACCAGCAGCCAAAGCAGGGCAGGGGGGTGGGGGTTGTGTTTACTGAGCATCGCCAGACCCAGACAGTGAGACACCTGAAAAACAAAAAGCCCCAATTATATTTCAGCAGATTAACAAATAGCACAGAAGAAAGCAGAGGAATTCCCTCACACTGAGTGACGGGACAGCAGCTCAGCTGCAAGACTCCTCCAGGCAAACAGCTCCGCATGAAATACAGCGCAGCCTTTAAAAGCCACAGCGACTGGAACTCTGCTGGTCAGTAGTAAGACTAACTGGTGCCATCCTTCCTGGCACGACAGTACACCCTCAGGCTGGCCCTGGGAAACGCCTCCCCGCTTCCACACAGCACTGCCGCGGGGACATCGCCCCACCAGTCTGACGCACAGGGCTGGGCCATAACCGCAATCGACGTGACAGAGCCCCAACAGCGACAGCCCTCATGCCGCTGCTGCCACCCATCGTGCTGGGTTGATAGAGCCAAAAGGGCAGGGTAAAACTCTGAAGAATGCAATGAACAAGAAGGAACAAGCTTCAGTCATTCATGACCCTGACGCTAACGGGCAGGAAAATTTCTATTAGCAAGTTACACTCTACATAATGAAACTGGGGAAAAAAAACCCACAAAGTTCCATCTTCAAAAAAACCCAGGAATTCCAGGAAAACACAGGACACGTGGTAAGAAATAAAATACACACTATTAAATTACCTTATCACCACAGAACACGTAACACAAAGCCACTGACCTGAAAAAAAAAAACCTACCAACCAAACACAAACACCAAATTTACTTCCTATTAAATATGCTCCTGCACATTACCTGGTCTTAAAAATCTTACCTTAAACATAGGAGTTCTAAAGGTGGAAACACACGAACCCAAACAGCTACGCTTACTTCCACACTGCCTCCCACTGAAGAACCAGCAAAGAACCCACACTGAAAACACCCATCAGCAGAATGAGCTCCTTCAGCAGAAGCTGTGGCTCATATACCCCGGGCCCCGCCCGCCACCCCTCCCACAATCCCCCAGGAAAGGGGCCCAACCTACCACCAGAACACATACAGGCCACCACAGAAGCAGCAGGTCTTTTTGTCATCAGCTTTAAATTTACGGCCTGTGAGTAACCAAACAGAAAAAGTAACACTTACAGAAAAAAAAAAACCAGTATCTGTGCTTTAATGGTGACTACAGTGATTGCGGCAGCAATATGACTGGGTAAGTAATTTGACTTAATTGTTCTGGTGTGTAGATAGAAAGAAATAGAAATCATACTATGCTCTATAAAAAAACTAATTTGTTAAATGTAATAACAACATTATGGTCAGAATTTATGTGTTTTAGTTTCATTTCAAACAAGATACAAAACTACAGGGTCATACTTCATTTTTAGCAAGACCACACACACTACTTAACTTCCCCCAGAACTATATTCCTCATGGGACTTAATGACAGAACAAAAGTAGATCTCATAAGAGAACCTTCTCAAAAATATCTTTATTTTTAAAGTAAATTACTTACTGTAAAGTACTGACAATTTAGAACCCTACGTGATCTCTCTGACTAATATTGTTAACAGAACTAAATGAGTCTGAAAGGACAGAGAGCACAAAAATAAACTGCAAAAGACAAGAAAACCCACTATGTCTATAAAAATAGATGAAAGTTTTCTGAGAGGAGATCTGAGCTGCCGATAAGCATCTTCAAGGTCCTGAATACAACACAGAAACATACTGTAAGACCGACACCAAATAGGTGCCTCTGAAGCATACAAATAGCTTTGGAAAATGTTCTGTCAGAACAAGAGACATGGTCAGAGAAATTAGAAGTGTCCCAAACGGGCCAGAGAGACCAAAGAAGATGCAGAAATGCGAGGAGCTCAAAAGGGAGTTGAGCAAAGGACAGATGTCTCCGGGGACCGACTGGAGGTGCCCCAAAGGGATGAGATGATGGAAGGACCAACCTTGGTAACAGATGGGGACTCAGGAAGCTTTCTGTGGGGAAAAGAGGGGTGCAGAGTGCCCTCTGGAGCTAAAATGTGGCTACGGGACATAGTGGATGTGTCATGAGAGCTCAGCACGGGGAGCGTAGAAGTCCTGCAGGGGCCTAAGAGATCAAAGAAGCCTCCGAATTAAGGACGAGAAACTCCAAAGGGGATTTTGGAAAAGTACAGGTATTGTCAGGGTACTCCGGTGAGAATGAAGGCATCCTAAATTGCAAGTAGTATGCTAAGGGTGCTCTGAAATGCACAAAAAAAAAAATATCAAAAGGAAGCTGAAGTGCTATAAGAATGCTGTGGAGTATGAAAAAAAAATCTCAGAATGCATGGCTGTAGAAAGTAGAGGCATTATAAGAGGGCAGGGTAAGAAAAGAAGACTTGGAGCCACAGCGAGGGCCTCGGCATCTCGGGAGGGCATCTGGGCAAACTGCAGATGAATGAGCGAGAGAGGAGCCGATAGCGGAGAGAACAATAAAGGAGCGCTACATAGCAAAGAAAAATCAGAGGCTCTGACGGACTGAAAGAAAGGGAGATTAAGTGCTACAAGGTACTATGGAGATTGAGAAAGGTCTTGGGAAGCATCTTGACGGTGAGGAGAGGAGTCTCTATGGGGGCTGATGGACTAAAGAAGGCTTGGGGATGATAAGGAGGAACTCAGGTGGCAGGAGACTGAACGCAGGAATCTGAGGTAGCATAGAAGAACAAATGAGTGCTCTATGCCTCAAAGGTGGCCCAACCTGCACAGTTACAAGATGGATGCGGAGCACAGAGCAACTCTTGAGAGGAAACATGACTGGGAGAAGAAATGTCCTGAGGCAGCTGGAAAGACAGAAAAATGATTGGTAACATGATGATTAAATCCAAACTGAGTAAACGTGTCATTTGAGGGCCGGGGAACTAATAGAGGCATGGCTAGAGGGAAGAGAGGACAGAAGGACTGGCCTGGGTCTTGAAGAAGAGCCTGGGAACACCTGCCCGGTAGAGTCACGAGCTTCAGACTGGACCCCCTTGCTTTCTAAACTCCTCCTCAGAGAGGAATCTAGGTGTGGCTGGATGCAGTCTTATCCTCTGACCACAAAGAAGAGTTCGAAGCTCAGGTTCCGTCACAAAGTTGGTGTAGTAACAGCTCGAGCTGGGTGCCTCCAAAAAAAAGACCCCAACGGTTCTTTTAGTGTGCTTTTTAAAGCCTCACGGTCTATTGCATAAGCTATTCATGCACATGTTCATGTGACAAGCGTGTCTCTCGACTGATCAATTTCTTCAAGGCTTACATGTCCTCTTTGACTGGAGTTTTAGTACAGGCGATTTTACCTTCTGAAACAGTTTCAGGATCTCTTAGTGTCATCCATCTATGCATCTCATCTGTCTTCTGGATCTCATCCGTCTTCTGCTGATTCTGGGTAGAATGGTCCTTTTCTTCATTTCCAAAAATTCTAGTTTCCTTTCCTTTGACCGTAACAGTCACTGTAATTCATAATGTTAAGCATACAATCTTAATTATTATTACTTATAAAATTTCATTAAGTTAGTTAAGTTACAACGTATCAGTCATGCAAAACTACTAGCCCTTCTTGCACTAAGAAGGAGTTTGGTATTTTTGGCCCCGGCCATTGCAAAAATCAAAAAAAGCAACCTGAAAAGCTACAGAGCACTTTGCACACAGGGGAAAAACACTTTGAACAGGGTTTTTGGCACCTGCCTCATTCGAGCAGGGAGAGGTGGAGCTCTCTGCTCTGGAGATAGGGAGCCGGGAAAACAGTGCTGAAACAGTGCTCTGCTGTGCGGGCAGCAAGTGTGTGCAGTTTGGAAGCGGTTCGTCTTTGGACAACTCTGGAACCTACTGATGGGAACTGTGTGTGTGTGTGTGTGTGTGTGTGTGTGTGTGTTAACCCTGGAACCTAGTGATGGCAACTCTGTGTGTGTCCGCGTGTTAACCCTGGAACCTAGTGATGGCAACTGTGTGTGTGTGTGTGTGTGTGCGCGCACGCGTTAACCCCGGAACCTACTGATGGCAACTCTGTGTGTGTGTGTGTGTTCGCGTGTGCGTTAACCCCGGAACCTACTGATGGCAACTCTGTGTGTGTGTGCACGCATGTGTGTTAACCCTGGAACCTACCAATGGCAGCTCTGTGTGTGTGTGTTAACCCTGGAACCTACTGATGGCAACTCTGTGTGTGTGCGTGTGTGTGTGTTAACCCTGGAACCTACTGATGGCAACTCTGTGTGCGTGTGTGTGTGCGTGTGTTAACCCTGGAACGTACTGATGGCAACTCTGTGTGTGTGTGTTAACCCTGGAACCTACTGATCACAACTCTGTGTGTGTGTGTGTGTTAACCCTGGAACCTACTGATGGCAACTCTCTGTGCGTGTGTGTGTTTGTGTGTGTGTGTGTGTGTGTGTGCGTTAACCCTGGAACCTACTGATGGCAACTCTGTGTGTGCATGTGTGTGTGTGTTAACCCTGGAACCTACTGATCACAACTCTGTGTGTGTGTGTGTGTGTGTGTGTGTGTTAACCCTGGAACCTACTGATGGCAACTCTGTGTGTGTGCGTGCGTGCGTGTGTGTGTTAACCCTGGAACCTACTGAATTTGCCTTCTCTGCGGGTTTGACGTGGAGTACCTGCAGCTCCCTGGAACTTGCAAACGTTTCTCCCTGCTCCCCCAGCCCCACGCGTGCCATTACCTGAGCAGCCGGCGGAATCAACCCTGCAGGATTTTCTGCCCGGGGTGCACCAGGGGACGCTGTGAAAAGAGGAGGCGAGAAACAACCCTGTTTGTCACAGCCAGCCCACGGGGACAAGCCGGGGCACCCCCAGCCCACCTCTGCCCTCGGGAGCGGGGCCCAGACAGGCGCCTGGCGTGGACTTCACCCCCTCCAGGGAAGAGGCCGGGCTCCCTGCTGGCAGACGGACCACTCACCTCCCTGCTGCTCGGAGCTCCTCGCTGGGGACAGCCCAGCCTTCGCCCGGCCGCTCCTTCTCCTTACAAACTCCAGCTGCTTGCAACAGCCTGGGCCTTTGACAAGGGCGTCCTTCAGTTACCGTCATAATTTGAGTATTGGCATGACACACCATAGCTGGACACAGTATCAATATTGATTACTTTGTATGACTAATTACTTCATAACTACTCTAAACAGCAGACTAGAAAGAGCTGGACTCGAAGAGGTGAGGGTTCCCCCCAGAGACCCCCGCAGACAAGTTCAGCCTGCTGCACGCCGGCCTCCTGAACTCGGGGGGCCCACGGGTACAGACCCCCACCTCCAGGGAGGGTCCACGCACCCTGCCCACCCCCTGCTTTCCCCCCACACCCCCAGCTCCCTCCCGCCCCTCTCAGCCTCCCACCCCCCACAAAACCAGCCAAACTGGAGTCTGCTCTTGGCCCCCAAACCAGCTCACTTACTGCCCGTTTCTGAGCCCAAAACCCCAGCTGATGGGTCTGTTCTCAAGACCCAAAAACGCAGCACTCGACCCCTCCTCCTCAGCCCAAAGCCACACGACTCCGCCTCTTTCTGCACCCCAAAACCAGCCCCGGCAGCCTGCTTTCAGCCCCCAGGGCAGAAAACTTGTTCTCCATTCTGGGCCCCAAACTGGCTCACCCTCTCTGCTCCCTCACCCCCTCGGCAGCCCCCCCACAGCCCGCCACCCCCGGGGCCCACGGGCACGCTTTACGATAAAGCGCTGGGCGCCTGCAGATGGCACGAACCCACTGCGCTGCGGGGCACCGCCAACACGGCCGGGCCGCCGCTTCCCTATCGCCCTTTCGGGCTTTGTTTCTCCGGCACCACCAGCCCCGCACCCCAAAGAGACCCCGCGGGGAGCCGGGCACAGCCACCCCCACTCCGACCCTACGCTGCCCCCCCTCCTCAGGCCCATAGAGATGTAATTCGGAGGACTGAGTGGCACCCTCCATACCATAGAGATAACCCGCGGAGGCCTGACGGGCACTTCCGGCGTGCCGGAGGACTACCGGGCCATAGAGACGGACTGACTGGCACTCCCGGTGCCATAGAGATCAACGTCTGGGGGACTACATAGTTGTGGGAGAGTTTTGTGTTGTCTATTTACCCTTATAAAATACAGTATTTATTTAGACATACACACATTTATATTTGTAACTATTTACACTTACATATCTGTTTAGATTTCTTACAGATTTCCACGTTTACTATTCTATCTCTTCACACGTACCTGTTTACACCTACCTAATCTCTACACATATTACATATATCTACTGAGATTTACTTTATAACACAGTAAGAATAGACAGCTCTACTCAGACTTTTTTCTATCTTCAATTCCTTCATATATAAAATATAAGATCTTTTTTCTGCATTTTAAAGTCCTTTATTTTTTATACATATATATGAGTTATTTTTGTATTTTAAAACCCTATATATGACTATTTAGAATTTTTTTATATTCCAAAATCTTTACATAGTATAGTAGATAGAGGGTTTTATTGTGAAATCCTTTTATAGATATAAATGAATATTACTTCTCAGTACTTATGAGAGATTCCTCTCTATTTCAAGCCCTCACACCCATATTTACAGGTTTTAATATAATTAACCCCCCCATGGCCCAACATCCTCCACTCACCCGCTCCTCTGCCACATCATTGCCCCCTGGGGTGACATCGCGATGCCCCAAACATCATCGTTCCCCCCCCCATGCCCCTTTTCTATACACCCCCAAAAAAGACACAAAACAAGGCAAACAGCCCAAACCAGCAGCTTGTTACTTGAATAATGCCATTTACATATGTACAAGCCCCTCCCAATAAATGGGAGCTCCACAAGACAAAGAAAGGGGTGGCAGCCCCCCAACTGGTGGCAGCCCCCCAGTGCCCATCCCGCAGGCTGGCGGACGCCCCACAGAGGGGAGCATGCCAGGGGACGGTGCCACGTCTCCTGCTTGGACTCTCCTCCCTGACATTCGCCCTCTGTTCCCACGCTGGGACAGGCTCCCCAGGGCAACAAACGCCCCCCGCCCCTGTTGGCTCCATGCTCCCCCCTGAGACAGCCCCCACTGCTGCCGCTGTGGGAGGGCACCCACTGGAGACAGAGCCAGGAGCCTCCGCACCCAGGGCTGCGGCAGGCAAACCTGGGCGGGGGGATCTATTGAGTGTCGCCATACCCGTACAGCGAGACACCTGAAACACAAAAAGCTGCAATTATATTTCAGCAGATTAACAAATAGCACATAAGAAAGGAGAGGAATTCCCTCACACTGAGGGACAGGACAGCAGCTGAGCCACAGGAGGACTCCAGGGAAGCAGCTCAGCTTGAAGTACAGCAAGCACATCGTTTAAAAGCCAGAGCGACTGGAACTCTTCCAGTCAGTAGTAAGACTAATTGATACCATTCTGAACACATTCTTAGCACGACAGTCCCCTGGCTGGCCTTGGGAAAATTTTTTTACTTAAAAGTCCTAGACTGAAGGCTTCACGGATCAGAATGTGGGTTGAGCCACAGGACAACATGCCATCAATGCTCTAAGAAAAAATAAATTGAGTAAAAATCAAGTGAAACATCAGTTTCCATCATGTTTCCATGGCCATAAGACCTTCAAGTTCCCATTTTATCACAGAGTTTGGCCACGGTGTCTCCACTCCATCCCCCACACCGTTTCTCTTAAGAGTTAGCACACCACACTCCCCTGATGTCACCAACATCTAAGGTTGCCTAAGGAACCTCTGTGGAATGAACCCCTTGCACATCAGCTGCACTCTGCCCTGAAACTTCCTTTGATGCTCTATGTTCCATTAAAATATGAATGTAAGTTTAATTTCCAAGTCACCTCCAGCAATTATTCCACACAAGGACCGAGCTCTGCGGTGCCTGCATTCCCACTGTGTGCCTGAAAAAAAATCACAGCAGCATGGGAAAGAGGGAGCCGGGAGAGGGGCAGGGAGGAGCCAGGATGCACAAGAAGGGAGAGAGGGCCCCAAAGGCCTGGAACTCACTGTAGCTCTCGCTCTTGGCACTTCCAGGAGAATTTGACAGGCCAGACGCTTCTTTCTCCATCTCTCCTCCCATCCTTTTGCATCACTCCAGTTGTTTGGCTGTCCTCCGCCTAAGAGAATTCATGGTGTCTCACAGCTCTTACAAGACACGTAGCCTGGCTCGTTCGTGCACTACACAGCCGTACCGCGCTCTGGGTTACGCATACAGACCCGGCAGTGCATGCTGGCCATCTGGTCTGCTGCGGACTACAGAGAGGGATCCTTCCTCATCCGCAGAGGCAGGCTCTCTCTTGCCTGCAGCGGGAGGCAGCTGCCGGCCAGACAGCCTTCCATTTCTTCTTCTGTACCTTTCTCTGGCCTCTCCAGCTTCAGCTGCAGCTGTCCACGGCCAGCAAGTGCTCTGCCTGTCCCTTTTCGCCCCAGGCTGCAAGGAGAGCGAGGCCAGTTCAAGACAACCCACACCAGCCTGAGATGGGTGCCATCAACAGCATCCCCAGGGGAGGAACGGACAACCAGCGCCTCAGCATGGCCTCTGGGAGGGGGAAAGAAGAAGCAGTGACCATTATTAGCGTAGATCATCCCTTGCTGAAGCCTCTCCTTCTGAAGTGAGGTGGAGAAATGACAAAAGTGACAGGCTACAGGGAAAAAAGGGAGGAATTAATGAACAGAGACAGAGAGCTGGCCAGAGAGAGATGGAGAAAGTCAAAAAGATCACAAGGGCAACAGGGCAGGAAGGGAGGAATTAAAAAAACAGGGACAGGGAGCCAGATAGAGAGACAGAGAGCATAGGTAAAAAGGGGAAAAGCAACGGGCCACAGGGCAGAGCGGGAGAAATTGATAAATTGGGACAGGGGACCAGACAGAACACAATACAGAATGGAAAAAAAAAAAAAAAAGCAGCAAGCTACAGGGAAGAGGGAGGAATTAAAGAACAGGGACTGGGAGCTGGACAGAGAGACATGGAGAAAAGAAAAAAAACCCAGCAGTGATGGGCTACAAGACGGATAGGGAGGAAATAAAAAATAGCGTCAGGGAGCCAGAGAGATGGAGAAACACAAACAAATAGTGTGGGGCAATGCGACAGAGTATGTGGACCTGAAACATAGAGAGGGACCCAGACAGAGAGACAGACTGAGGAAAAAATCCAGACAGGCTACGAGGGGCAGACAGAGGAATTAAAAATTGGGAACAGGAAGCCGGACGACAGCTCCTGCTCCTGGTGACACCTGGAGAAACGTACAATTCAGATGCTTCTCTCTCGCCCTTCCTCTTCTGTAGCCCTGGTTACTCGACCGTCATCCATCTAAGACAGTACAGCTAGTATATTACAGCTCTTTAAATCTGAGGGTTCATAAATGCATAGCATCTCTCTCACACACACCCGCTACATGGCCGTACTGTACCTTTGGACACATTTACCAACCCTGCATTATGTTCACAATGTAGTCTGCTGAGGACTAATAACTGGGACTGTTCCTCAATCGAAGAGGCGGGGTTTCTCTCTTCACCCCAGGCTGGAACCCTGCATGGCCCTCCAGGCCCCTGCCCTTCTCTGGGGCTACCGGCAGTGTGTGTCCGTGGGCACGTGGGGCGGCACAGGGCTCTCACAACCCAGCGGGGTACAGGCAAGGCCCTGGCCCACTCCCAACAGCTCCTGCGACCCACAGTGCGAGTCCCGCCATCCTGCTGCCCCACGCAGGCGGGAGACACCCTCGAGCCCGCGACTGCTGAAGGGTCTTGCTCGCCACGCCGGTGGTCATGGCCTTCACCTGCTGCCACTGCCACCCCGGGGGTGCTCACCCTGCGCGCCGCCATGCTGCACATGCGCAACGGGAACACCGCCATGGCTGCTCCCACCACAGGAACTGGCCGGGAGATGATCTCCCCCTGCCCCGGGCAGCAAAGCTGGCTTGTTCGCCTGACACCACCCCCGTCCCCACAGGATGAGTGCTGCCCAGAGCAGAAATGTGCAGCCACCCCCCTCCAGGGCCTACCTTGGCTCTGCAGCTGGAACTGTTGGCCCTGCGGCAAGAAAGCACGGACAAGAGACGAGGGAGCAGAAAATGCCGAGGCGGGTGGTGATGAGGGAGAGGGCAGAGCTCTCCCCGCTCTGCTCGGGCACCCTGAGAGGCTGTAACGACCCTCCCAGGGTCCTGCCACGTGTCCGGCGCGAGCCAAAGGTTTCGGCGCTCCTCATTCCTGGGCTGACGTCTTGGGAATCCTTTGCCTCCTAGAAGCACTGCACAGGCTACAGCTGGGGTCTTACGGACTGTAAACCTGCGTAGCTGCATTTGGCAAAAAGGGCTGTTCAGAGATGACAGCCTTACAAAAGAGGGCTACCAATCGACTATGTCTAGAAAGTCAAAGCCCAACTCGCCACACTCAAGCAAGTATGAAGTCAGACTCAGGGCCATGTTTTGATTTCCATGTGGTTTAATAAGTTAACAGGTTCAGCCATTACACAGCAATGGAATTCTTCTTCAACATTTACAAAGGTGCAAGAACTTCATTCATTTAGTCTGAAATAAATCAATTTATTCTCATCTCTTAAATAGCTACGCAGTTCCTACTTTTTTTTTTCCCCCCTCTGACCAATCTGGGGTTAAAATAATCCACCCAGAGAGAAGGCAACAAAGTACAAAAGAGCACACACAAGGAGAGGCTCTGATTCAAATTCAGCGTAGGTATTTGGTCCAGTACCTGTACGAGCAAAGAAAGGTGGTGTGGAGCAGTCATGCCTGTAGACAGAGCTGCAATATCACAAGTACACAACGACCTTTTCCAGAAGTTGGACCACCACTGGGATTGTTACTCTACCATGACACTCACTGTGACCTAGGGGGAGGGAATGAGGGGAGAACAAGGCAAAAGACCCCAGCAGATGCAAATGCCAGCTACCGAACATTCAAGCATCTCACCAGCTACCCAGAAACGACTTCTCTATACGTTTAGCAAACACTGAACCAAGAGAAGTCGTCGCAGGAAGGAAGCGGCATTGCTAAAGACAAAAAAGCAGAACAAAAACACTGTAAGCATACACTTTGCCATGCGTCCAGTTCTAGTTTAGAAACAGCACATGCCCATGGCCCTCCTACATGGGTTTGAAGGTTTCATTACGCTCCCCTCCGCTGAACTGTCTTCTGACTAGCTCTCTACCCAAGTCGTCTCCCCTCGCTCTTCCTCTCTTCAGCCAATCTGCCTAAAAACCCATCCTCAACTACATAAGCAGCACGAGGGTACTTGCAGGAGCAGAAGCTGGACTTGCTTGCTCAAGTCTGCCCCTGCAGAGGTCTGTGTAAGAAATATTTTGTGGATGCCACAGAAGCTGGTCAGACCACTCTCCTGCCTCACCCTGTCAGACACTTTGCAGCATGCCAGTATTCACAGAATGTGCTTTAATTCCAAGTGTGTGCAAACACGCGTGCGATCCCTCTACCCTCAGATACGTGGCCTTTGAGCACCCTCTCCACGTATTGGGCCTCCATCAGACATCCATCACGCTGAAGCCTACAGCATCCCCAAAACACTGAGGTTTTGCGCTTCCCTCCATTTCTTCCCGTGCCTGTTTTCTCTCGCCTCGAGAGGATAATCCTCATGGGCCAATGTTTCGACGGGGAGGCTCTTAAAAAGCCTTACCAAAACATGGGGAGAGGATGTATCCAGACAGAAATATACTTACAAGCATACTTACAGGTAGAGAAATCTATTTTCTTCAGAGAAGTAAAAATACACAGCATAGGTAAGGTTCTAGTAACTCTGTTCAGCCAAAATAGAAAACAAAAAAAAAAAACCAAACCAAAAGACCCCCAAAAAACCACAAACCCCAAAATATATATTTTGGCTTCATTTACCAGTCACCTTTTCTACTTGTGCAGCCAGCAGTGAAACGCAGCATTTGGAACGCAGGCTCTCATAAGCAGGCTCCTTCAGAAGCCTCCGTGCGCTCAAGACCGCTGCTCTGCTGCTCCTCTTCCTCCACATGCTCGGTTGAGAACCGATTTCACAAGGTGCAAATAGTGAGCCTATCCTGAGACAACCTGGCAACTGCAGACCATTTGAGTCTAAAAAGTCAGATGGCGGCCCGCACCGTGCACTGGGGTTGCTCCATGGTCCCCGGCATAATGAAATGCCACAGACCCCGCAATGGCACCGAGGTGAGGGCATGGGTATCCAGAAGAAGTTAAACAGGGAAAAGCAGGTTTCAAATAGCATTTCTTCTGTCCTAAAGCCAGAAGCACAAGCAGGCATCAAATACAAGAGAGATTTCTTTCCATACAGACGTATGGTAGGAATTGCCCACTTAACACAGCTAGAAAGGGATCCCCAGACTCCAAGGCCGGTGAGGAACTCGAGTTTTAGTTTTACTCCTAGCTTTCCTATTGCCTCCTTTCTCCAAGCCAGACCAAAATATTCTGGTCTAAGTCTGTGTTTGTCGGACACGAACCTCACTGGCCCTTTCCACCTCCGGTCTACAGCGACAAGGACAACGCTCACTAGCCCTCGCGGCCCTCCTTGTGTACACGAGCGCCAGATTCACGCTACAGAAGCGCAGGTGGGAGCCTTGGTCATTCGCCTCCAGCTGCTCTGCACCGAGACAGCCTGAGCTGCTCTTGTGGTTTAAAGAATACAGGACTGTTAACTGAGACTCGCAGAAGGTCCAGTGATAAACCCGCAACTGACGAGCTGCCAGCTCTTCTGAAAGTTCCCTTCCCTTCAAATGAGCGTATCTAACGCAAGGTTTCACAGCAATCCCACTAGAGAAGCGGTGCTGCCTGGGCTCAGCCAGCACTTCTCACTCAAAGCAACTTTGAGATGGTATTGAAAAAGAATAAAGAAAAACTGAAAACGGAGCGTCAAGTACTGTTAGCAACAGAGGCAGAGTCGTAGCGGGGATGACGCCAGAGAGAATGCCAAACTGGAACCAAACTCCGAGGCCCTGGGAACAAGGGTGTGCCTGCAAAGGACAGCGCCGTGCGTGACGCCACGCCGACCCAGCAAAGGAAGGCTACATCAAACTGGCAGCTAGATTGCTAGAGGTGAGCCGCAAGATTGCCAACTTCTACCAGTGCTGCAGCAGGAACCGATCACTCATATCAAGGAAAATTATTTTCAGCGAGAAACAGCCCAAGGAGCTGCAAACAAAGCCACAGTACCATGTGGACAAGAAAAGAAACGAAGGATAAGAGACATAAAAAAGCTCAGACATGACAGAAAGACTTCTGGACCAAATTAAACAGATGGAGAAGAGGTTCCTGGTCAGCCAGCTGGACCAGTCCAATTTCTCACACATGCCCAACCTTGTGGGGAACCAGCAGGAAAAACAGAAGAGTCCCTCCTGCAGCAGCAGCACTTTCAATCCAAGCCCCAGGTGATTCTGGCCTTCCCTACCACCAGACACTTTCAAGAGACGTCCTGAAATTCCTGCCTGTAAATCCTTTTGCAGTGGCATTCCGAACACATTCTGGTCTTTGGAAATGACACGTGATGGCCGTATCAGTAAGCCAGGACTTCTCCTTCTGAAGAACACGACACATTGTTTTATCCGCACCATCAAGAGAACAACTGCTTTTTCAGCTGGTCGCATCCTGCATAAGGTGGGGTAAGTGTCCCCACCTCGGGAGGTACTGCAACAAGAGATCAGAGCTAGTTAATCCAGCCAGGCCTAGGCAATTGCTCTTCAGTGAGGTTTTTCCTCCCCTTTGCCCTGTCTCCTTAACTCTACAACCCAGAGGAGAGCAGGAGCTTCCATTCAAACCAGGCGCGCTGGCAGGGCACAAGCGCTTCCCCAAAAAGCATCGCTACACTATCCAAACGGGGCCCCTGGGGATATTCGCAATGTGCGTGTGTCACAAGACCAGAAAACCGTTCATCTAGAAGGTCAGTCTCCTCCTGCGCAAGGAGTCAATTCTCCCCTTCACACCTCTCCCTCCGCAAATACCCACTGCGGAAATGCCTACTGTTTTAACATGCTGGATCAGGTTTGCTCAAAGAAAGGAAATATCAGATGCAATCAAGGCTCCCTTCTGCTACAGGAAACCCTTTTACCAGTGAAAACGTAAATTCTTGCCTCTTTCCACCATGTGGTTTCAGGCTCCACATCAGACTGCCCTTTCGCTAGCACCGCCCCATTCCTCGCTGTCCTTGGCGTGAGAGCCGCAGGAGTGCGAGAGGCCAGGCGCTCTGCAGGTCCAGAAGATGGCCTGGCACCCTGCCAGCAACACCCCCAACCGCCCCCAAGGCAAAGGAAAGGATTCCTCTCATACAACAGCTGGTGCACATGTGAAGCACGGCCTCTTCCCCATTCAAGAACTCGGATGCGGAAGAAGGGCTGGGTCACAGGGTGGCAGCACCAACCAGACGTTCTTGCAGGGGCCTGGGCGTCTACAAAAACTCCCCATTGGTTAAAAATTCATTCTTCTTGGAGACTCCTTCCTTCATCAGTATAGTACAGAAAGCAGGCATCCCTCAGCATTGTCCGAAACAGAGACTGTTTCGGTGGCAGAGCCGGGTGGAGAACCACAGCTTGTTCTCCTCACAGCTCACAGCCTGGGAATGCATCACCCTGCACCTCAGTAAGGTTACAGCCTCTGCACCAAGCAGAAGCAATGAGTGCGTTTAGACGGCCAGCTACCACGTCACTTACTCTCACTAGAAGAGCCGAGCAAGGCTACATCCCACATCTCTCAGCAACATAGCTAACCCAGTAGTTTCTCAATCATTAACTCTGAGGGTTGCCACTTGAGAGGCCCCCTGGCTTTTCCAAGACGCACCCAGTGATGCCAGACAGCTACGCAGGCAGTCACTTCTGCAGCTCCTGGGACTCCTGCAGGGATTAGCATGCCACCTGGATTTTCTGGGAGAGCACGTTGGGTATGACAGTCCGAGAAGGCTAAGCCAAGGCAGATGAGCAGCCTCAGCCTGTGTTCACCACGTCCGCTCCCCAAATGGCGTAAAGCACTGGGGTGTCTTCCCTCAGCCAAGGTTGGAAGGAACTGGACTGCAGGTCACAGATACCGCGGAGTGGGAAGACGAGAGACTAGAAACGGATCTCTGCGCAATGTTTCTGATAGGCTTCTCCCTCCTTCAGTTCTCACCTCCTATTGTGCTATCACTACCTTTGGGTTTGGATTTAGACTTGAAGGAGAAGCGCTTGATGAGGCGGCGGGAGAAGCTGCCAGCTTTCTTCCTGGTGGTGGAGTTGGTGGTGACATTGGACAAGTCATCATGTGACTGGCTCAGGCCCGCTTCCTTCTGCTTGCTCCTTCTCCGGAAGATGAGCTTGGTACCACTCCGAAGAAAGCTAACTGCAGAGACAGAAAGGAAGGAGATGGAAACCACGATAGTATCCTGCCCTGATGAGTCTCGGGGGCAGTAACGCACCCGGCTGCTCTCAGATGAGCAGCAAAGACCTCTTCGACCCTGAGCAGAGGAAGCACATGGCAGGTCAGCGAATCCCAGCTCCCAGCTGCTAGTCAAAGTCTATGTTCGGGATAGGCTGCAATATCAACAAGCTGCTTCACTAAGCACACTGTCACGTGTCCCCTCTGCATCTCCTTCCTTTGTTCTCCCTTCAGTGAAACTGTGCGGAATTGTAACAGAAAACTAAGACTCTTATGAATGGAAAAGAAGTGAGAATGTCTGCATGTGGAGATGCCAGGAGGAACACACAGCAGGGAAAAGACTAGCCTATCTCAAGGGCGCCCAGATTAGCGGGTCATCAAGCCCCCGGAACAACTGCTCACAGTTTCATGAGATGCCCAAATCTGGAAACAAGAAACAAGCAATGGCCCTGGATGACTCACACGGGGTGGACAGGATGGAGACGCTGATTGCCATCAGCCCCAAACAGGTGCAAAAAGCCATATCCAAAACCTGCACGCCATACAAAAGACACAACAGTATTTCCTACAGAGGGGGTTTGCTTTCTGTTTTCTTCCTTCTCTTCCCTGTCTGCCAAGTCTCTTAAGAATCTGGGCCACACCTTTCTACCTGCTGAAGAGCAAACAAGGGGCTACCACAGTTCAAACTGTACCTGGTCGTATGAGGGTACAAGCCCCCAAAACTTGTCCCACTCTCATATTCTGAGCAATCGAGATTTTGGCTTGCACTTGTTTGTATAAGTTTGTAGCTAACTGAAACTGTCATGGCTACAGACAGACAAATACAAGGTGCGCCACCTGCCTAACTGACACCAGCACGGAAAGTCCAGAACAGCAGCTTGGTCAGGGCAGGCTAGCTCCATCGTCTAAACACAGAGAGTTTGTGTGGACATCCTATGGTACGACAGGTCAGGGGTGCTAGCTACATTGATGTTAATGGAGAAAGAGTGAGGGCATTGAGGCCCATACAATTCACATGGGCGGGTGGCCTCCATTTCTGTGCCAGAGACAGCCGAATTCAGCGGAAGAATCATTATTTATGGACGCACACCTGATCTGCGGACCCAGAGGCCAGGGAGCAAAAATAGGTTCTCAGCAACACGCACACTGCAGAGGGTTTCCATCTAAGAGAGCACAGAAACCAAAAAGGCCACAGGAATTGGACACCTGTAGATAGAGCAGTTTGGAACCACTCCAGTGGGAAGCATAGGAGAGAGGCAGGCTTTTCCAGGCTCCAGCAGAAGCCGCTCCTCACCATACTGAAAGCTGGCTGCAGCCCCCACACTCGGGCAGGGAACTCGGATGCCACTTTGTCCTCAAGTACAACAGGCTAATGTTAGCTCGCGTCTAATGGTTCATCCTTACCTTTGTGATCTTTCAAGCTCCTGGTCTCAAGGGCTCCTGTGGAGCCAGTTTCAGACTCAACATCTTCCACTGATGGCCTCTCAGAGATGTCTGATCGTGTTGTCTCATCCAGCTCCTGACTAGCCCTTTGTCCCAATGGCAACGCTTCCAGCAGCTGTGACGACTCGCTAGAATCGTGCATCCGGTCAGCTGCGTGCTCTGCCGCAGAATCCCCGTATGCCGTGGCCTCCAGGGATGCAGCATAACCCAGAGAAAGTGCCATTTCATCTTGAGCAATAGGTACCTGGAGGGGGGTTACAAGGTCAGACAGACAGGAAGACAGGGTCTAAAGAAATCGCGTTCTTCCCTTCTTTCATCCCCACCTACATATGGATGCTCCAGTTCTGATCACCAATGCTAGACAGCACCGATGCGCGATCGTCACTCTTTTGCTGAAACATACTGGAATATGGCTGATTCCAAAGCATTCTGCAGCACCTCCCTCACTCCCGTACGCAAGTTCAAGGAGAACTCCTTAGATTCTCCAGGAGGTTCCCAATGAGCTACAGCAGCAACCTCCCTTTCTGCGGCTGCCCTTTGTGAACTCCCGCTGCAGCTGCTCTGAAGACTGGTGAGGTACCTTTGACACTCACTGAAAAGCAGCAACAAGCTGCAAGGCAGCAGCGAAAGGTTTCTGCCAAGCAAGTCATCTGTGCTGGAACCTTCCCACACTGGTCCTTACAGGACAGGGTGGTTTCATGCACGCATCCCTAGAAACAACCTCCCAGACTGGAAATGGAGCCCCCTAACTACCAGAGACCTTGGAAACTCCCGAGATGATCAGTGTGCTACGTTTTGTTGGGGTCTTCTTGGCAGGCTTGTTATTCGTCTCAGTTAGCTGCCTGATCGCCGTCTCAGCCACCGGATCCAAGCCATTGGGCATATGGCTATCCCCTGAGCACAAGAAAGATACCAACGCTTGAAGTAGCAACCTTCAGCACGGGCAAGAGGTCGCTTGCTGACCGCGATGCTTGTAATAGGCAACTACATGCGCATGAAGGTAGAGAACAGAATTTATTACGGACTTGCCCAAATAAACCAAAGGAAGGAAGCTCCATACAGTGCTCAGCTCTTTTAGGCACCTGAAAAGTTTGATTTCCCACCAGGCACATCATCAAAATATCCTTCCCACTCAATTAAGACTTGCAAAGACTCCCAAAATTTCAGACAGTCTTGGCCGCAAACTGTCAAAGCAGCTGCAGCGCTCTGTCCCGGAGACAACCAAAGCCCCAACTACAGGGTGAGCAAAGTTCTTTTGGGTCCAGATAGCCTGGACAGTTCCTGTCAAGCAATGGAACATCCAGAGTCACGGACTGGATAGCCAAAGTGGAATTTCTTTTACCTACCCCCCCCACCCCACCTTCATTAGGCACTTGAACATCCTCTTCTGCAGTAAATGCAGATGAGTTCAGTGACTCACATTAAGACTGCCACTCTCCAAGAAAGGCTAAAAAACACAGTTGCTCTGGATTTCCAAGCACTTACGGCTACTGCTGGGCAAGGGGCTGCGAGGGCAACTGCTCTCCAAAAGCACTGTTGTCTTCTTTTCAGTCACTTCCACCTTGGAAGGTGACCTTGATGGTGAATCTTCACAGTGAAAGAGAGGCAGAGAGACAGAGACACCAGTAAGTGGAGATGAAGCTTAGGCAATTTCACTACTGTATCATGGCCCCCTACATGCACACCCAAAAAGCCTCAACTGTGCATGGATAGCCTGCAGAGGGTGGCGCCATGAGGCTTTGCGGCAGTGAAGTAGTAAGACGCCTACTGGAAAAAGACAGGTGAAGCAGCCCTGTCCTGAGACCCTATTCATGCTGTTTCCCAGCCCCACCTCATGGACTATCCAACACCACATTCATCAGGACATCAGACTGTAAACAGCAACAACCCTTAGCAAGCAAGGTCAACATGCTTTTGGCTCCACATTCAGCACATACAGCTTAGCTTCTTTAGCAGTAAAGATAACAGAGGAAGAGTGGCAAAACGCTTAGCCCGACATCATGCAGAGGTTATGCAGCAGTATACACGTTACAGCTGGGACTTCCCGGCACCAAAAGGTGTCAGACAGTCTCATCCCTCTCTCACTCCCCCCAAACACAGGGCTGCATCAATTCCCTCCCACAAGGCTACACGAGTCTCCAGCCAGCCACAAGACGCTAAGGGAATGGCAATGACAGCTGCGTTGCCACCCAGAAGCCAAAAGCGTCATGCAAGGCACAAGTCTGCAGCAACCACAACATAAAATGGCTAAACAGTTTTCCTACTGCCTGCATGAGCAGCCTAGGGAAAACCATGGCTGACTCTCCATCCCAACAGCCGCCACTCATACAAGATGCCTGTCGCGGCGCAGCCTCACCCAGTTTGCAGTCTGCCTTGGGCCGGGACTGAATCGTGGTGACAGTAGTCACGATGGTGCCATCGGGCATGATGGTGCGGTCCATCTCCACCTTCTTAGTGGGAGTGATGCTGGTTCGCAGAGATGTGGCGTGCTGAGCATTCAAAGATGCAGGAGACTCCTGGAATAGCAGCTACAAAGAGTAAAACACAGCTCAGAGAGGCTCCCCTCCTCCCAGATGGAAAGGCAGGCATTTGGGTGACAAAAGCTACTGCTCTGGGCACTAAGAAGCCATCCCCGCTACAATGTCGGTTGAATGGAGGGAGGCTCAGGGATCGAGGGCCAGGGTGACGCCACTCATCAGCCTAAGGGTCTGCCGGTCCCCTGCGACAAGCCCAGGCTTAATCATTCTTGTCTCCAGCTGGAGGCTTACATTGTGAACGCTTCTGGAGCCTGCATTTGTGCCAGGCATACGGAGTCCTGAGCTCACCTCTAATATAATAGTAGCTTCAGCTGCCAGTGACTGCCCAGCTCCTGGGGCCAGCGAGCAGACCTGTCTCCCAGATGGTTGCTTGCCCACAGAATCAAGCAAAAGCGTGGCATGTGCCAGCAGCACATCTGTGAGAAGGAACAAGAAAACAAAACACACCACATGATCTCAGCACCTCAGATGTGTCCCAGGCAACCCAGGCTGCTTTTGAGAAGCAGCCCTGTGGGCCAACGAAGCAGATTCCCATGACTCCCAGGTTTGAGGAGGAGATGGGGCTGGCAGCGCTCCTCTGCTCCTCTTTACCAATCCAAAAATCAGCTCCCTTAAAGAGGTGGCTCTTGCATGGCCTCCATCAAAAATAGGTGCTGCGGTTAGTCCCTGACCAAGTACAAATGAACAGAGTTAAGAGCCTTCCGCAACATTCCTCTAATATCGAGGGGCAAATCCCTGCGTCCCTCTCCCTGCTTCAGAGTGAAGACGGGCGGGCCACAGGAACTTCCCAGGTACCAAAAAGGACAGGGCAAGAGCATTTCACTAAGAAGAATAGACTCCAGAGTTACTTTACGCAGTCAGAGGCTCACGTAAAGTTGGATATGAAAAATCCTTTGCAGGGTTCATCACGCACCATACTGACACAGAACTACCACAGGATCAAAGCACAGGAGGTCGCTTAGGCATTTTTGTCTCCCCATTTACAATCCATCATACTGCTGCCTGTACTCACTTCCACCTCCGTCATGGTTCCCCAGCACCTGTAGCTTCAGCTCCTTGCTTCTAGGTCCCAACTCCCTGTTGAAACAGAAAAAGACGGGCTGGTATTAGGCAATCTTTGCAAAACAGCCACGGAGCAAGCAACCCCATTCTCTATCTTCCCTCCCTCAAATCTCACACACCTTGTCACCCTTTTCCAAAGCTCCAGTACACCTGTGCTACTGTGGAGGACAAAAGGGGCAGCAAACTACACAGAAGAGAACTCCAGTTCATATCCCCTGCAGGGCTGTGTGGGCTGCCAGGGGAAGTTGAGAGGGCAATCTGTCTGGAAGGCTGAGATTTACGCTCCAGGCCTTCTGCACCTGCCGCTCCCACATGCTGCTCACGATTGGCACTTCTGCCCATCCAGTTAAAACACAGAGCATCCGGAAGCGGGGAAATATGTATGCAAGCTGGGTCAAATCACCAGAATTGGGAGCCCCGCACACGAGCAGCACAAAGACATGCTGCCCTGCAAGTGCAGACTTCACCTCTGCGCCATCCGCATCAGTTACTGCAGCATAGTAATGCCACCCAGAGACCGTGCCAGCCTGCCTCTGCTGTGCCAGCCACAAGGAGGGCAAACACTTACAGAAAGAGCTCCTCATTCCACTCCATCTCTGCTGCAGCACCGGCACTGCGAGCTGTCACTGGCCTCGTCCGCTTCTGCTGCGGGGGGCTGTCTAGCTCTGCCATGCAGCATATCTCCCCAACTCCTGCAACAGAGGGACAGAGCACATGTGCGCGCTTGTCAACATGAGGCAGTGGCTTAGTGGACGCACGCCTCTCTTTTCCATTCAAACCCACCCAAAACATCCACTCATTCCAATCTCACCACCTGCGCGCTTGCCCCTGCAGATGAGCAATGTGTTCACGCTTACCTCCCTTCCCCTTGCAGCCCAAGTTCAGCACTCGAAGATTCCGGAGCAACAGCTTAGAACCCAGAGGGGCTGCTGCTACTCCGGACGGGGACTCTCGAGTCAACTTATTGCTGGGTACCTGAGGAATGACGAGAGCGAGACCGATGCCTTTATCGTTCACTCGCCAGCAGACAGCAGCAAGACGCATGATGTTCGTCCTTGCATCTACTATGTAGCTCCTCACACCAACGTGGGGGAATACCCACAGAGCCATCAGGAGATGCTGCAGGTTCCCCAAGCTATCAACCTCTGGTGGGCCACCATGTTAACTCAGATGGGAAAATTAAGGCAGACAAGAAAAGAAACAAGAACACGCTTGCTGGCTGCCAGACGGACCACTGAAGGCGACAAACCATGGACCATTCCATGCCCGTTAAAGGCTGCCCTGGATTGAGCCTTGGTGTTCAGAGCAACAGAGAGACTGCCAAAACAGAGACGCGTCTCAGGCAGTCCAGCTCCACCTCAACTCAATTGGCACTCAATGTTCAGGAAACAGGTACAAACAGAGCTGCCTTTCCAAGCAGTTTCTAATTATCCCTACTCCCTGTGCCACAGTACCCCAACTCCTATGACACCACAGCTCAGGATGCGGCTGTCCCCCAGAAGCGAGTCTCAGCACGTGGATTCCTGCCTGACCCTCAGCCCTGAGAAGCGCCCTGGCGCACAGTGTTTGAGGCATAAGAATGACACGAGGAGAGCGCCTTACCGCGCCGGCTCCAGCAGTGCAGGCCTTCAGATTCACAATCATGGCTGGCTGTGTGCTGACAATGGTATCCTCGATCAGATCCTTTATAGTGGACAGATCCGCTCTCCCTTCATTCTTCTCTCCGCAAATCAAAGAGGAAATGCAGGAAAGTCACAACGGGGCAGACCTATTTTCTCCTTATACAGCTCCACCTGCCTCTTGAGCCTCTAAGATGCTAAATGGTCTTTCTCCGGGTAATAATGTCCTAGGTACTCTTCCCGTATCCTGTACTCGCTCTCCCCAGTGCTTAAAGCTTCTGTGTAACAGCTGCAGGCAAACGTAGAGTGTCTAAATGAGACAAACTAAGCCTTTACCTCTGTAGTCTCCCAGTTGCAAATTTTGACAATACACCTTTTACAGTTTGCCACATCCTCACCAACTCATGAGATGGTACTACCACACTTTTGGGAGAACAGCCGAATTCCTACTTCTACTCAGGATAAACAAACAAGAGTGTCAAAAAAACAAACAAATCAACGAACCTATTTTGATCACAGAAGCGCAAGCACACCCGCATTCACCTTGTTAAACCTCTAATACTCACAGGTTCCCCACAGGAACCTCTCAAAAAAATCCAAAACAAACAAAAAAACCCACAACCCACAAAACAAACCCCAAACCAACCAACCCAGCTCATTTTGCAGCTCTATATCTGACAACAGCAGGAGGACCTACATAGACAGAAAACCCTTTTTTTGCTACACAGACTCCCAATTCAGCTGTTACACCCAACTCGGACAACAGACATCGGTACTGCTTCGACCCTCTTGAGGATGCGCTGTTTTGACAGAGCTGAGCTAGTACCGATTCCAGGGCAAAAGAATCCCCTCCCTCGCCCTGAAGGGCCATGACAGCAAGTTGCCAATCTCTCCATTCTGCAGCAGCCTTCCTCCTGGATCAGTGCTGTTTCTGTCCCTCCCGCCCTTCCCTCCATGCGAGTCCAGCCTCGCACTGGTTGCTGCTCACCTCGCGAAGTTGAAGTCTCGGAAGAACCGAAAGGTTCAATTCTGGTCTGTCCTTGAACATCCACGACACCAGGAGACCTTCATTCTGTATCTCCTCCAAGTGGATCTCCACCTGGCCCAGAACAAATACCTATAGTCAGGAAGTTTCTCTTCCCATTAGGTGCTTGTCACCCTGCTTCAAACTCAGCAACTGAAAGGCCCTCACACCAGTGCAACAATAAGAGGCAGAACGTAAGAACACAGGTGGTCCTGGGCCTACAGGAAGAAGCAGCTGCAGAAGCCTTATCACTCTGTAGCAAGGTCTGGCTTCCTCGCTGCCTTTGGATGCCCAGGTGCCATCAGCAGGAAAAACGATAGGTTATTTCTTTTGCTGAAGAAAAAGCCAGCAGGACAATGTGAAAGAGCAACTTGGGCACTGACATGGGATATTTACTGAGCTACATCAATAAACCATTGCCAAACCTAAGCACAGCCATTTGTAAGCTAGCAATGAATCTCTAGGAGATCATCCTCAGATTGAAAACTCATCCAGGTCACCCCCAGTCTGCAACAGCAAACCAGACTGTACACCATCACATAGTTCAGTTGAAAAGCTGCACACCCATACAGCTGAAAGGCATCAGTAATGCAATAGACAGAAACAGAACCACCCAGGAAGAACTCCTGGCCCAATGTCTTTGGTAAAAACAGGGGAATGAAATTTAACATAGTTCTAAAGTAACTGACAGACTGACATTTATTTACCATGAACATAGAGGGTCATCAGCCCAAGGCGACAGATCTGGGACATGGCAGCCAGGTAAATAACCACCAAGAGGTCCATAAAAGAGGCAAGGCACATTTGGGAATACAGCACCAGAAGCATTCCAACCAATAGACATCTGGTAACCTTACCAGCATTCCACAACGCAGCAGTAAGACCTCAATTAGAATACCACATGCAATTCCCTACGAGAACTATCAACCCAAAACTTCAGCAGGGGTAGACAAGGAGACCTAGAAAATGCCATGAAATAGAGGAACAATTTGATGAGATGTTACAAAAGGCACCTGCCTCCCAGAGACTACGCAAAGATGAAAAGCGACCGCAGTTGCTGCCCATGACTAGATCGGCAGCAGGCACACTAAACACCGAGGAGAGGGGAGCTATTTAAACGACCACAGAACAGAGGCACAAAACCAAACCGGGACGATCCAATAAATGTAGATTGAAAATTTTAATGGAGCTTCTGAAAGCAAAGGGATTCTAGGACAACCCTCCAACTGCAATACCTGCAATCGCATGGGATTGGCTTCCGCTACCATAGAATTACTTCCAATTTCGCCATGTCTCCCTATACCGCAAACAAGCACACAGTCTCCAAGCAAGATACCGTCTCCAGCATCAAGCCCTTCTTCACAATGGGAACAAAATCACATTCCAGAGAAGCAAATCCATCCAAAAAGTGACTATGGGGTTACCACCCATTGCGATTTCACAAAGCTTCTGTTGTGGAAGAAGCATCTCCACTATTCAATACACAGAAAAAAATCTATATTAGGTATCCCTGCCTGTGGCAGGGGGGTTGGAACTTGATGATCTTCAAGGTCCCTTCCAACCTAAACCATTCTATGATTCTATGATTCTATATCACACTCTTGTGAATATATTAAGAGGAGCACTGAAAAGCAAACCACTCCGCACCGAGGATTTCTTTTTCACACCAACAACCAGGACACCACACATCTTTCCCTATCCACCACACCACAAGGGGAATTGAACTCTGTGGACCTTTCACTTCTTAAACACACACTTAAAAACACAGTATAGAACACTATCATGCCTCAAATCTCTCTAGATTTTGTTACAGCAACATGACATAGCCAAGATCTGCTGAACAAGACTCCAAAAATGGGACTCAGCACCCAGATCAGGAATATTTACCAACCCGCCAAATGTTAGTGTCAGCATGCTGCTTCTTCTGGCACGATGAGGCTTTCATTTGCACTAAATCAGGCACTCCTTCCTACACCAGCATGGGGCTGGGCCAAAGAACAAGTTCAATGGCTAACTTTTTACAACTGTTACCTGAGCCTGCAGCACAGCCAAAGTGACGTGATAGGTGTCCACAGAAACAGCAACTGGGGACTGCTGTGTAACAGAGACGGGGAATTTCACAGCTTCAGCAGACAGATGGCAGTATAGCACCTGGAAAGAAAAGGAAGGAGATGAGTTTATATCCTTGGCAAGAGGCGGCTGTGTGATGGCAAAGCCTCTAAAAGCAATAGGCAAGGTTGACCCGTAATGGCAGGAAAGAAACATCAGGCTTACTCCCAGACACAGTTCTGCGCTGTGAACCTGCCATTTCAGACTCTGTACGTGAAGCAGTAAAGGCGTATCAGTGACAGGAGCTTTCTTCTGCTCTCCACTGTAGGACCCCGATATTTGGGCTCAGTATCCATATGCCCCAGCTCCACCAAGACATCTGCCCCCAGGGCTCTCCCAGAGCTCACCAATGCGCAGCCCCAGAGCTGCAATCTTACAAGCCCATCGACAGGCCCCTGAACTCAACAACAGGCTGCACCCAAAACTTCCCTGGTTCCGCCATCCCCATCGCGCAGGCCTCTAATCTCTGTAGAACACACTGTCAGTCAACGGAGAAATGCCACACCGTACAATTCAGAACAGCAAAGCCTTACCATGCTGTGGTCCGACTGTCCCTTGCACGTCACACAACTTATATTTGCGGTTGGTGGTAACTGAGGACCCTCTTCAAATGTGATCCGCACTGAACTCTACAAAAAGAGAACTCTGTTAGTTCCCAGTAGTCAAGGTATCCCAGACAGTTTCAAACAGGACGAACAATTCTGACATGAGGCACCAGAGACACTCTGGTTCGTTTCCGTGAATCCAGCTGGCATGCAGAACCATCCCACACTGCAATTCTACCCACCTTGCCTTGTCCATACAGAGAAAGGAAATGATGTTTCCAGTAAAGGCTTAGACTCACAAACACAACATTAATTTCAGACAGGCAAACCCAAATGAGAACAGAAAATTATTCTGGATAGTAGTCAACTATAAGTGAAGTGTGTTAACTCTTCTTCATTGCAGAAGCTTTGCTGTTTCTCCTCTCTCTCTCCCCCTGCTCTGTGCTAATCCTGCCCCAAGTAAACCAAAAAAACCAATCAACACCACCAAAATCCACCCTCAGCATATGGTACGTCGGGTCCTGTGCTTGACTTGTTCCCCTCCCCCCCCCTTCTGGTTCACCAGTTTACAATCTCCACCACACAAGCATCCTTCTTCTTGGTTTGATCATTTCCCCATATAACAGGACTGGTTCTCTACAGAGAACCCTTCTCCAGAAATACAAGACCAAGATAAAGAGTTGCAAGTGTCCCTGCACAAAACCTATCCCTCAAAGATTCCCTCTGCTCGCAAGGGGCAAAAAAAGAGCAAGCGAGCAGGCAATCTGAGCACAAGGACAAGACCGTTTGCCAAGCTGCTTGTGTTTTAGGGCCAGGGTGACCAAGAGGGAAGGATAAAGGTGTGGGAAACTGCACTCTCTCAAGTGAACGAGACTGTGCACCGCCACCTCCATGCAGACAGACAGACCCAGGTGACAGACGGAAGGGGGGGTGGAAGGGGCTCTCAGACACTAATCTGACTGGCATGCATACTACAACCTGAAGAGCCGCTTGCCTATCAAAAACTAGTCCAGACGCATGCCCTCCTCTCAATGCAGACATGAGGCAGCTCTCCCAGTGACCAAAGTTCAAAACTGAAAGACTCAATGGAGAAACAAGTCGGATCACTCCCTGCTGCTTCACACCAGTAGTGCCTGCTGTTTCTTCTTCTTGCAAGCCTCCTCCACCAGAGCAGTGTGTTCACCCACCCGGGTCATCCAGATTATCGGATCAGCCCTTTCTCTCTGTATCCAGAACCTCTGCCCAATGACTCAAGCATATAATCACCAGCAGCAAGCTGTTGCCCTGTTGTTCCCAATGCGTCAGTTTCACTGAACTGGGAGGCACTGGCCAACTTCAAAAGATCTTGTTACTCAGCCCACTTGGAATGAAATGCACGCACAAGGTAGCGTGAGGCTAATCCCAAGGCAGAGTGAGTCCAACCCCAAGGCAGGAAGGAAACACAGAGGAAAAAACAAAACAAGGAGGGTAGCATGTGCTTGAGAGGCAACTCAATTCCTTTCAAGTCTTTGCCCCATTTTAAGACAAGTAACTTGAAATCCAAATAGAAAATATGAAATACCAGCTGCTAACATTTAAAAATCTATGGAAAAAAGCAACACCTTGTGACTGAAGCTGCTCTCTCAACCACCAGGGATGAGAATGAGACACTGCTGGGAGGCGGACTCATCCTCATCTGCCCACTGCCATCTCCCTCAAATCATGCTCCTAACAATCTAACTGAATTCAGATGCTGGCATGCTCTGACCATGAATGCGCTCCTATAAAGGTCCCACCGCATGTGTTACATTCTCATGTAATGAGATTAGTACATATTCTTCTAAAATTCACCAAGCTGAAAGAAGCCATGTAGAAACAACAAAACCACAGAAAGAAACAGACTATCAAGCGGGAAGCAACCGTGCACCGTTCCCCCAGGACTACGACTCCAGAACGCTAGCCTCCTCCTATTATTCTTTTATGGCGAACCATGAGACTTCCACCCCAGTTTCAGCGTTTTCCCTTCCCTTTCTTGGGACTACGCACAAGGGAAAATGAGCCAGCCCACCCAGAAGACAATAAAGATAGTTCTTGAACACGCAATCAAGACAGGAATCTACGGTTCTTCCCCAGCTATACCAGCAAGCCCATGGAAGCGGGATTATAAATCTGGGGGCTGAGACCCTCCACCATTCTGCGTCCATGCTGAGAGCCTGATGCACTCACAACCACCTGCTCCTCCACAATAAATAATCCTAGCTTTGCAGAACTACATTTCCATATGGCTTTATCAGCTGATACAGCTAAAATGAAAAAAAAAAACCATGACAGCAAAAGGAGCTAAGAATAAGTCTACCCAGGAGAAACTGAGATCGCTCGCTTCTAAGCATAAATCTATGCCGACTCCCCTTGGGACTTAAAAGGAGAGCAGGGGTGAAGTCAGACTGGGAGAGTGGAAGGAGCTGCTGTCAGTTGCGATGAGTGCTATCAGGCCTTACATTCCTTCCCTTGACTGGACACAAGAATAATTTCACAGGAGACAGGGAGTTGGGGGAGAAGGGGTAAGGGGGCACACAGGAATGCTTTTTATGACAAGGCTACTGCATTTTCAATTACAGAATTGCCATCAATTCTAAACCAAGGTTTACCTGAAAACCACAATGCTCCGCAAAAAAGGGAGACATAGCTTCTCCTTCAAGATCTCGGCAGACGGCAGGACTATCCTTTACGCAACTTCATTACAACAAGAAAACAAAAAAACCCTAACACGCCCTCAGCCCAGAACAAATCTCCCGTTCTGTAGTCTTTGGAAAGCGCGCATGGACTACATGGAGAAGACTGTAGTCAACCTGAGGCTGACTTCACCCAATTGCACTGAACTTCTTTTAAAAAAAGACCGGAGGAGTATTGTTTTAAAAAAAAATTTCAATTATAGTTAGAGCTTTCATATTATCAAGTCCCCACTTTCTTCTTGTTTGGCAGCCTCCTAGATCACTTGAAAACACAATTTCTCAGGGCACGCAATGAAAACTTACTCAGTCTTGCAGTACGTTAGGAAAGTTAGACCGAGACTAAAACCGTCTTACTACTTCTTCTACTGGTACAGTCTTCTGATCTTACTCAGAATCCCACATAAGACACAGCCCCCCAGGAAGACCACCAGGCCCCACTTTAGAGAAGAGTTTATAGACCTAGCAACTCACTGCAGCAATGCCACTTTCTGAGTGGATGTGCTCCAGACAAGAAGTGACTGCAGCAGAAACTGAAGCGTGGCCCTCCAGGGGCCTCCGTGCCATTTCAGTCATCAGCTAATCTTCCCCTTACAGGAGTTCTAAATTCTAGAACTTAGAAATTCAGGTCATTTTATGAGAATTTGAGGAATTCGGTGCATGATGGAAGAGTGCAATGTATCAGATATGGATGCCTGCTGACATTTGACCACCACGACCGTGGCATTCTGACAAAGAGGGGCAGGACAGAGAGGGTGCAGTTCTATAGGGGGAAGCACTTCGCCAACATTCTCGCCTCTCTTCAGTCCCTTGATGAGTCCTCCCTCCAAAGAGGTAAGGCCTCTGCCTATGTGTGCTCCATCCCAGAGAACAGCCCTCAACTTTCCCATCAGGTCTTGAAAAGAGAAGAAGCAGTTGCTGTGGCTTGCCCTACACGAGCCACTGTACTGAGCTAACAGCAGGGGGGCTGCTAAGCATCACTCATGACAGCGGGCCCACTCAATATGATACGCATCATATCAGAACGCACTTACTTTCAGTCACGAAAGAAAGAGCTGGCTTTGAGGGTCCAACACCAGCAGGATCTTCAGTGTTTCAACTTCTGTACAATAAATCAGCCGAGCATATCCTGACACTCAGAAGTTTTCCACAGCAAAAAGGACCGCTTTTTCAGGATGTGGGTCTCGGGTTCAACACTGCACCTGGCTATTTGCACCACCAGCAGAAAGCAGGGAGGAGGAGGGAGGGAGAAAGGAAGGGAGGCAGGCAGCAGGAAGAACTTTAGCAGCTGACATGTTAAACACCAGATCAAATTTCTTACATGTTACCCAGCGTAACTGTCAAGAGCATAATCTTACAGTACATAATCTAACCGCGTTTAGTTCCAGACAAAAGATTCAGTTGCAACAACCTGTAGCAGGTAGTCCCACAGCCACGTTATACAGCACCACCCTCTCATTCTTCTTGTACCTCGTCCTGTAAGGTCAAGAACATAGCCTGGCTAGTACTCACTAGGCTACTACTCGTAATCAGTCCTACCTTCTCTCAGAGGAGTCAGGCTCACACTCTGGACTCCTCCTGCCCTTGGTATACTCAAGGGACTGTTTTCTAGCTCCCTTAGAGTACGGTAAAGGTTTCCCATTCCAAGTAACTATAACAAGAAATGGGATGTGAACACAACAACGGGGCCTGTCATTTCCCCTTGCCCCACTATGAAAACTTCTTATGGGCACCTCATCATTCTCTCAGTCATCAACAACTAAGCGCAGGCAATTGATGACATTAAAGGAAATGAAAAAACAAAGAATCAACAGAGAAGGAATGGCTGAATTCACAAAAGCAGGAACAGCTTACGGTTTCACAGTTCACTTGATCTTCAACCCTGCATCTAGCAGATCAGCTGCACCTTTGGGGAAAGACCCATTTTTCCAGAAACCTCTTGGGAACAGAGCATTCAATCTCTTGAAAACCCATCAGAGAAAACCCGTGAGAGATAAGCTCATCCCAAAACCAATAAACAACTTTGAGTACTCCATCTTCTGACACCATCAGATCCTGGACAGGGATACAAACATCCACTCCCATTTTCTAATACTAGCCAGCTAGAACTAAGGCAGCAAAGAGAGACTGGGTGCTGCTACACTTCTGTTAAAAAGGACAATTTCACTTACCGCAAGTATCAACGAAGGAAAAACTATGCCAACCTTTCCATTTCAATTTAACATTGACGAGTCAATCTAACAAGGCAAAGGAGGAGGCGAGAAGTCATGCCACACATGGAGCAGACAGAACTTCAGGAGAGAAAGCAAAGGATTGAACGCAATGGAAAAACAAGGAAAAAAAAAGTTCATTCTTCAAAGGAAAACAATAAAAACTAGCTGAGAAGCATCAATGACACAGGCCCAAGGAATCATCTGTCCAAAACCATGTCAATAAGCAACACCCTGCTTCAGGAGCAGGGTATCTGACACACCTCAAAATAGGAAGACGCAACATACATATAAGACAAGCATTAAGACAGGTAATGTTTGTAACAAGACAATTCCCTGACCCATCTGTAACAGGCAGAAGATATAATTCAGCAGGTAAAAACATCAGCTGGGTAACAGGGGCCCGCAATCCTGCACAGACAGCCTGTCTGCATTCAGACCTGCACAATACTTGCAGAGGCTGATTCTATGTATTTCTTACGAGAACAAAACTTCCCTTGAGACACGCTGCTCTTCCAAGTAGTAATGCTCAACCATGTCACCTCATAGAAGTGACAGACAACAAAGTCTCCCAGAAATCTCACCATTCCCACACAGCCAACATAGGGGGTACCAGGATCACGTAGTACCAGCCATGGCTTTCTTTACAAAACCTGTAACAATCTGTGCTCGAAATCCACATTACCTGGTCGTAGGTGACTTCATACACCCTTTCAAAAGGAGCAGTGGACATCATTATTTTTAAATACTCTCCACCCTGTGATGCCTGATGCCAGTAAAACAAAAACATTCCCAGTCCAAGGCTGGAAGAGGAACGCAGAAGCGGCTCATTACGTGCAAATATCCCATTCTAGTCATTTCATACTTCCTAATGCCAGGAGGCAACCATCATCTGAAAGTAATCACAGCCCTTGCTCTGCACTTTGCAGGAGATCATTTGATTAAATCCTTTCAAAAAGGGTTCTGCTCTGCTACAATTAAAGACTACTGAACTTCAAGAACACCACGCTTAACCTACACAATTAAAATTTGTTCTGTCTTGTGCAGTGCAGTTACTTTCAAATACAACTGCTTAACAAGCTTTATTAACCCTTCTGCTCTCAAGATGCCAGAAAACACTATCTACATTAAGCAGGAAAAGTAAAGGCCAAAACTGAACTGCCCCATACTTGCTGAAGTTAAGCCTTCCTTTGGTCAAATTGCAGAGGGTGCTCATTCAGGTTCTGCAGCCTTTATTCAGATAGCTGTATATAAAAGCACTTCCCTGAAAAAAGATGGGAACCGTGCAGGCAACAAGCAACAACACCAAGCATTTCTTCTTAAGTCGCCCGCCTCAAAGATCCAATTTCTTCATCTCATCCCAGGAAGTTATTATCAGGGGATTACGCCAAGCCAAATGACAATACAGAGAAAACGAAGAGCTACAGAAAGTACGCTGGAAACACTGCTGTGCAAACATTCCCGAAGGAGCCAGAGTCATGATATTACCTATAGGGTTAGACTTTATGAAGCTTATTACATTGATGCACCTGACAACGGTTGAGGGCAGGTGGAGTAATAATTTCACATTCCACCCCACTGTCTCCAATCGCCTGACTTTGTCCACATGGTTGTGCTGCACTGAGAGATCCACTGTTCTGTCCTGCCCCTAGCTCCACTCCCAGGTGGAGAGACCTGTCCAATCTTGTTGGAAAACTCAAACACAAGTCTGCATTGCATTCTTCAGGACTTTAATTTCCTTTTCTTCAAACGCATTAGCTTCATGCTAACCTTTTTTGGCTCTTGATTTTCCCACGCAACTTAACAGAAAGACTGCCCCTTCCCGTTTACACGACAGAAAAGAGGAGGCTGCGGCAGACTTTGGACTGCAGCTTTTGCGGGCAGAAGCCCCTGCCTTGCGGGCCACACGAGCTGCTGTGCAGTTCTTTCCATACGGGATCAGCGAGGCCTGTTCTCCTTCGAGAACTTCAAAACTACAACGGTAACGCCGGGAGACCGAGGAGAATAAACACCAGAAGCGGGCAAAGCCCGGCAGCGCCCGGCCAGGCAGGCCTCCCCGCAGCCCGCGAACAAAGAAGACGCCGCCGCCGCCGCTCCGCCCCCCCCTCACCTCGCCGCCGCCCGCCCGGGCCCCGCCGTACCCCGTGCCGGCGCGCCTGGCCGTTGAGGGCTCGCACCCAGGCCCGCTGCCACTGCTCCCGCAGGGACCGGAGGGCGAGCAGCGCGGCGAGCAGCGCCCGGGCCCCGGCCTCCTCCTCCGCCGCCGCAGGCCCGCGCCGCCGCGGCGCCCGCAGGGCGGCGGACCGCCAGTACTGGAGCAGCCAGGCCGCGACGGTGAGCAGCGAGGCGGCGAAGAGCAGCACCAGCGCGGCCCAGCCCGGATCCAGCCCCATGGCGACTCAGGGCGGGCCGGCGGGCGGGCCGCGGCGCGGCCGCTGCCGCCTCCCACGGGGAGGCGCCCTGCGCACATCCCCCACACCGCCCCGCGCGCAATGCCTTCTTCCGACGCGAGGGCGCCCCCTGGCGGCCCGGCGGACCCTCATCCCCCTCGGCCACCCCCACCCCCCACCCCCCCCCGGCTCACCAGGGACGCGACATTCGCGGGGATTTTTCGTTCTTTATCTTCTGGGATCGTGACACGGTTAAGGCTTTGGTCCCTTTGCGAAAGGAATTGAAGAGATGCATCGTCCGCTGTCCCCCTGAAAGCCTGTAAAACAGCGGCAAACATCTAAGCCACGCTCGCGACGCTGTTCTCACCGGGGTGACAGCTGCTGCTTTCCACAAAAAAATGAAGACGTTACATTGACAGAGACCACGTCCAAACATGAAATTGAACGTTGTATTCCTAAAGGCATTAACATTATAATATAATGAGAGGTGTGAGAAGAACGCCTTAACGACAGTTTTACAGTGGTAAGGAGGTCTTTTTTCCGCAAAGACGGTTCAGTTACAGTCACCCTAAAACTATCGATAAGCTCTGAGAAATTCATACAGTAGTTTTGTCTGGTTTTCTTCAAGTTAAATTGTTTCACAAAGCTTGCAGTGTGGAGATCCCTCCCCTGCTCTTTTTATCCAGTATTTCGGGGGTTAAAGTACTATTCCAGACAGCAGCTAATGAATTCTCGGGGTTAAAGGATTTTAATCTGTACTATTTTACACGAACTCCCGCCAGCGCCGCGTCCCAGCCCTGTCAGGCGGTGTCCGCCAGGGCCAAAGATGGCGGCTCCCGCCAGGGCCAAAGATGGCCGCCCGCGCATCCGGTACCTCCTCTCTAGCGTCCGGCTGGAAACAGGCGGCGGGAGGCGCCCGGCCCCGCTCCGCACCCTTGGCAGGGGCAGCGCCCGCCGCGGACATGGCGGCCTGGCCCGCCGTCCCCCTCCTCATCAACCTTGGCGGGTCGCTGCTGGGCTTCGCGGCCACGCTGACGCTGATCCCGGCCTTCAAGGACCACTTCCTCGCCGCCCGGCTCTTCGGCGAAGACCTCAACAAGGCCTCACGGCAGCCCGTGTGAGTAGCGCTGCCCCGCCGGACCGGCAGCGGCCTCGGGCCCGCGAGCGGCCATGCTGACTGCCCGCCTTACCTCCCTTCCAGCCCCGAAGCACAGGGCGTGATCAGTGGGGCCGTGTTCCTGATCATCCTCTTCTGCTTCATCCCCGTGCCCTTCCTGAGGTGCTTCGTGGAGGAGCAGTGCGCGGCTTTTCCTCACGACGAGGTGAGGCCGGTGGGGAGCGCAGCGGGCACCAGCCAGGCGCGGCCGCCCGGTGACCGGGGTCCGTTTCTCTGCCCTGCAGTTCGTGGAGCTCATCGGTTCACTCCTCGCCATCTGCTGCATGATTTTCCTGGGCTTTGCAGACGACGTATTGAACCTGCGCTGGCGCCACAAGCTCCTTCTGCCCACCATGGCATCCCTCCCACTGCTGATGGTTTACTTCACCAGCTTCGGAAACACGACCATTGTGGTGCCAAAGCCCTTCCGGGTGCTGCTGGGCATGCACTTGGACCTGGGTAAGTCCCGAATCCCCAGAAGCCGCCAAAAACTCAAGGTAATGGATCCTCAGACAAAGCAGGAGGCGAGAGCTTGGGTGAAGCAGAGCAGGGCCCACTTCACCTGTGAATATTAAAAGCGCTCGGCTTGCTCTGCTCCACAGGTATCCTCTACTACGCGTACATGGGCATGCTCGCAGTGTTCTGCACTAACGCCATCAACATCCTTGCCGGAATTAACGGAATCGAAGCAGGGCAGTCGCTGGTGATAGCTGCTTCCATTATCATATTCAACATTGTGGAGTTAAATGGTGAGGAAGACAACACAGGGGTTTGCAGGTGCAAAAGCAAAGGGAGATAGAATCCTAGATTTCAATATCTGGTTATTACTAAAAACCAACCAATCCTGCCTTATCACCAACACTTTTTTTTTCTTTTTTTTCTACAGGCGATTATCGAGATGATCACATTTTTTCTCTCTACTTCATGATTCCTTTTTTTTTTACCACGCTGGGGCTGTTTTACCACAACTGGTAAGAGGACAGACCTTCAGAGTTTCTTCGGAAACACCCTTTCCCTTTACTTTCTCCCTTTTTAAAACAAGCAAAACCACTTACTGACGCACAGGTGGGATGCTGGAGCATAGACAGGCTTCTTGCCAGAACCAAGAAAGCCAAGGACCAACAAAGCATCGATGCACCGGTAGCTTTTCTTTTTATTAGAACAATTCTGGTCATGCTGGCTCACCGAGATGCACAGAATACGCTCCCTCATATGTCTCGCTATCCATTTCTTCACACCATATTCTCTGCACGTCAGGTTGTGGGTCCCAGTCCCACAATTCTTAGCATAAATGCCTGCAGTTGTTGTTTGTACTGTGTAGATCTGCTGCAGTTCCTTCTTGGCCCCTAACTTGCCGTGTGGAAATACATTCAGTGGTTACAAAGTCATTTTTGTGGCAGCAGCCATCACGACAGACCTTTGTTTTTCTGCCCTGTGGATTGCAGGTACCCATCGCGAGTGTTCGTTGGGGACACCTTCTGCTACTTCGCTGGCATGACCTTCGCCGTGGTGGGAATCTTGGGGCACTTCAGCAAAACAATGCTGCTTTTTTTCATCCCGCAAGTGCTCAACTTCCTCTACTCATTGCCCCAACTCTTCCACATCATTCCTTGTCCCCGTCACCGGCTGCCGAGGTAATGTAACCCAAGTGACCTGTAATGGTACCACAGGTTGTGCCTTTTATCTCCCGCGCCAGCTGAGAAAGATGGTGGTAGGTGCTCTTTTTAAAAGCCATCCAAGTATGTTTTATAGTTAAAAGTTAGCTGGCTTGCTCTGCCAGCTACGATCGAGTCATACCATAGAGGTTTCTCAAAGAAGTTAACTTTTCTGAGCACCCCACCCTCCCAGATACAGAAAAGTGATTTTTAGTAATGTTAGAACATGATTATTCTCAGCTCCAAGGTGGAGAGAAATTGATACAGGCCACTTCTAATGGTGTTGTGATGGGATCTGCTAAGATTTCGTAGTAGCGAGCATTCTGTGGCACTGTGCCATATCAGCGGTTGTGTCTGCAGATGTTAGATTCCTCTATTTTATTCTTAAAACTATACAGCCTTATGTGTATATTGGGGCTGTGGTGAGGCAGGATTTCCTCCTGACTCTGCCCAATCTGAGGGACTAGGTAGCGGCAGCTCCTGTTACGGTTACTGGATTATTCCTGCTTTTGCCGCCACGGGATTTCTTTCTCAACTACTCAGCTATGCCTCTAAGTTTGCTTATATAGGGCCCACTCTGTCTCCTTGCTCTATCCGGACTAAAATTTTAATGTTTCTTTTAGGCTCAATCCTGGTACAGGGAAGTTGGAAATGAGTTACTCCAAATTCAAAACTAAGAGCCTCTCTACCCTCGGAACATACATTCTGAAGGTAATATCTGGAAAACATTCAAAATACAGATGGATTTTGAGGCGGGGATCAAATGCAAGAGGAACAGGATGGGAGGGAATGTAAAACTTCTGGGTTCACTAGTTATTTCCTGGCTCAAATCCAGAAGAAAATATTCTGCTAAGTCCGTCACCATTCCTCACGGTCACTCTGTTGTGTTAATAATCAATCTTTCAGAATAACCATGTGTAGCAGTGTCCCAGGACCATCATAAACCTGTCCTGTCTTTTTTGTGAGAGCATGAACCAGGGATGGTACAGCAAAAGGGATCTTGGGCAAAACCAGCCGCTGAGCGCCAAACATACCTGGTGAAATAGTGTGCAATATTTCTTTCCCCAGGCAGTCAAGATCTTGCACATAGTAGATGTGAAGAGTGGAACGGATGAAGATGGCGAATACACCGAGTGCAATAATATGACACTTATTAACTTCGTTATAAAGTTGATTGGACCCACCCACGAGCGAAATCTCACACTCCTGTTGCTACTCATTCAGGTCAGGCAAATGGTTCCTCCAGTAGAAGGGTGTACTCTGCAACAGAAACAGATCCAAATCGGTCTTGAGAGTTTCACGAGGAAAGCAGGAAGTAAAGTATCATGGTCTTCACACAAGATGCAGTTGAGCTGTGGAACTTGAGGAGAATTGGAGGTCTACACAGCTCAAGAAGGAAACAGGTTCCCCCCTCCTGGAGACCAAACAGGCTTAGGCAGACTACATAGAGGATGGGGAGTACGTACTGCTTGGTCCTGAGCCCAGTCACAGCAGAGAAGTCTTGGCAGCACCTTCTTGTAAGGATGCCGAATCGCAGCTTTGATGCAAGGTGTTTTGTGTTACAAACCATAGGGACAACGGTATAATACAGGCTCCTTAAGAAGGAAAGCGTTGTTCCCAACTGTATGTCTTGTCCACTTGTTCTCACAATGTGACTGTGCGCAGGCACATGCAGAAATCCCCCACAGATAGCTACAATTCTCAGAGAAAGAACGAAGGGCTTTGCCTAGGCTTCTGCCTTTCGTCTTTCTGTATCTAAAACATTTAGCCTAAACATTGTTATTTAGTGAAATGATGCATGCTGGAAAGCCTAGCAAATCCATTTAGAAAGGAGGAATCTGCCAGCCTGTAAACTGTTTAACACTACAATGTTTCCATTGTCTGTCTTATTTTTACCTAGGTCCTGGGCAGCATGATTGCATTTTCAATCCGGTACCAACTAGTGCGTTTGTTTTATGATGTCTGACTGGGCTGCCAGGAGCAGGAGAAAGAGTTGTACCTGCCAGTCGCTTCTCTCCAATTGCTGACCAAACGATTCAACTGAGCTTACTCTCCGGCCCTCGAGAACCTCAGGACACCTGCCAAAATGGAAGCAACTACTCTGTGTGGGACAGTCTTGAACTGTAACCATTTTTTTTTTTTTTTTTTTTTTGTACACAGAAGGCTTTTGTCAAATTCTGCTGACAGAAAAGATTCACTGCTACTTAGTAGGACATCGTAGTTACTGGGAATACCTTTCAGAGGGGAAGTAAGTGACCCAGATGTTTACTCACAGCACTTAGGCAAAGAGTGAAAGATGAAATCTCTATACATCTAACAAGCACATTACTGTTCCCCGAGAGAGAGCGACAGGAACTTCAATTTCACTGAGACTCTGTACAGCAGAACAAGTAAACCAGAATCCTTTCCTGGCTTCTCCAAGCCTGTTTTTGGTCCATGAACAGAAAGTAACGTGTTATAAACCGTACCCAAAACTGAGAGTGCTCTGAGAATAAAGTATCTCATGGTACCCTTTCCCCTTCAGTGCTTTGCCTCGAGAATATTGACACACAGTGAAACTAGTTTACATGGTACATCCCTGTGGCCTTCTACCCTGCTAGGGGACTGATCCTTTCTGCAGTAAACTCCCTCCTCTCACAGCTACCGGGAATGTTCCCGACTAAGGGCTTTCATTTCTGAACAGCTTTATCATCTGCCTTGCTGCCTTCCTTCGTGGAACAGGATGCATCTGGAACGGGCTAGCAGAGATGTCCTTGTCTCACAGAGGACATCAGTAAAAGCCTTTGATTAACATGGAACTAAGACCCTGCAGGCTGCAATTACCTTTTCCTCAAATACAAATCGTTATTTATGTAGCAGTATCTGGCACCATAGTTCACCACAGAATTGCTGCCTACCTGACAGAAAAAACACTTAACAGCCATCGGAGTACCAGTTTAAAGACTCTGCATGAGAATAACAGGAGTGAAAAGCAAAATAATGCAGCAGCAAAGACAGGAATGCTGAGATGGGTGACAATAGAAGTTGCCGAGTCCTATACCTTAATAGATGCAAGGCTGCTGCGCTTCCATGCACCCCAGTCCAGCCAGTAGCGAGGCTGGGAATGTGTTCCTAGTAGGCAAAAATGCGCATGTTCAGCGACACTGATCAACACAGAAAATACATGTTACTCAAATGTGAATGGTACAAGTGGCTGAGTCTTCTTCCTCTCCAGCCGATCAGTTTGGAAGGCTCCTAGTAGAGTATATTTGTATAAACACATCTGTGTACACACACAAACATTATGAACCCCTTCAGGAGAAGGCCTTAAACACTCAGTTGGTCCAGTAACTATCATCTGCTGGATTTCATGGCACCAGGGCATATGAACAGCTGAGGGCTGCAGTGCTACTTTACCTGCTCTTACTCAAATCTTCTCACCTAGAGAGGAGAGAGAAATTAATCTCTGCTAGCTGATCCTGACGTATGGTCTTCCAGCAGCTGACTCTCAGATGCCCACTCTGTTTTCTCCAGTAAACTAGTTTAGACCGACCTCTGGTAAGCAACCTGACCCTGTTCTCTCCCACATCTGGTCCTGGATACCTGGCTCCAAAGCCTGTTACCCCACTCGCTTATTAGTGATCACACCACTGGCATTCCACCCTCGCCTGGCCCCCCATCTACACATGCTCCAGTTTTCCCATTTTCTAGTACCACAAATACTCTGGCCCCTGTTGCCTGATGCCAGTTGCTGGTACTTAGCCCTCTGGACATACATATGCACAGTCCCCTCACCCTGGGGAAAAAAAAGAAACACAAACAAACCGAGAAATGGAGTTTAGCGAGACAGGATAGACTGCAGAGATAAAGGCTGCCACTCTGCAATGCGTTCACGTTTCACGCTGCTTCTCCTTCCACGTTCCCGTGTTTCTTCCTCCCAGTCCACTTTGTCTTCTTCCCCACCTTTGGTGCTTCCCTTAAACAACCCAAAAATATGTCTCACGCAGTTCCCTACAAAGGATCTCACAGTCGGTGCTTTTCCCCCATGTGCCACTGTAAGCCCCATAGCCGTACAGGCGGGGCTCCGCAGGCATCCCGGGAGCCCCCCAGCCTAGCTCCGGCGGGGAGCCAGGCCAAGACACTGGCCCAGGGCTGACCTGGTTCCTCAGAAAGCTCTGGGAGCAGCCCCGCCGGGGCGGCACCACGCTGATTCGGTCGCCGGCGTGCGCATCTACCGTCACTCCCCCACTCCCGGGTTGGTTACCCCGAGGTGACATAGCCAAAGCTCCTGACACAGAACTGCTCCGGCAGCGTCACCGCCTCCGGTCAGGACTAGCGCTGCTGCTTGGGCCGCCCACGGGTGGGCGGGAATCACGAGGGGCTCCCTGAGAGACCGCCGGCTCGCTCGGCCAACAGAGGCCGACCGCCACCGCGACCGTCCCCTCAGCCGCCGCCGGCGCGCACCAACGGCCTCAGCGCGATATGAATTTGGCGCCTTACCCTCTCATTGGGCGGTCTCCGCGGCCAATAGACTCGGGGCAAGCGCGGTGGCCGTCCCACAGGCGACCAATCAGCGAAAAGTTTCTTCCGGCGAAGGCACCAATAGCGAGGCGCGGCAGCGCTGCCCAATGAGCCGAGCCCTACTTTGGGGGAGGTTATGAAAAGGCTGGGTGGGGGGCCTCCCACCTCACTTCGCCGCGGCGGTCCGGAGGAGAGGGGACAGTGCCTACAGCGGACCGAGGCGACATGTCTGGCCGTGGCAAGAGCGGCGGTAAGGCCCGAGCGAAGGCCAAGTCTCGCTCCTCCCGGGCCGGGCTGCAGTTCCCCGTCGGGCGCGTTCACCGGCTGCTGCGGCGCGGGCACTACGCGGAGCGGGTGGGGGCCGGCGCCCCCGTTTACCTGGCCGCCGTGCTGGAGTACCTGACGGCCGAGATCCTGGAGCTGGCGGGCAACGCGGCCCGCGACAACAAGAAGACGCGCATCATCCCCCGTCACCTCCAGCTCGCCGTCCGCAACGACGAGGAGCTCAACAAGCTGCTGGGCGGCGTCACCATCGCGCAGGGCGGCGTCCTGCCCAACATCCAGGCCGTGCTGCTGCCCAAGAAGACCGGCGGCGGCGGCGCGGGCCCCAGCAAGGCCGGCAAGAAGGGCAGCGGGCAGCAGTCGCAGGAGTACTAGGCCGGCCGGTCCCCCCGGCACCACACAAAGGCCCTTTTCAGGGCCACCCCCATTGCTCAGCGGGAGAGCTGCGATCCGCCGGGGGGCGGGGGGGGGAGGGGGAGGAAGGGAGGGCGGGGGGGACACCCGCAGCAGGATCGAGTCCGGTCAGAAAAAGTGAACAGGCGAGCTGCTCCATAAACACACTTACGCCCGGGTGTGTGTAAATTCACTGTATTTATCACCTGTTACATTCAGTGGACGTTGCATAGACAATAAAACAATGCTTCATTTCCAAAATGGGCCCCCACTAAGGTGCCGTTCCAGTGTTTCTACAAGGCACTGTAAGGCATGAGGCCCGCCAAGGGGAGAGTGACCCAGTACCAAAAATGGTACCTGGTATCCAGTAAAAGGAAAGGGCTGACAGTTGCAGAGAAAGGCAGAATATCTTGAATTCAGGCTGCTTCTTCAGCTCCCCCTTGACTGGTAGGTGCAGATGAATGACTGTCTCAGATTATCCTTGTAGGTAAGCGTACAAGGGCAACTAGACTGGCTGTCCTCCACTTCCCCGTTTATTACTGGCCAATTGACAAATTTGCATCTGGTAATTGCAAACAATTCTTTACCTTAACTGAGACCTATCATGGACACAGCATCTGTGCTACTTTACTATGAGGAACCCGGTATTGGGAACCTAATAGCAGTCTTCCTCTTCAGCATTCAGATAAGTGGACAGGCCCAAATAATACTGGTGATTACTGAAAGTACTTTGGTACTCTCAGCACAGTACAGCACTTCAGTACCGTCACCTTGCATCTCTGATGATACTCTGTAATGAGTACCTTGTTCCTAAATGGAACAGGAGAACACTTAAAGGTTTGGTTTGTTGTTTTAACTTCCTAGCTACAAGAATTGTTGAAAAAAATTTACAGAGACACTTTGCAATTTAGAGAAATGCAGAGGGGGACGAAAACCCTGAACAGCATAAACTACTCAAGTTAGTTAATTTAGTATTTCAAGTTTTTGTGCCCAAACATCAGATAAGACTGGTGTGAATGGTTAAATAAATCCCTTCCTCTGAAGGAGGATGATAGTGTAGCTGCAGAGACTTGCTAGAGTCGCAGCAATTGTGCCAGCCACACCACAGGTTTAGTGGGCATCATTGAGCTGCCTCGCAACACTGAGGATATGCTTTGCTCCCTTGCTCAGAAGTAAACTAGCTAGTTCAACACCAAGGTTCTCTGCAGCTTCCTGGGCCTGACCAGGGACATTCTTGGCTGTGATGCCAACACGCTGCACATCATCGTTTGGTCCATCTTCATTCTGCAAATGTAAACACCCAAACATAAGGCCGCGGGAAGGAGCAGGCAATGAATGGTTCGAGCCACATGTGAAATGGGGTAAAATCTGTGGTCTGAGGAGCCTGGGTAGAACAGCATGCTGTTACCGTTTCCAAGGAACCAGAGCAAAAGTAACAGACAGAGTTCAGAAGGTCTGGTTTTGTCTTCAGCTTCAGGTTTGGATTTTGAAGCCACCCACATACCTGTTGGGGATAATGAACACTGGTCTGCATTGTCTCCCTCAGGCTATCAGATCCATCCAAGCTGTAGACTGCTCCTGTCAAATACAACTTGGAAAGACATACAGAAGGGATTAATACTACGTTAACAAAGAAACAGAAAGCCAACTACCCCCTTTTTTAAAAAAACAAAACAAACATGCCACACATGAAGCTAAGTCTGGAGGGGGAAGGCTTTTGTAGTGCAGTGGGATCAGCAAGAATAGTGGTACGACACAACTGTGGGAAAAGTAATCCCTGTTAGGGAAGAGGCAACTTCCCAAGGAAACAGCTGAACCTGTTTCTAGCTTCCCACCTCCTTAATCACGCTCCGCTGTGTATAAACACTGATTTTCCTGGGGTTAGAAGTGAGACTTTCAGATCTGTGTGACCCGCTTAGTGGATGAAGGAAAAGCTGTGGATGTTGTCTACCTGGACTTTTGCAAGGCTTTTGACACCGTTTCCCATAGCATTCTACTGGAGAAACTGGCTGCTCGTGGCCTGGACAGGTGTACCCTTCGCTGGGTAAAAAACTGGTTGGATGGCCGTACCCAGAGAGTGGTGATAAATGGAGTTAAATCCAGTTGGTGTCCAGTGACAAGTGGTGTCCCCCAGGGATCGGTGCTGGGACCGGTTCTCTTTAATATCTTTATTAATGATCTGGATGAGGGGATTGAGTGCACCCTCAGTAAGTTCGCAGACGACACTAAACTGGGGGGGCGTGTTGATCTGCTTGAGGGTAGATTGGCTCTGCAGAGAGATCTGGACAGGCTGGACAGATGGGCTGAGGCCAATGGTATGAGGTTCAACAAGGCCAAGTGTCGGGTCCTGCACCTGGGTCACAACAACCCCATGCAGTGCTACAGACTGGGGGCGGAGTGGCTCGAAAGCTGCCCGGCAGAGAAGGATCCGGGGGTGTTGGTGGACAGCCGGCTGAGTATGAGCCAGCAGTGTGCCCAGGCAGCCAAGAGGGCCAACAACATCCTGGCCTGCATCAGGAATAGTGTAGTGAGCCGGAGTAGGGAAGTAATCATCCCCCTGTACTCGGCACTGGTGAGGCCTCACCTCGAGTACTGTGTTCAGTTTTGGGCCCCTCACTACAAGAAGGACATTGAGGTGCTGGAGCGTGTCCAGAGAAGGGCTACCAGGCTGGTGAGGGGTCTGGAGGACAAGCCTTATGAGGAACGACTGAGGGAACTGGGGTTGTTTAGCCTGGAGAAGAGGAGGCTGAGGGGTGACCTTATCACCCTCTACAACTACCTGAAGGGAGGTTTTAGAGAGATGGGGGCTGACCTCTTCTCCCACGTGGCAAGTGATAGGACAAGAGGAAACGGGTTCAAGTTATGTCAGGGCAGGTTTAGATTGGATATTAGGAAGCATTTTTTCACTCAAAGGGTTATTAAACATTGGAATGGGCTGCCCAGAGAGGTGGTGGATTCACCATCCCTGGAGGTGTTTAAGAAAAGGGTAGATGAGGTGCTTAGGGACATGGTTTAGAAGTGGGTGTTTTTAAATCAGGGTAGGTTAACGGTTGGACTTGATGATCTTAATGGTCCCTTCCAACCTCACTTATTCTATGATTCTATGATTCTATCTCAGGGCAACACTACCTTTAAAAAAGTGAGGGAGGTGGAAATCTGGTACTTATTACAAGGGCATTTTCTAGAAGCCTCAGCTTCAGTAGCCAGACCCGTTCTCGTACTCCTGCTTTGGACACAAAGCCAGAAGACTCCAGTCAGGAGCGTATAAAGATATCTATCTGCTGGAGTTACCTTCAGGGAAGGGTCAGGGGACACGCACGCTCTGGAACAGGCTTTCAGAAATAATGCCAGATAAACACCAAGTACTCCTCACCTGGCCATCTTTCAGCACGGTGTTGACAGCGACAGGGACACTACATCCGCCCTCCTAAAACAGAAAGCAGCTGACACTGAGGCTCCTGCCTGACAATTTCAAAGCAGAGGCCTCTGAAAAGTTTAGGCTGCACACAACCCTGCTTATTGCTCCTCAGGCCCTTCTCGATTCAGAAGTAATATCTACTTTGCGGTTTTAGGAAAGTGTAACAGGTTTCCCATACTAGGGCATCTGGTCAACTAGCAGAGCAGTATTTACTGCTGCAGGCAGAAGAGCAAGGATGCCACACCTACCAAACGTTTCATAAAGGCTCTCTCAGCAATGCAGCATAACACAGTGTCTGCATCATGCAGGGCAGATACCATATTCAGTATCTCTTGGTCTTTGGCACGAACTTCCACTGCTAAGGCACCCTACAAGAAGAAGAAAAAGAAACACACAACATAATAATTATTCCTTGACTTCATGCACCTCTGTGCGCACTCAGCATTGGTTATGAAACAGAATTCAGAGGCTTGGATGTGTTTCACCATGGCAGCGATGCTTAGATGTTTACAAAAATGAATTACAAAACAAGCCATTGGTTGCAGAGACATCCTATAGCAGCTGCTGTAAAGGGAAGATCAGAACTTACTTCAGCTGAGTGTTCAAGATCATGCTGTCACCTCAAACTATTCTAGAGCTCCTCTCAGTTATGACTGCATATATAAACACCCACCCCAATGTCCCTGCGTGACAAGAAGGCTGGATAAATCCAAGCTTCCCAACCTCGTCTCAAGAGAAAGATCAAGTACTGAATGACTAACAGTGACAAAATAATTCTTTCCCAAACTGGAAACGAGATGGAGGGTGGGTGGGAAGGAACTGCACAGTACCTGACAAACATGATCAAAATCCCTATTTCAGATTGAATTTGCAGATTCAGCACTTGCAATCACTAACGCATAGCCAGCTCGGGTTTCGCAAGTTTGACGCCCACTGTGCAGCACTGCGTAAACTCAGGCACACGACCAGCATGGGCTGGAACCGTTTGCCTGCCTAGAAACGAGCATTAAGAATGTGCTCCAAGGCAGGTGTTTGAGCTCCACCCTGTGGGAGTTGGGACACTATGCCCAAGGGAGAAGGAAGGAGTGTCACAGGATAAAGACACTGCAGTGGCTCTGCACCATTATCCTGGCACAGTGCAACACTGACCCTGCCAGAGCCTGGCCTGTATCTGCCACGTCATGCCTGTGTAGTTGTGCCACACTTTACCTTCACCATTTACTGTTTTTCCATTACTAATGGAAATCAGCCCCCACCGCACCAGGTAACAGAGCTGACTACCATTGTTCCCACATGCTGTGCCTAAAACAGCGTAACGGACAACAAGACAGATCAATGTAGCAACCAACACAATGGGACACAATTAACCAATCTGACACATTGTACTGCTGCCAGCTTTCAGTATGCAGTACGGGTTTTGATACAAAAGTTGTAACGTACCTGTCCAACAGCATACAGACAATCTTCGGGGCTTAGGAGCTGGAAGAAAGTAAATCAGAGTCAACTCAAATTGCGCTGTTCAGAATACAGGGAGCGAGACCCAAATTCTGTGCTCGTCTCTAACATCAATTGATTTTGTGCCTAACCAAAGAAGGATCACCTCTTCCTTCCCATGCCTCAGTGTTTGCACCCCTAAAGTGAGATAATGTACTTTCTTTTACCTGCACGGTAACACTTTGTGAATTAGCTCATCAGAAAAATCTTAGTCACGCGCACTGCTGCGTTGCTAGACACAAGTGTTGTGAAATGCTAGGAGACGATCAGATTACAAACTGTTACTGCACCATGGAAAGCTGAACACTAGAAATCTCTGTACAAAGAAAACAAAACCAACCAACCAACCGAAAAAAAAAAAATTCCTCCTTGAAGCACATCAAGTCACGAGCTAACATGGCAATGGCCTCAGCAGACTGTGTGCTCATCTTTGACAGGACAACTGCAAGGTCTGAAAGGCAAGCAGTTGATGGTTCGGCAGAGAATGGCATTTTCTGTTTTGCTGCTCCTCACCTGGCCAATGCGATTCTCCCAGCCCATTCTCTTCAGCCCAGCAGCAGCCAAGATGATGGCACTGAAGTCTTCCTTCTCATCTAGCTTCTTTAAGCGGGTATTTAAATTCCCTCTCTGTAGAAGTGGTTAAGTAACCATAGAAACAGCAGGCAGAGTCCTATAACCACTTAACATTTGCCTGAGTATATTTACATCCAACAGCCTCCAAATGAGAATCAGAGTACCTGAAAGAAGCATCCAATATGTACAATTGTTTCTTTATGTTGAATTTTGCTGAGCATTATGGAATGTTAATTCAAGGACTGGCTCTCAAAAGTTATGCGTGTCAAGTACATTATTAACACCCAACACCAACTCCTTTTGTATAGCAAAGAATGAAGTCTGAAGTAACAGTGCCTTTTACCACTAGTTCAGTGGCCCACATCAGAACTAGTGGCCCAAATTGCATCCGTGGTATTGGGAACTAATTGTGATTTCACCACATCGCTGCCCAAACACATGGTAGGCACCCCGTCAAACAGTTTTTTAAACATTCCTTAACGTAAAAGTCCATCTGCATCCTGAATCTCAGCTAGATTAAGGCTGCCCCCTTCTTTACAGCCTCATGAGAAAGCAGAATGGACTACAGTACACTACACACCCCTCTCAGAATAAGTTAGTGGAGGGAAGCCTTTGAGGAAGCAGTTTGTTCTTGTAGGTCTGGTGGTATAAATCAGCCATGATTCCAGATTTCACATTAAGTTATATTTTCCTGTTTGCAGCTTTACCCAGGTCCCACGTTGTGCCAGGAAAGGATACAATATCCCTGAATTCTAGCTGAGGAAACTTCTTTTTGAGCTGGGCTGCTCTCCGAAGTGAACTGGTTCCAATCACACTGTGGAGAAAATAAAAGCAATGAAATCCAGGATACTCCTGCACTTACCTCCAGCCAGAGATATGTCAGAGCTTTCAAGGAAACAAACGAAGACTTTTTTTTTTTTTTTATTTATTATTGAAATAAAGATCCAAGAACCTGCCAATGATTTATATCTCTTCAGAAGAAAGAAAACCACTCTGTGAGGTTTAGCATAAAGCCTGGCTGAAGCTAGGTGCAGGCAACCCACTCCCAAGGAACTGTTTTACAGGAGATGCTTCTGCAGGGCAGTCCCCAACCACTGTCAAGGACTGATGAAACCTCATTTAAAGATCGTAACACCTGTCGCAGAAAAGATGACTCAGCTGCCCCAAACTGAACCAGACATAGCCAGACAACTTAAGTTACTAAAATGGAAGGACTTTACCAATGACAGAAATGCAGTGGGTGCATAACTGGAAACCACAAAAAACCGCCAGTCTGGGCAGTAAGCATTTCCCTTCTAGAGATGTACACTATTCACTTTTCTTGGTACCCTGCAACTTAAACCAGACACGATTTTCCTGCTATCCAGATGCGCAGAAACGCAAGACTACATTTGTGTCACGGCTAGTTTGTTTCTTTTACTTCAAGGTAACTGTTAGAAAGATATTTTTCCTGTGTTAATCTGAGTAATTTCACACAGCTGTCTCGGATAAAAGACTCCAATAAACTCTATGAAAGGGCAGGGAATGCTAGTCAGGCAATTCAAATTGGAGAAACCACTCGTGCTCCCAGCAGAACCGTAAGAAAGTGATGCAAAAAAAATAATGAAGAAATCGGAACTGGCTGGTTGAGCACAAGAGCACAGTTCAGGCCCATGCAAGCTAAAATACCTCACCGGCCACCCTGTCTCCATTGTCAACACAATACAGAGGAGTAGGAATTCACTCTGGAGACTGTGATAAGAAAGGGTCCAACTTGAGAAAAACATTGCAACTCAAGAGATCCAACCTTACTCAGTGTACAGCAGTCCCATGAGGCAGCGTTGCTCTTTTCAGCAAGCGGGTTTGGTGTAAAGTCTACGGAAAGCTAACGGAAGGCAGTGTAAAACCACTACAGGATAAAGCCAGGGGCTCATTGACTTGCCGCTGGGAAGCATCAACCAGTTTCTCCCTTCCATTTTTATACCTGTCTTCCCCTTCCTCTTCCTACTCACCTCTTTTCAGGAAGGAGGCTCAGTGTTTTCCCACAGTTTTTGGGATGAAAGACAACAGCATCAAGCGGATTTTCCCTTCTGCAAAAGAAAGCAAGTGCAGAATGACTGAGACATCATTTAAGTGAAGGCTGTTAAGCTTAACACCCAGAGAACTGCTTCTGGCTCCAAAATACCCCATCGTCATTGCAAAAGCAAGAATTTCCAGCAAACCTGCTGGGTACAGAACACTAGGACAGCTCTAGTGTTTCTACTGTTTCAGAGATTAATCAGAAGGTGGTTAAACTTTTAACACCTAAATGGACCTAAGCTGCCTTTGCATTCCTACCACTACCAACACCATAAAACACAAGTCCCTCGGAGAATCAAGCCTCACGTCCACACTTACTTGCAGACAGCGCCGATGGTAAAGCCAGGAGGAAGAGAAGTTGGCAGGTCCTTCAAGGAGTGAACCACAAGGTCAACTCTAAAAATCAGAGGACAGTAATCACTGAACAGATGGTTGAGCTCACACGGTACCTACCAGGTCATCTACGGAAAAGCATGAATCCACCCTGAGAATTAATTTGGAGAAGAGGGAGGAATTTCAGGATTCTATAGCCAAAATTACTACAGAATTCTAGTGTTACTCCAGAAGAGCCACTTCACATTTCTCTGTCCCTCTTTCCCCACCTGTAAAATTAAGACGCCTTCCTCCCAGCAGCGATGCAAAATGCTTTAGAACAATCGGGTTGAACGAGGGGAAGACACTGGAGATGTTTAAGTGGAGTGACTCATCAAACCAATATGCAACCAGTACGCTGTCTGGCATTACGCTTCAAACCGAAAATAACAGCTAGCCAAAGTAAAAGCTATCTGCTTGTATGCAAACGAACATCATTGTAAATGCGCAAGTCTCCAGTATTTTTTCATCGACTTTACTCAAAAATGCAGTATCACATGCCTATGTATCAGAGATGCAGAAGAATATCTTCATTTTTAAATCTACTTTAACTATGGTAAAGCACCACTGAAACCCTCCTCAGGATACTGAAAAAGAAAGGGATGGGGGGGGAAGCACTAATCTCTGCTCCAGCAGGAGCCTGAACAGAGTTTTTCTGCAGAAAGAAGTTACCCACAAAGCAGCACAACTTACCCATGCCCATTTCTCCTGCGTATTTGGCACACAAACATGTTAATAAATGTTAACACTAAATATGTCATGCAACATGTTAACACCACCAAGCAAAGTATTCTTTGAAAAGAATGTACTTGTAAGCAAGAAATAGATTAGATTACGTCCTCTCTGATGCACACGTAAACACATAAATCACAGGAGAAAAAACCTCACTGGGGCAGACCAAGCAACACAACTCTACTTAAAAATATATGGCCTAAGCCCGGGGGGGGACGACACGACAGGGGACAGGGACACACACAGAAAAAGTCAATGACTTATCAAAGGATTTCTTAGCCAGAGAGGTACCAGAACAGTAAGAAACTAGATCACATACACAGCAAGCCAAAGATGTCAAAAGAGCACCAGGAATGCCAGAGGAGGAAGAGAAAACAATGAGCTCTTACTCATTTCTTTCAAGTGCATTTTCCAGCTCTTTGGTGAAGAGGCTCTTCTCCCCAATCTACACGTAAATGGAGGAACACGAATCACAAAAGAAAAGTCTGCAAATATATCAAATACAATTAATCCTCGTGTAGAGGAAGAAGAGAACTTTTACCTTGGAAAGTGCTGTATCCAAGATCTTATCTCCAGTTGTTGACATGGCAACTGCTCAGAGAGAGAGCACAGGTGAAACGCGAGGCTGGGTCAGAGCACATAGGCCTAGACTGGCAATATCTACGTAACACGTAACGAGCAGTACAGCATCACATGCTACTGCATGAACACAGACTCAAGATAAAGGTAAGACCAGCTCGATTCTAGAAATACACTGTACTCAAGACAAGTGAAATTCAGACTTTGTTCACGGTCCTCAAAAACAGAGCGAGCGGGAAGAGGGCAAGTTTTGGGAACAGCCGACACAACGGAAATTGCCACGGTCTTTTTCTGGAGTACCAGTGAACAGGTACTCAGCAGTTCTCTTCAGTGCATGGCTGGGCTCCCACTACTCCTGCACTGTTGAACACCTCAAGTCCTTGCCAGGAAAGTGTCCCTAACGCACAGTGCGGGGCAGCCAGAGCAACACCAGGTTCTCAAACAGAGCAACCCAACGCCGTCAGCATGACATACTCAGAGCTTCAATCATCAGGAGCTTATGAGATCTACCCTTCTCCCCTAGAAGAAACCAGCAGCAGTTGCTCAGCCACACAACCCAACTGAATTCAGACGGCACTCTTAGATAAGCGGGGTCGAATCCTCCTCCTCCTAGCAACAGCACTCTACACACACCTCTTGCACACAAAGATAAGGGGCCGACTCCTGCTGCCATGCACCCCAGGGCGGGATCCAAAAAAACTTACCAATCTCAAAGTGGAGGTTGGGGTATAGCTCACGGAGCATCTCGACTACGCTGTCAGTCTGAATCCGGGCCAGCTGCAATGAAGCAGAAAGCAAAGCCCTACACAAAGAGCACACCACCCATACAGTAGCTAGAGAGGACTCTGCCATTCTTCGATGGTCAGGCATACGTGACGGCTACATTGTCTAAATCGAAAGCATTAGAAATAAGTAGCCGCAGGTGAAATCGCTCACATGTACAAACTCCTTGAACCACGTGAACTCATACTGTGACCACAGCATTTCACTAAAGAACTTACTTTATCGACCAAGTAGCAGAACAACATCTCCCCATGTCCAGTGCCGTGTGATCAAAGCACTGACAAGGCGAAGCGAAGAATTCATCGAGTTAGGAAGAGCGACTAGAGCAACTGTGTGTCAGGATTCGCATGCTCTGCTTCTAGCTGTGTTATCAAGGTCACTAGCTGGCCCCCAGTCAGAAATTCCATTTCTCGATACCACCTCAGTGCCTTCATTCATAGACAGCATTTACCTATTAACTTCGAGTCGTTTAGTTTCAGCTCTGCAGATTGTGACAGCTGAAAAATACCCGCTCATCAGCAAGCAGGCAGAAAGGTAAGCAAAACCATCCTCCTGGTGCTCAGTGATGAACAAACAAGTCATATTGCATGCTGGGCACGCTCTGCTTTTTCCAAGAGTATGAATTTTATTGATACTGCAAGTTTTGGGAGAAGCCAGTAGGATTTCACTGTGCTACTAGAAAATCCATAGTTACTGGCAAATATGCATTACTTATCCTCTGTAGGATCAGAGCTCTACGTAGAGGTTTTACAGGCAAACAAACAAAAACAAGTAATAGCGCTTAGGCCTGCACGCACAGCAAGCAACAGATCTTAAAGCAGTAAAGTGCAGGAAAAACACTCCCTTGCATAAAAACCACAGAAGCAAATAACGTATAAACAGAATTACAGTAGCAGGGCATCATTCCACACGCACACAAGCGGCAGCGGATTCAAGCAACCGCAGGTGAGTTTCAGCCATTCTCCCACCGATGAACTGTGTAGCCTGGGGCAACTAACTTTTGTTCTCAGGACTAGTTTCCCTACATACAAAATCAGCATCTGCAGCCGCTTCCCTTTGCAGGGCGCCACAAGAGCCTCGGGTCAGGGAAAGAGGCGGCAGGCAGGCAGGCAACGGCCGCGTCCCTTCCCTTCTCGAGAGCGCGGCATTCTTCCTGGGACGCGCTACCAGAAGGAAGGAGATTATCTCAGACCGAAGGCCCCGAAGGAGACTAATCTCCTCCGGCGAGGCCGCCCCGCCCCGCCACAGCTGCCTGCCCGCAGATACCCGCTCTATCTCGGGGCCCCTGCGCCCGCCGAAGCCGTTAGGCCGTGGGGGGTTCGGGGGGCTGTCGGGCCGTTTTCTCTTTCCCGCCTCCCCACAGGAGCCGCGCAAAGCCTCGTACGTTAAAAGCCCACAGCGATACCCCCCGTTACCGCGCCCCCCCCACCTCCGGTTACCTCAGCAGAGCCCGCGCCCCCACGTCACCGCTGTCACTCCGCACTCCGCCTTACCTGGCTCCGGCGGGTGCCCACGCGGACCGCTCTGCCGCCCACGCCGTTCTCGCCCTGCGGCGACAGCCGAGCCAGCGCCCTCACCGCCGCCGCGCCCTCCGCCTGACCCCCGCTCACCGCTGCCGTGCCCGGCGCCGCCATGACACCGCCTGCCCCGCACCGCTCCATGGCACCGCCCCGTACCGCCCCCCCCCCGGCGTCACGTCCGGCGGCCCACGTGACCCACGGCGGCCGGTAACGGCGGCGGCGCTGAGGCGGCCCCGCCCGCCCCCGCAGGCCCCGGCACTCGGCGCACTGCCAGCCACAGTCCGGTTTATTGCGGGGCAGAAGGACAGAGCGCGGGGAGCCCGTACAACGCGAGCGGGCGCCGCGGTCAGGTGCTGCGCTTGGTGTGGATGAGCAGCTCCCGCTGCAGGCCCGCCTCGATGGTCGCGGCCGCCTTTCCCGAGGGCAGGTCTGTGATGAGGGTGAGCTTGTTGAAGACGCCTCGACCGAAGTAGTCGGCAACAACGGAGAAGCCGTCGTTGGAACACTTGAGCTGCTGGGCACAAAGCAGAAGCATGAGCAAAAGCAGCCAGCCCCCTCCCCTTCACCCCCCGCGCTCACGGCTCTCTGTCAGAGGTGCAGCGCCCCACATCACTCCTCGGCTGTTCTGCCAACTCAGTGCAAGGGCTACACGAGCCGCCTGCTCTCCACTATGGTTTGCCGCCACTGGCCGTTCCACCTCTTGTTTCAATCCTACATTTGAGGCACACACTGAAGAGGTAATGAACAATTACCTTAAGCAGGAAAGTGACTGCCTCGGCTACTCTAGTTCTCACTTGTTTTAACGTGGTCTAGCTAATGCCCCATTCTGGACACAGACTAAGCCACAAAGACTATCCGAGGGCTGGAGCCCCTCTGCTGGGAGGACAGGCTGAGTTGGGGTTGTTCAGCCTGGAGAAGAGAAGGCTCCAGGGAGACCTTAGAGCCCCTTCCAGTGCCTAAAGGGGCTCCAGGAGAGTCGGCGAGGGACGCCATAGGACAAGGGGGAACGGCTTTAAATTGAAAGAGGGCAGATCTAGACTGGATACAAGGAAGAATTTTTTTAGAATGAGGGTGGTGAAACACTGGCCCTGGTTGCCCAGAGAGGTGGCAGATGCCCCATCCCTGAAAACATTCCAGGCCAGGCTAGGATGGGGCTCTGAGCAACCTGATCTCATTGAAGATGTTCCTGCTCATTGCCTGGGGGCAGGGGTTGGATTAGATGACCTTTAAAGGTCCCTTCCAACCCAAACCATTCTATGATTCTCAACTTCACTAGTTCATCCTGGGGAAACACCATGCAGACACAATACTTGGTGTACACCAACTGCACTGTTCTGTCCCCATTATGATTCACACAACTTTTCTTCCTTTCTCCTTAATTTGTTCTATAGAATTTGTTGACCAGCTGTCACGCTGACCAATAGGTCTCGATCCGTTTCATGGTCAGATGAGAATAGTTTCTCTTTCATCTTCGGACAGCATCAAGAACTCTTTATGCTCTATACATAATGCAGTCACCCTACTAGGGCTAATGCCTCTCTATTCGCATAAACATAACCTTGTTTACAAGATACTTTCAGCCTTACTCCTCTCTACCAGCCTCTGGGCATCTCTAAATGACTCCAAATCCTGTTTATTTAAACTCAGTAAGACAGGCAACGTTACCCTACCTGATGCTGAAACTGGTCATGCAGATCTCTCTTTTGCTCCTGGGCTCGGATCATGTCCATCACTTTGCGATTTTCTGGCATGCAAGTAGGACACTCTGAATCACTCTCAGAGTAGCTTTCAAAGCAATGCTGGTGGAAGGAGTGACCACACAGAAAGTGGACTGATGGCAGCTCCAGGGCACTGGTGCAAATGCTACACTTGGTCTTCTGAAAGATCTTGGGACTGAGAGAGTGAGGGGAGGCAGAAGCGAGGCAGGGAGCAAGAAAGACAAAGTACGTTTTTCCTTAGTAAAAGAAAACAACAGTTCTACCCTATGTAAGACAAGACAGCACACAGTCCCGCACCTTGCTTTCAGCTCTTCAATTTCCTGGCGGATCCTCGTAGTTTCTTCTCGGTATTTTTGAATTCTCTGCTCATCCTGCTCTATCTGGCGGCTCTGCTTCTGCAGCTTGTTGACAAGATAATCCTTAATCACAGACAGTGTGGCTGTGGAGTTATGAGCCAGCGTCTGCACAACTGAGAGCAACCGAGATGTTAGTTTCCACACAAGCAAAAAAAATGCAGCTACACTAGTCCTACCTGCATAGACCGCTTTCCTGTAAAAGGCCACTTACAGGCAAAGGCAGTCAGCATTCTTACTGAATTGGAGAGCTCATTTAAAGACTCAATTTCAGTCTGACCTCTTCCAGAAATGGGTCACTGGAAGCACGTTTGGATAGCTCAGACCAAAGGGGGCAAAGCAAGGATCTAGTTGATTGGATTCCATTTCAACTTCTCCACCAAGGCACAGCAGGAGTTTCAGCAAGCCCTTCATCTCCTCACACAGAACAGAAATCATGTACAGACACCTCTACCACAGATCTTTTTCCCTAATTTGGGAGCTGTGACTGGCATCGCTTTTCCCTATAGAGTAGGGAATAGAGCACTTCAAATGGCAGGCTCAAACTTTGTTGATACTTCTCTCAAATTTCTAATCTACACAGAGTGCTATAAACTAGTTTGGGTTTGGGGTTTTTTTTTTGAGGTGCTACAAGTTATTATTACCAAGCAGTGGAGGCATAAGATTCTTGTTCTCGATATGTTTCAGCACCGCAGCAATATACTCTTTGCAGTCCTCCTCCTTCCGTGCAAAGTAGCCAAGAGCCTGTTCCCAGAGACAAGCCTCTTGGTCTCCATACAACTCGCAGACCTCGATCACCTTCTTGTACTGCTCATTCTGCATGTGGTAGTGCATGATCTGTTGGAAGCTACGGGAGAAAGAGAGACTCATCAGCTGCAACAATCACGGAATCGCAGAATTTTTCAGAGTTGGAAGGGACCTCTAGAGATCATCTAGTCCGACTCCCCTGCTAAAGCAGGATTGCCTAGAGCACATTACTCAGGACTGCATTCAGGTGGGTCTTGAAAATCTCCAAAGAAGGGGACACCACAGCCTCCCGGGGCAGCCTGTGCCAGTGCTCTGTCACCCCAGCTGTAAAGAAGTTTTTCCTTGTGTTAGAACGGAACTTCCTATATTCCACCTTATGCCCGTTGCCCCTCGTCCTGTCACTGGGAACCACTGAAAAGAGTCTGGCTCCATCCTCCTTCAACCCACCCTTTAGATACTTGTACGCCATAATAAGGTCTCCCCTCAGCCTTGTCTTCTCCAGGCTAAAGAGTCCCAGCTCTCTCAGCCTTCCCTCATAAGGGAGATGCTCCAATCATCTTAGTTGCCCTACACTGGACTTTCTCCAGTAGTTCCCCGTCTCTCTTAAACTGGGGAGCCCAGAACTGGACACAGTATTCCACTTGTGGCCTCACCAGCGCAGAGGGGGAGAATGACCTCCCTCGACCTATTGGCCACACTCTTCCCTATGCAGTCCCAGATTCCATTGGCCTTTTTGGCGACAAAGGCACATTGCTGGCTCATGGATAATTTACTATCTACCAGGACCCCCAGATCTTTCTCCTCAGAACTGCCTTCCAGCAGGTCCGCCCCTAACCTATATTGGTGCCCAGCATTCTTCCTCCCCAGGTCCAGGACCCTACACTTGCTCTTGTTGAACCTCATTAGGTTCTTCTCTGCCCAGCTCTCCAGCCTGTCCAGGTCACGCTGGATGGCAGCACAGCGCTCTGGAGTGTCAGCCACCCCTCCCAGTTTGGTATCATCAGCGAACTTGCTGAGGATACACTCTGTCCCCTCATCCAGGTCATTGAACAAGACTGGACCGAGTATTGACCCCAGGGCGACACCACTGGTTACAGGCCTCCAACTTGACACTGCTCCATTAATCACAACCCTCTGAGTTCTGTCACACAGCCAGCTCTCAATCCACCTTGCTGTCACCTCATCTAACCCACACTTCCTCAGCTTCCTAATGAGAATGTTATGTGAGACAGTGTCAAAAGCCTTGCTGAAGTCAAGGTAGATGACATCTACTGCTCTCCCCTCATCCAGCCAACCAGTTATAACATCACAGAAGGCTATTAGATTGGTCAAGCATGATTTACCCTTGGTAAATCTGTGTTGACCACTTCCAATAACTTCCTGTTCTTCAACGCGTTTGGAGATGACATCCAGGATGAGTCTTCCAGGGACAGAGGTGAGACTAACCGGCCTGTAGTTCCCTGGGTCCTCCTCCTTGCCTTTTTTGAAGACTGGAGTGATGTCCATCTTTGAGTTTTTACAGAGACCTCAGGTTTTCACCCAGCCATGCAATCTCCAGACATTCACACAGAAGCCAAGGCAGGTCTGCCGTTCACTCTCTACGTAACTGCCCTGCTCTAACAACAAGATATTTTCAGCTGAGCAATGTTCTACAGTTCCTGTCTTGAGAAACTAAAGAGGTTGTTACCATCATAAGGCAGGGACAGTTACAGCTCAGAAATCCCTGCCGGGGAGGGGGGGGACGGACAGGACTCTACAGACAAGAGCAACACTCACAGTTTCCCCTGCTCATAGAGGTAGAGGACACCATCCTTGAAATTGTGCATCTGACATAAGACCAAGGCCTTATCAAAGACTGTCTTGAACCTTCCACTCTTCAGGAGGGTGAGGGCTTCATTGTGCAGCTTCTCCTTGATCTACAGAGAAGAGGGAGAGGTCAGGGTCAGCAACACACAGAGAACATTTTGCACTAAGACCTGACAACAACTAGCAGCTCCTTCAAAGAGAAGGACAGTTTTACTGTTTGCCCTCTATCCCTTTTAAGCAAACAGGACGTGATTTCTTTCACCCAAACAGCCAGCATCCTCAGAGATCTAGGCAAGCAAACAGAGCTACGTTTGTGGGAGAGGCATCTGCCCACAGAGCTTGCATTGTCTGGAATCTGTTCTTAAATGAGATTCATACAAAACAAGCTCAGCCTCGCTGAAAAGAGTATTCTCCCAGCTAGCGGGTTGCTTTCCCATTCATGGGCCGTTGGTCCAGCACAACATATGCATTGCCTCACGTTATCAATGCCCATCTGGAAAGGTTACAGGTTGGCAGGAACGCAAACAGGATTCAAAGATACTCCCTCTCAAAACACAAAGCTATAGGACCTCAAACCTGCTCATCTTGTTCGTGTGCCCAGTTCTGGAGCCGAAGTTCCAGTAAAGTGTCATAGACACCCTGCGGAGAGTCAGCCTGCACCTCAGTCATGTGCTCCAGAAAAGCCTTCAGTTCTCGGGAGTTGTTTGCAAAGACTGGAATGAACTCCTCTGAATTAGCCTGTAACACAGCCAGAAAGAGTCAAGCACCCTGATCAGTCTCAGCCAGATTGCTGCTTCTTCCCTGTCGCGCAGAGCGCTCGTTTCCAGAGCCTGTAACACGACAGATACAGCATGGTATGGGACACCGATTATGGCAGGAATTGGTTCCGAGCAACAGCTTTAAGCAGTCTCTTATCTCTGGGACTACCAGTACACCAGGACAAGGCTTCTCACTATACCTAAAACATCACGTCTCACCACAAGGTGCGCAGGAGCACTCGCTTACTGCAAAGTTACTACTCACGAGCAACAACTCTCAGTGAGTGCAAACCGTACCTTTTTTCCTTCCAGCATCCCAGGGCCTTCATTGTCTCCCGATGGCCGGTAATCGGTGCAAAGGATCTTCAGCAATTCTGTAGTCTCATTAGGGACATGGTGCATCAGGATTTTACCATACCGCTTCATGTTACTCTCTGCCTGATCAAAAGGCAGTTTTCCAATGTAGTGCAAAGCCTCTTGGTAGTTCTGCAGGGGCAGCCAGCAAAATAATCACATGACATTGGCCTCCACTCTGCACTTCGAGGTTAGGACAGAAAGCATTGAAGACATGCTGCAAGTATGCCACAAACACTGTTTGCTCTGAATTATCACGTCCTTCACTATTGCTGTTTGTTTTCCTCCTCAGGGAAGAAGACTGGCTGTGGCCCAGGGGAAAGAGATTTAGATCACTCTCTCACTAACAACCCTCCCTCCTCTTAAAGGGCGCTGTAAAAAGCCACATCTGAAACAGAACAAAGACGACCCTCAGATTTCTACCCCTAGTCTACCACAGAAGCCAAAATCGGAAAGCTGACGCACAAGCAGCAGCAGGCGTTGTTACTGCTGCCTCAGCAGTCCTGTCGGCACGCTAGCCGCAGGGAAGAGGTCAGTGAAATGCTATTCTCACTGAAGAGGCTAGACAAGTGGTATTCTCCCCAGTAAGAACACGGGAGCAGTAATGTCTCCTCACCTTTATGTCCTCTAGCTGGATTTTGAGGTACCATTCATGATGCGCATGCTTCTCTGCCAGGTACACAGCATGGGAGTAGTAACCCGCTTGACGAAGCACCTTGATCGCTGTTTCCACATCAAAGCGGACCTCACTCTCACTCGTCTACAAGAACAAAAGCAGAAAGATGGTCCCTCGGCAACACTCCCACAGTCCACGAGTAGAAATAATTTCTGTAAGAGGAGGAAAGCCAGAGCAGGGACAACTCAGTACCTCTCATGCAAAGGAAAGGTCATGCGTGCAGCAAGGAAGTAGTCTAACCATCTCTCATTAGCTTGCCAGCCACACTGGCAAAAGCCAGCACACTCCAGACTCAGATGGCAACCAGCCAAACTGAGAACGTAACCAAGAGCTTGGAAATCAAGGAGCAAAGACAGGCGTGCGGAGGGACATATCCGTTTCTCTCTCTCTCTCAACAGCCCCACAGGAGCCAATTTACAGTGTCACCACCACCCCTTTTTAATTATTATGATGACATAACAACTTTGCATGATTTCACCTTCCCCCAATACCTTAATGAACTCCTCCAGTTTGGAGCTGTCTTTGAGTTTGGTATAGCAATTCAGCAGAAGCGTAGTATGGTCTGCATTGGCCAGAGACTGCAGGTGGAGCGTCTGCAGATAAGCTGTGAGGTTGTGGATACGCTGAGCGTCCAGGAATTTCCGAATAACATATGACGGTTCCAACTTCCCTATAGTTCTGGCACGGGAAGAGTCGCGTTACATACCCAGGAAGTCCAAACAAATGGAGAAACTAACAATAGAGCACGGATATGCCTGAACTTCAGCAGGCGCTAATCCACTCAAGACAAACTCAGCTACGCATCAGAAGGAACAACTGGTTATGCTGAAAGCCCACCCATGTGCACATACAGTGAAACAAACAACCCTCTACAAAGGCCGCAATCAGGAGGATGGTGGCAGCGCACAAGGAGTTAATCCTCCTTTAAAGGAGGCAGTGAGAAGAAGGGCTACACTTTGACCCCAGCTAACTGGTAAGCCCACAAAGTAGGGAGTAAAAGCTATGTTTTCCTTCATTTCAGTCACATCAAAGTCAGCTTTAAACACTCATACCAACGCAGAGCAGTTTAACCACAGTTATCCTGATGCTTAGTGCAAGTTGACAATAAAACACATACCGACTCTCACTAGACATCGGGACTCCAAAGTTTCAGCCCTACATGAACGTAACGCTTTATGGCATTTTAAAGAGACTAAACATGAAGTTTTTGGCAAGCCTCAAAACAGGCTGCTCTAAGTTTTAAAAAAACCCTGACATGTTTTAAGCCTAACATTAAGCTGTTTGAGCATTTTCCAAGATGACTGCCACACACAGTCAAATCGCATCATCCACCTTACCTAGAGCGATCCCTTGTTTATAATGACGTCACCAGGCCACGACGACACATGCCAGTATGCTGTCATTATTCATGTTAAAATATAATCAAAGAGAAGAACTTTATCCTAAGGAGTACAGAGCAATTTTCAAGCAACTCTTTCTGAGATTTTTAATCTCACTGACTTGTTTCTCTCTACTGGTAGAATTTTCACCTTGTGTAATTCTTTCTTTGTTTTGGTTTGTTTTTACTCCTGGGCTGAAACAGAAGTCAAGCCCTCTGTAGCTCCTACCTGTACAACGCCATCATGGCTCCACAGGATGCCCACTTACCGGATATACTGCTGGATGGCTCCATCATGGTTCCCCTTGTTATACAGGTGATCGCCATACTGCCGGAAAATCTCTGACAAGCCATCGCTGTCCAAGTGGTGGCTCTTGGCCAGGTTAATGGCCATTTCAAATAAGTTCTTTCTGAACAGCATCTGTTAAACGCATGGTAAAAGAAGTATGAGGGAAATACCACCCCGCAAAATAAGTTGAAACACCCCTGGAAGACAAGTTGTTTCTTCTTTTTGGTGCTGTATGCACACACATGCTCAACCTTTTAAATACCAAATGCCTTGTAACGCCGGTTATGCTGTAAAGCTATCAGATCAGTTGTTACGTTAACTCGCTTACCCAAACAGTTCGACTTTTCAACTTGAAAAGCCAGTACAATCTTTCAGACACAGGCAGAGACTAGTGACAAAACATTTACGTGCCTCGAGCTTGGTTTGTGTATCCTTCTCCTGCAGAACATGAATCTTCCCGTCTCTGGTCAGTACATACAGAGAACCCCACTCTGCCAAGACATCCACTATGTCATCGAAGATCGAGCTGTATGCAATGAATTTGTTGCACAAGTCATAGATATTCAGGACTTGTTTGTCTGAATTCTGCGCCTCGTTCCCAGCAAACTCTGACCTGGAGATGCAGAAGACAGTTTTAGAAAACAGGGAGAACGTAACCTGAATTCTTGATACCTGTGCAAACTAGGGATGTCCAGAGAGCACGACAAATGGGGTTTGTTTGGGCGATTAAACTAGGCGGACCCAAAGGCAAAGCACCATGTATTTATACACAGATTCCACCTATGCATTAGACTGAGAAGTTCATAGGACTGGAAAAAAACCCACCACTCATTCAGCACGCTTAACTGTGCTGCTCTCACAACGGAAGGTAATCAATATACGGGTCTGGAAGAATCCTAACAACCTCTGACAAAGTTGCAATCAGCCCCCAAGAGCAAAGCTTCACAGGGAAGAAGCAAAAGGAGGGAAAGCAAGAAGCTGCAAGAGCGAAAAGAACTCATCTGTTCTCAAGAACCCTACTTTGGAGACGTCTTTCGGTCCTTGGAGACAATGATGAGGTACCCCCGATACCAGTGAACAATCAGCTTTTGTCCCTCGAAGGCAAAGCAGGGGCCACGTTCGTCTGGCTGATAAAGGTACACACATTCATTCCCTGCCACAATGAACTGGAGATCCTGGGAGGGGTCGCTGAGAGATGAACAGCGCAATCCACAGCCGTGAGTGTCCAGCTCCAGGTGAGGATAGTCTTTCACTGAAAGCATATAAGACTACAGAGGAAATGCAAGGTTTTGGGGATCACTCCAAACTAGCCTCTGAAGCCAATGCAATTTGAAAGTCAGAGCCTCGTGTTTTCCTACTAACTTCCCACCTGGATGTTCTCTGTGGTCACCACAAACAGGTGTGTTGTCTTGCCAGACTGTCGGAAAGCAAGGCCAGTAACCGGATAACTGCCTTCATGTAGGATCTGGGTCTTACTGTGCCGGTCTCGAGTGATGTCTCCTTTTGTTAGTACAACACTCCCATCCGCAAAACCTGGCAAAGGGAACAGACTAAACTGTTACTTATACGGCACGCCTGAAATACTACCCCAGCGTAAGTTAGAGCAGCTCCAGTCAGCGACTGCACCTTGCTCGCCAGCAAAGTACTAAGTAATAGGATTGCCACAGGTTCTCACGTCAAGGAAGTATGCTCCAAACCGCCCCTGATTACTCCCGTTACGGTTCAGAGCTGTCACCCCACTGCACACAGGATGTCACTGTTCAACAAGGTTCAACTTGCTTTCCACACACAAACTTCACTCGCAGGTTATTTTTGTTTGAATCTGTCTATGGTTTGTTTCACAAATAGCTTTCTCATCCACCAACTGTAGCTATCATTTTAATTCCGTGGCTTATTTGAAACGTACTACGTGCTGTAAAAAGACTGGAGAGAATTTTCCTAAGAGCAAGTAAAACATGTGGTTTTCACAGTTGGCCGACAGCCCTAGTCTGGCAAGTTGTTCCAGGGTGGAAGGCAGCGACACACAGAGAGAAGCTTTTTGATTTCAATGCAGGGACCAACTCACTGAAAGCGGTTGTAACCTCACAACATTACTGCTCTTACTCTGTGAGAAGTTAAGCATGAAATATTACAAAGGAATAGTTACACCCAAAATGGGAAAGTGGCTTTTTTCTTTCAAAAAAAAAAAAAAAGGTTTCTATGCAGCACTTCAAAAAAAAAATATCTCTGAAACATTAGGTACCACAAAACCTATGGGTTTTTTCCTGCACTACAACAAAAGCTAAATTCAATACTAAGTTCAATAAACGTGTAACTTTACTGACTGGCAGGGAAAGATGACATTAACTAAAAAGATGTGCTTCCCTTCTAAATATCAAAGTTGTTACTGTAATGTATACAGACCCAGGCTAAATTTACATATTTATCTTCCCAAACTCTCTGACAGTGCAAGCTACACGATCTGTCTGTGAGAACATAAAAACCATGCGAGAAGAAAAACCGTCAGGATGCTGATTTTTGTGCTATCTATTCATTTTCCTTACATCTCGGTAAAGACCACAGTATTTTTTCTTAAGCTATTACAGTTCAGTTGTACTTACCGATAGCCATGAAATTAAGATTCTCGTGGACAGTGAGGCAGGATACAACTGTGGGCTTGTTACCCGGTATCGCTGGAAAAATTCGGGTGCAAAGAGGATTGCCACCATCTCGTTTCTCCAGGTTCCAGACTTTAACCTACAAAACACGATGATCTGGCGTAAGCAACACACAGTATCAGGAGGCCAAGACCCGGCACCAAATGTAACAGAATGAGCGAGCTCCTTAAGGGAAGAAAGGTCGGCCAAGGCAATGGCTGTAGTTTTCGGAAAGACCCATAATATAAACGTGCTGTCTGACTCACCAAAGGGTTGATACCCTCTTCATCCTCCCCAACGGACACCAGGATACTGTGCTGCTTCAGCTGGTACAAGTGAGTCACCCTCAGCTTGTAAGCTTGGAAACTGCTGAGTTGAAGGGAGCGCGGCAAAAACCAGATCTGCCCCTCCATATGTGGACCGCGGTTAAGGCACACAAGGGGGAAACCCGGCCCCGCCGCGCCCCGCGCCGGCCCCGCCGCCCGCCCCCGCCGCCCCCCGCAGGATATCCCCGAAGACGAGGCTCCCCCGGCCCGAGTCGCAGACGGCAATGCCCGGCGGCAGAGCGAAGGGCTTCCCGCCGGCCCCATCCGGCCCCGGCGGCTCCTTCACCGTCTCTCTGTCGAAGAAGACGAAGCGCCGCCACTGCAGGTACGCCGCCATCTTGGGCGGGGGGGGGGGGGGGGGGGGCCGAGCCCCCTCGCGTCTCACGTGACCCTGCGGGTCACGAGGCGGCGCACGCGCCGCTCCGCACCGCGCATGCGCACCCGTTTAACGTTGGGTGGGGGCCCGGTCGAGGAGCGCAATTAATGGCGAGGTCGTGGCGTGGCACTGCTGTAATTACCAGGCTCACGCGGCCACCCCCACTTAATTTTCCTACCAGATGGGTTTATTTTTCCCAAAAGCTGAAAACCCGTGGATCAAAATAAGGGCAGTTTAGGAGGCGAAGCACAGCTGCGCATGCAGGCCAAGCGAAATACGGAATTCGCCCACTGCTTCCCAAGGACAGGTGCCTTGCCGGGCCGCGGGGCCTCACTGCCCAACGGCTCCTCGGGGAGACGCACAAACCATCACCACAAACGTGCCCTCTGCACCGCCGTGCCCTCCCTAACATCCCCCTCCTGCTGCCTTCCCCCCCCCCCCCCCGGGTCCTTGCACACCCCCGGCCCACTCGCTGCTGGGGGCGGAAAAAGTTTGCAAAATAAAACAGCACTGCACGAGTATTGCTCAGCAGCGGCTGAAGCACTGCTGTGTTACTTGTCGCTCCACGCGGGCAGATCTCAGGGGCACACACCTACGCATTGGCCTATGGAATTTCTACCCAGAGCAGGCGACTGCAGAGCCACCCAAAAGCTAAACCCCACAAAGATTTTTAAAAGCCTGCAAGAGTCACTGCCCTTTGTAGTTACTTTCTGGTCTTTGTCCCCTTTTCTTCACCAACCAGAAGTGGAAACATCTTGAGTTTCATGCAACCCTGCACGTTGCTCGAGTGCAGCTGCCGCTCATCAGGCCAGCTCCAGCTGAAGAATCCGACAGAAGAACTCCAGGATCTACCAAATCAGAAACTCAGCATACACAACTACTACTGTGTTTATGCTACAGTTACCCATGAGGTTTCCAGATAGCAGCCAGTGAGTTCCAGTCTCAGGAAGGTCTCGCACCATCCCCTGTCACGCAGCCGTGGTCACAGCTTACAAACTATTTTCAGAGCTTTCACAGCACTGCCAGACTAAGGTTCACTTTGTGAACCTAACAGGACAACCCTTTTCCTCCACCCAATGACTGAAGAGCTCTCCAATCAAAAGTCACAGCCTCGCTTTTGGCATTTGCCACAAAATTTTCACACTGCACTCCAGCTGTGCGCACCAGGTATAAGGCCTCTTCCACAAGGATACCCGAATAGTTTTTACCTCTGTTTTAACTGCTGATGGCGCTCAGCTACTCTGGTTGCAAGAAGAGACCGGACCATGGGTTGGGAATAAAGTAGTAATGTATACACTGAAGCGTGGCAGCAGCTTTTCCTCCCTTTCTAGCCGGCTTTCCCTTAAGTGTAAGTGACAAAAAGCAGCGCACCTTTCAGAGATACCTCAGCTGAGAGCACAAGTCACTCTGGTCAGAAGAGCCTGTCACATCCCACGCCCTCTCTTTACCTGTGGAAGAGAAAGATGAAAAATATAAAGATACAGCAGTGCTGTTCCAGCCCCTTACAGAAACTCTCGTTGTGCAAATCGGGGCCAATTCAGTGCTGCAACAAGCCACCAGGTCAAGTCTACTCATCTACCTGAGGCTGCAGAGCATCAGGCCCCGGATAAGCACGTGCCCCCATGGAAAGGGAATGCCTCTTGTGACTGCACCTCACCCTGGGGGGCGCAGAGCCTTTCCGTTTATCAAGACTGACTCCTCTTCTTGGGCCTTCTCTCCAAAGCTCATTGCGAATGTCCGATGTGGGCCAGGGCGCTCAATAAAGAAGGCAGCAGCTTTTCGCACAGTGCAGTTAAAAGAAAAAAACGAGACCAAAGTGGAGTTCCAGGGAGCTTTTATTGAGCTTTATCAACAAAATCAGGATTTTACCATTCATCTTTTTTGCACTTGGAACTCATGAAGCTCTTCACAAGTCAAGTGCTGCGATGCACATACAGCCAGAGAAATACATTCTCAACAAAATCTGAGCTCCACTGGAGAGTTTGCCAATTACCGATTTAACAGAAAGCCAATTTTCCCTCCCTCCCCTGAATGTTTTCAAGGACTAGTCCATGTTGTTTGCTGGTTAACAGTAAGAATACCAACCTCCTGACTAGGGACCAGTGGATTATGATATTCCACCTGAATTGCAAATAATTTATTTTTTTGAAATAAAAGTTCCAGTTTCTTTCAATAAAGGGAACAGTGACTATTTTCTTCTCCTGACACCCCTTCCCCATAATTATTGGTTAAAATACAGCAAAGCTGTATCTTAATAAACCCATCCCTCCCCCCACCCCTCCTTACCCTTCCCTGACTTGTCTACAGCAGAATTTAACAATGCTTCCACGTAGGGACATTTTAGCAACACAAGGGTGAACTGAGCAAAACCTACAGGATCATCTGCCAAAGCCTCATTTTGAAGAGTGGATGCATGCTCTTTGGTCCAGAGACCCGGTTTATTACGAAGAGAAACTGATTCACAAAAGGTGGACCAGAAGTTCACAGCAATCTGAAAACTCCCTGCGCAGACTACTGCTGCCCAACCTTTACCATGGCAACCGTGCCGCTGGAACTCCTGGGAAAATTCATTTCATCCTCAGAGAGCAACAGCTGCTCGGCCCCAGCGGCACAACAACGTCCAGCACCAGGACAACCACCGCAATGGCAGCTCAGGAGATGTGGCGTGGCATCTCTGTAACCTCTAGAACAGAAACCAAGGCAGGACAGCCGTCTGCTCAGGTTTGTGTCCTATCAGTCATTTGGAAAAAAAAACCACCAACCCCAAACAAACGTGTGAAGCATTTTTAAATCCTTGAAGCAGACACCCTCCCCCATCCCAAGTAAAAAATAAAGAACAAAAAAGATCAGAATGAGATGATTTGATACCAACATATACACAACATGAACTCATGTTGAGCTTCCCTGTTCTTACCCACAAAAAAGTCACAGAGGGCAAAGGAAAGATGCTCCCATCTCATTCTGGAAATCGAAACATGTATTTGAGACCAGCCCACCCCCCTCCCTTTGGGAAAAGCCCTCCAGCAGCTGCAGTGTACTCCTTACGACGCACACCCAGAGACCAGCCTACAGTTCCTCTTGAGTAAGCTGGTCGAGGATTCACACCACCCTCTTCACAGCCACTTCTTCACCCAGTTGTGAAGCTCTATTTCATCAGATTCACAGAGTGACGCTTTTAGATTTGCGAGGGGAAAAGTGCACAATACATCAGATTCTCATTCATGTCATCTTTGTCAGAGGAAGTGTTTGACCTAGGGTTCATCACTGAAGGCTCCAACTAATGCATAAATGTAAAGGCTGGTATGTGACCAGCAAAAACAGGAGCTCACAAGGAACCTCAGGAAGCCAAGATTTATACACGTTCCTTACTCGTGGGTAGGGAAAAAAAAACAACAAAAAACCCCAAAACAAAACCAAAAAAACAAAAACAAAACAAACAAAAAAAAAAAAAAAAAAAAAAAAAAATAACAACCTAGGATTATCCTAGTCATTTGGAGCATCTTTCCATTTGCAAGATCACATCTGTTAGAGATAGCCTACTAGCACCAAAAATAGGCTGCTTCCTCCTTGACAAGAAGCCACCTAAGAATGGTGCCCCCGATAGTTTCAGTAAGTGCCAATCCTCGATTAGAGGCCAAGTTTAAAGTAATACTTTCAGAAGTTCTGTGCTTCAAGAGGGACCATCAACGCATGGCACCAGGCTAACCTACACAAATCCAAGCAGGGCACACATGCCTGACTCGACATCGCTATCCATCGCATGTTACATGTGCGTGCCCTGGCAAGATACAAAACTTTTATTTACATTTTTCATGTCTTTGTTGCACTAAAGTGATCCCTCTTCTTTCTCTCTGGAAAATCATAAGCTGGCTGCAGTACAAGAGCAAGATTTTACTTTTGGTCAAAGTTACCACCCACAAACTCCCACCCCCCACCCCCAAAAAGCACCCCAAAATTGTTTACATTTAGTACCTGCCAGTCAGATGTAAGCTGTGTGGCTCACAGAGTGTCTGTGACCAAGCTCTTGAGTTTGTACTCTAGTGCAGCATTTGCTACAATTATGGAGTCACGGCTGACAAAAGGAAAAAAAAAAAAAAGTCCCAAACACAAAAACCTTCCCATCTTGGAAAGTTGTTGTCAGGAGGCACCTGGCTTCTATTTATGATCCTCAAGGAAACAGATAGGTAAGTCCGCCTTGTAGTTCCAAACAATTTCACTCGAATTTAAGAAAAGGGTCAAAATGGGGAGAAATTAAGACAAGTAATTCCTGCCTCAAAGGTAAGCAAGCATGGTATGAGTGCAGCATCTGTATACACAATAAACAACTGAGCAAAGGGGACTGCATTCATCCAGGTGCCTCCTGACAGCGTTGGTGAACAGGCTAAAAGGGAATTTAAAAAGAGTACGGTTTTTGATTTGTCTCACTCCTTTTGCCTGTAGATCAGGCCAAACATCAAGCATGTTGGGAGGGGCACAATTTAAAGCAACACTACTTGACCAGAAAGCACTTTTCAGCAATATACAATGCAAAATGACAGACAGCAGTTCATGCCAAAACAGAGGAGATGGCAAGCAGCTTTCTGCAGCTTCTGACATTAACAGGGGTTTGCCCTTACCTGCTCACGAGTCTGTATACAGGCTGCTCTGGGTAGAAAATGCACAATGCTGCAGGAAGTGAATCAATCCCATAAAGCTCCAGAACTGTCAAATTTATGCATGTAGATTGGCTGTCTATGGTTTCTCTTAAACCCAAATCCATGCCTTATGCATATACTGCTCAGCAACTCTGACACCCGCTGGATTTCCTTCACACCATGGCAGCACACAGGTCACGGCCCCCTTCAGAGCTTGTCAAGTTCCTGAAGTTTCTAAGGGGGAAATCTAAGAGCATTTCCCAACAGGCTGAACTACAGATTTTGAGGCCTCCCAGCCCCGCAAGTGATCTCTTCCACACAAGCGGTACAGGACAGCGTTGCTAGCACCAGAGCAAACCCACCCTGATAAGGGACACTGGTAGAGGCCTGCTCTTCACGGAGGTCAGAGCACTTCTCATTGTTTAGTGTTGCAGAAAACTGAGCCCCTCTCATCTTTAGCTGCTCCCATAATCAGTCTAATCCCTTTAACCCCAGCAACCTTCATCACAAAAGAAAAAGTTATATATGAACCCAAACAGAAAAAAAAAATCATATTTACAAAGTTTGTACAATATACACATCTGATGTTCTATGGGACACACCGCACCAGAGGAAAGAGGGCCATGGCTCTGAAACAAGTCTACATATCAAGTGCTGTAACTACTAATGGAGACTCTTATGGAAACCAGTCTTTAGTGTTCTGCTAGAGCATACGGCTTTTCTTATGGCTCCTGCAAAGGACGACAGGCTACTCTTTCCTTCTGGAGCTATGATGCTGCACCTAATCAGCCCAGATTTTAAGTTGGTTTTGTTTTAAATACAGGTATTTACAGTGTGGGTGAACTGCAGATGCATATCAACTCCTCCAATTAAAAAAAAAAAAAGTTGAAGAACAAAGTAGTATTACCAATACATTTCACCTCCCAGCCCTGGGCTTGAGTACTTGGGGAGGAGGAGAGGGGGAAGAGAGGGGAACTTTGACCTGAAACCAAAAAACGGCTGTCGATTCCTTGGGCTGTGTCGGAAAGGTGATATTCTGAATGGTCTCATAGCATAAGGCACTTTGCACGAATAAGTAACAAGCTCTTTAGCTTAAAAACAGATGAGTAACCAGGGAGAAGTTGAAATGCACTCAGTCAATGGTTGAAGAATTTGAAATCGCAGACAAGCTCATGGTTGTCAAGATTCTTCTCTTTTCAGGGTTTCTCTTCTTCCCTTGCTGCCCCTCCCACCCAAAGAAACAAAAAATTTAAAACCAGCAGTTAGTGCAACTAATGTTCAATCAGCACACAGTGCAAACAAGTGGAAAAACAAAAAGACATTCCTCCTTTTATCTTCTTTCTTCCTTGCTGCCAAATTTAAAAAGAAAAAAAGGCCGAGCTCTTTAGTCTTCATAGTTCCGAAATGAAAAGACGAAGAAAAACCCACAAAGAGAAGGGTATCCCCAAAGAAACGATGTGTCACAGATCTGGATCAAAGGGCTTCACCTTCTGACATGTGTAATCAAAGCCTAAAAAAAAAAACAAACCAAAAAAACAACCACAACACCCACAGTTAAATCGATTCTATGCAAAACCAGAACGTAAGCAGTGAGTCATACTGACTATGTAACAGCTCTGGAAAAGCAAAGGGCATTTGGAACAGCTCAACCTCAACCACAACTTCGCAGAGAGGTGCTGCTAACACACTACCATACCTATGGAGCACACCTACTGGTTTCCTGTCCTTTAGGAAGCAGCAAACAGTTCTCAGGCAAGGTCACTGCACTCCCCTTAAGGAAGCCACTCAAGAGCCTCTTCCAAGTTCATCACCTGGGTTGGTTGGTTTTTTGTTGGTTTGGTTTTGTTTTTTTTTTTCATTTATTTATAAAACATGGAGAAAGCTCAGCCAGCAAAGCAGAGGCTGCAAGTCAGCTTGGCATGACTGGCTAGGGTTATCCTTGAATGATTTCAAAGGGACACCGGTTCATTTTAATGCTATCTAGTGGTCTGCTTCTATGGCCACGGGTTTTTTTTGTCACCCGAGAAGAATTTCAGGAGCTTCACCGGGATTCTCTTTCTAATTCATGGTCTATGAGAAGAGTACACAAAAGAATAATTTCCAACCCAAACTGTACGGTGTCTGATCTTGCATGACACAGCACCTTAACTAAAACCAGATCAAACATCACCCTGTAGCTATCTTACTTTACTTTGCAATCCAGGGCGAGTGTTCTTCCTACAAAAGGACTCAACTCAGCAGTTTTTCCTCAGGCAATCATCAGAAAAGACAGTCTCCGACAGTGAAACCTCATTTTCTCTTAAAGCTACGTAGACGACCTCATGTGGCAGCACATATGAATTACAGCTTTGTTACCTACTTCGTTTATTTACAAGAGTTCAATCAAAGGATGCAAAAGATGCAACTCCTTTAGCTTGAACCTGTTCCTACTAACCGGTGAGGTGCTTAGGCTCTTCTGTTGGTGCTCTGTTCTCAAAGCTATCTGTTTTCTCTCCTCACCTTTCTGAGCACCACCTTCCTCTCTGCTCCTCGCCAATTTCTCATTTTAGCTTAGCAATACAGAAAGAATTCCTTAGGCTACTAGTAGCCACCCTGGCCTCTCCAAACACCATTCCCTGCTCCCTATTTTCCCCCATTTTTGGTATCCTTAGCATATGGTCAGCATTTCAATTAAAACAACTAAAAATTACTCATCCTCCCCCCGCCAGCTTCAGCACATCCACCGAATTCCTTGCACTGACAGTCTATTTCAAACACTTGTTTCCATTCAGAGCCTCTTCAGCACATCAGTTTCCCTCTCCTCCTGCAGTAACATTCACACATCATCTCCTCTCTCATCCAACACAACTTCTCTATTCAGGAAGGCATTTACATACGCACATGTTTACTGTTTCTCATCTTCTACAGGTTCACTGTGGTATTCTGCCACATACAGGCTCTTGTCAATGTTGCTTGGTATGGGTTTAATTTCAGTTCCCAACTGCTCCTCAATACTTTTCAGGTTGAATCGATCATCATAGGTGATTAAGTTGATGGCCAGGCCGAGATGACCAAAGCGACCTTGAAAGAAAAAAAAAAGACAAACAAAAAAATAACAGACTTAACTGAGTAATAGAAGGCTGATTGAAAAAGTCTGCAGACTCTGGTGGGGTTAACATCATGCTCTGATCATAAAAGCAAATCCAGACTCTGCCACAGGTGTCTACAGCTTTCACATCAGTTTTTGGTACGGAGTTTCATACTGCCCCAGTAATAAGTAAACTAAGTAGGTTCAAAATGCTCCAACAAAACCTGCTCATTAATTACCAACAAGAGCTCTTCCACTACTGCATTATGCACGTCCAGCCCGTCTTCTGTACCAGAGTTCTTGAACACGCCTGAATTACAAAGTTCAAGTAGACTGAGTTCCTCTGTTTACTGCCCTTCTTAAGGGTGTATTTTGCTGATGTCCAGACATTACAAACATACCTTAGAGCACACACAGAAAAAAACCTACACTTAAGACACCACAGAAGTTCAGTTTTCAGTATAGAATTTTCCCAAAGTGCAAACAGGAGCATCAGTAAGTGTCCCAAGATTAAAGCACAATATGTCAGGGGTTTTTTGTTTGTTTGGATTTTTGTGTTTTTTTTGGTTTTGTTTTTTGGTGTTTTTTGTTTGTTTGGTTGGTTTGGTTTTGGTTTTTTTCTAATTAGGCTGTTCAGGCCAGTTTCAAGAGAACAGCCCTTTATGCAGATATTTATGAGGATAACCATCTGAGACGATACCCAAAAGTAAGACTGTCAGAAAAATCAAGGCTATCTAAAATAATTCTCAGATACAGTAATAACAAAGAGAAGCCAATTCAAGCCTAAGAAACATCACAGTCATCAGCAAAGTTGTACCTAAAAGATGTTTTTCCTCTCACCTGATCTGCCAATACGATGGAGATAAGTCTCTGCCAGCTTTGGGAAATCAAAGTTTATCACCACATTCACAGCTTGGATATCAATACCTCGGGTAAACAGATCTGAAAGACAATCCAGGTCACAAAGAAAGTTAATTTCAATGAGATGAAATGCTGACAGTATTTAGGATGGAAAGATTAACAATGATTAATTAACATTGGCTTGCACTAGTTTCCAGATATGAGCTTCCCTTGTATCAAAGACAGTTTATGTAAAATTCTGTTACATCATCTTCTTGCTCTTTAACCATTATAAACATGAATAATACAAGAAGAATGACCAAAGCACCAGATTTGCACACCTATGCGAAATAAGTAATTAGCACAAAGCTCATTTTTTCCACATTAGACTATTTCTGAGCAGGCCATCTTAAGAGAATCACCTCCTCACACATGATTGTGCATTGCCAATGTCACAACAGACTCGAGAGCTGAACTACACCCCACTAGCTCAAGTATTTTAATTCCACTTCTAGTGATTTTTGTTAAGATGACCCAGACACATGTAATTAGCAGACACTGCCTCAGTACTGCCCAAACAGGTCGTACACCACGGAACTCAATCATACACAGGCCAATCAAAAATATTTAGAAAAGATGAGCTACAAACATTTAAAGAATTGGCAAAACTTACTTGGGTGATCCTAGCCACAGTTTCTACCTAGACTTTGTAAACCTACGGCCCAACAATTCAGAGAGTACTCACACGTGAAAATATACAGAAAACACAACTAGTGCAGAAAATACTACCACAGTAAAAGGATTTGTTAACAAGTTGCATCTTCACGGTTTGTCACAGAGGACAAAACCTACACGCCAACAGGAGTGCTGCACTCTGCTACACACAGGCTTGATGAAGACTTCTTACCAAAACATACTGTTTTGCTTTATTACAAATCCAGTGCTCTATTACACCTGGACTAATGGCTAATCTGCTTTCTATCACAGCCTTTAGAAAGAGGAAAATGTTTACGAACTCTTACCAGTGCAAACAAGATTGCGGCATAAGCCATTTCGGAAATCATGGAATACACGATTACGGTGCTCCTGAAAAAAAAAAAAAGTGTAAACAAAGCAAAACAAACAATAGCAACAAAAAGTCACAAACACACACACACAAAAAAACCCCCACACAACAAACAGTTCCGACTTTCAGGTATATTCAAGCTACAACCACTGAACTTCAACCACATGAATTCCTCCTCATCATCATTAGAGAACAGCTAAGCCAAACAAAGCTGCTAGTACATATTTTTTAGCACTTCTTACCCTTACATTCTGAAGAATTTACCAGAGTCGTCCTTGGCAGAACTTTTAGACAAAGACACTTAACTGACAGCGTTGTAAAGCCTCCTACAGTTGCATCAAAGCCATCTCAAAATTGGAGTATCTTAAGTTACAATTACATGAAACGCACATCAAGGAAGTTAAACTGATATTTTTACTATCGTCTTCTCCCAGCCCCCTGCCAAAATTCAATGCATGTTTTATTCATTTCCTTGAAAACTGAAGCCAGCAGTAACTCCATTTTCCAGTATTGGAGTATTGCTCACTACTGATTCTGAATTAAGGGTGCAGCGAGTCAATTGTCTGTGTCTGTCTCTCATAAACAAGCCTCTTCGGGCCACACAAAGCTGTATCACTGTTAAGGAGTGAAATTAACAGCAGAAATGAACAAGTTTAAGGCTTCCACACAAACATACCTGCATTTGGCCACAAAGATAATCTAGTGACTGATACAAAAATCAGACCTCAAGGAATCCATTTGCATATCTCTCCATTCTCAATACCGATACCGCTTCTATTTCTGCTAAATTAATTACTGGTCTGCATCTGGCCCGGCAAGCATTGGCTTTATCTGTCAGGTCCATGAACAGCAAGCTAGGTTCCCTCTAAAGCTTTCATTTGAATTTATTCTAGCTTACATATAAAATGAAAAAAATATTTCAAAGTACTACTGTTTTACATGCATCACTTCAACCTTCTGACATCTTCTAGTACACTTGCTGAAAACAAGGAAATTGCAAGTATGAAGCTTGAGGACATGTGAGCTAAGGTACAATTAACAGAAACCTCTGCACCAACAGAGCTGCACTGACATCTTCCATCACCTACCCCAAAGCCACAGGCGCTCAGTCACCATACACCAGTCACAGATTTTGCCAAGAGGTTTGACCAAAGCCACCTCCCCGACTTCTCAGATTCTGCTGCAGTCACAGTGCAGATTTACTGTTTCCAAAGCCACACAGGGCACTCAACCCACTGACTACTGGCTTTTTTGTCATTTGTTTTAAATCAGGCTCACTTTCAGCTGTGTCAGTTACATCACGTGGTCTACCGAGGCTCCCCATGCTGGCAAAAACAAGACAGCAGCAGTAAGAACTGTGCTTTCTGGCCATGGCCTGTGCTTACACTGGACTAATTAACCTGACCTGAAATACTCTTAAATACCAACCAATCAGCTACACTGAATACCCTGGAGAGTGGTTTAACAAGGGGTGAAAGGGGCATCTGAAAACAAACTGACAGCAAAGCAATACATGTTTCAGTTTTCAAAGAACATACATAGTTAAAGAAAGCACGAGACTTAATTCAGCTATGCAGTAAAGCTTGGGGTGGTGTGGAATAAACCGCTATTAACTTCATACTCACCTGCCTCATTTTAGCATGGATATAGAAGCAGGAATAGCCCAACTGGGAGATCTTTTTGGCTAGCAATTCAACCCGTTGAGAGGAGTTGCAGAAAATGATCGACTGGTTAATCTGGAGCTGAACATAAAAGTAGCGTGCTCAGTAAATGCAGTATTTTTACTAACAAATGATTGAGGACATAAGTCTAAATCCCCTCCAGAAAGAAAGCAAAGCAGGTACGCTGCTGGTAATTTACACAGTAGGTGTTTTTGCACAAGGGGGTAAATATTAATGAAGTTTTAAAACAAAGGTGCAGGACAAGAAGTACACATTTTTAGCTTCAGCTTCTATCATAAGATTAGCACATTTTTGACAAGGAAAAAGTATCACTTAGCCATCTCTGCCACCCTCAGTCTTATTCTTGGTTCTGAAAGGAAAAAAGCTTCTGTATGTTCTTGAAAGAGCCCTACTGCTTACCCTGGAAAACAGCGTATTGAGGCAGTGTACTTTCTGACGCTCAGTTACGTAGGCATAGTACTGGGTAACTCCCTTCAAGGTCAGCTCCTCCATCAGATTAATCTCGTAGGGTTTCTGCAAATGGGAATTCTGAAAAATAAAAATAAGGATAAAGCAGGCATATTTACATGTGAAGGAACCTAAGTACTTCCCACCCTTCAGCACATCTAACTTCCTCCATGGCAAGGATGCAGTACCTAGCAACTCACTCTTCATGCTATACAGAAAACAGACAGGGTGGGTAAAGTTTCACAAAGGATTATTTATAAATCCAAGGCAACCAAGCAGGCCAAACAGGAGCACCCTCTAGAAGCAAATCAGTGCAGATGGCAGGTAAGTGATGTACAAAGTGGAAAGCAGTACCTTATAGGCAAGAACTGTACGTACATGGCTTTCCCATTAATGCTACTTCAAGTCAAAAATTATTTTCAAACTTCTGTCCTAGATTTAGGCTGATTTAGATTAAAATAGTGAAGTTTGGCTGCATTAAAAAAAAAGAGCACCAACAGCTATACACCGCTCATTCACACACTTCACATGCAACGTCACCGCCATCATACGTATGTGAACACATCTGCACTCACCATGAACTTCTGTACACTCAAAGGGAAAGTGGCTGAGTAGAGCAAAATCTGTCTGTTTTTAGGTAGCGTGAGAATAATGTCTTCCATTATTTGAACAAAATCTTGAGACAGCAACTTATCTGCCTGTAATGACAGAAGTAAAAGAGTAAGTTAAACTAATGGGGCAATATTTCAGTCTTCTGGTACCACACTGCAGGGGGAAAAAACCCAAACCAAAACACCAGGAGCATTCTCCTGGCCCTTATGATGGGACCGTCCCCTTTGGAGCACACACCATGCTCCAGAAGATGTGTGATTTAGCTGCTGGAGACACGATTCATCAGTAAAAGAAAGTTTACCCTCTCCTGGTTTTCAACACTTTGATGTAAACAGAATCACATGCAGGAAAAATAAGTGGAATTTAAATTGAAACCAGTTATCAGGGTTCCTACCAAAGTAATCCAAGAGCTCTCACACAACTATTTTCTCAACCTCTCACTCAGAAACCTGTACGCTACTGGATGTTCATAAATCAGTTTTATACTGGATTACGTGGTTAGCACAGCTTGCTCATTATAAACTGAAACCAAATTAAATTAAACACATTCCTTCATTTCAAAGTAAACTGTTAAACTATTCTTCAGGAATAGCAAAGACGACAGGAAATCTTCCTAGGCTGTTTTCTTAAAAGATTCACGTGCAGAATTCCTCTGCCCAAATACCTCCTCAAAAATACTGAGAAATGGATGAGCTGTAAAACCTCATAGTGCCTCTAAGCAAAGTTTGATTTGTTGCTGTGCATAACGAGGGGACTCGCTGAGACACATCATCGCTTTGATTTGGTGTTAAAATCCCAAAACGTTTAACATGAGCAACTTGCCTCATCCAGTACTATCATCTGGACATGCTCAACTTTTGCTACTCCTTTCTTGATGAGATCGAGAATTCTCCCAGGGGTAGCTATCACCACATGCACTGTAAGGTTAAAAGAGAAAAAAATAAAATGGTTAAGGCAACTAAAACAACATTTCCAGCATTCACGGCCATGTTTCATATGAACAGTCTGAGAGAATAATGACAGAGTACAAACAGTGAACAAGACATTGTAGTCTGTTCTGTAACAGGCAAACGATAACAAGCAGAAATTCCACTGCCACACTGCAAAAGACACAAACAGCAACTGTAGTGTAGCAAAAGTGCTCCGACCTGTATCATCAAGCCTCATTATGTCATCTCGCAAATTGGTTCCTCCTGTTGTTGCCATCACTTTGGCACCTCCCATGTGTTTGCTGACTTGGATACAGATTTGACTGACCTGCAGGGCTAGTTCACGGGTGGGAACGATCACCATTGCTGAAAGTTAAAAGTGTCAGTATGAGTTACTAGTAACACACTGTAATCTTAAATACCAATCCTTATAGGAGACAGAGACTTTATGAAAGCTATAATACGGTTTTGGAGTTCTGCTCTGGATATCCTGAACAAGATCTAGAAACTGCTTATGACAAGGCAAATTCCATGCAAGGGTTCTCCAGCTCTCAATATTCCCTCCATGCAAGTCCCCCAGCCAGCATGCTTGCTTATTACTCCAAATCCACTTTCTAGGGCAAGACTGTAAAGTCCAGAAGATGACTTCCATTTCACACTTTTGAAAGCAACTGTGGGACTTTCAAAATTCCACCTCCCCCCCAGCACTCCCCATTAACTTTCTTTGAAAGTACAAGCAGGTAACCTACACTGCTCAATGTCATTAACCAGTTTTAGATTTAAGTCTGCTACATAGCAACCGATACCATTACCTGGCTGCGGCTAAGTGAGATCCATCTCAACTGACCTTGTATATTGTCCTTCTTTAAGTCTAGCCGTTCAAGTAAAGGAATGAGGTAGGCTCCACTCTTGCCTGTTCCATTTTTCGCTCTAGCCAAGATATCCCTACCAGATAAAGCAATGGGGATGCTCTCCTCCTGAAACGCAAAACAGACAGCGCATGAGCAATCGTAAGTCACTCGCTAACAGTATCACGTGCAATCAGGTTGTTTCATGAACAGAATGTTATGCACCTGCAAGCATCACAGACTCACAACAAGGAGTTAAACCTATCAGTAAAGAGTTCTCCAACAAAGCAATAGCTCTGCTCCCCATATCCCGCTTAAAAGCCCTTATCTTGCCCAGTCAGTAAGAGAACCAGGGATCAAGTACCACAGAAACGGTAAGCCCATGCTGACACATTAGGAAAAAAAAGTGACAAATTAAGAAAAAAAGTGAAGAGACAATGACAGTCACTAGCAAACTCCTCCTATGGAAAAAGAAACCCACCTATATGGTAACATCAGAACCACCTCAGCCCGTGTAATTCAAACCTGCACACTCCCGTGATATACTTCTCATAAAACCAGCAGGCCTTCCTTTTGAAACTTCAGCCATTCAAACACAGGCCCCAAGTATTTTTCACTTTACTGTCTTTTACAGCAAAATCTAAAGACCCCTCAGCCTTTTGGAAAAGCAGCATGGCTAAATCTGTTTTAAAGCAGACAAATTACCTAAAAGCCATAGCCTTCTCACGCCTTAAGAAGATAAAGCGCAGAGCTGTCACTGGTAATCCTCCAAAGAGCAATTAAAAGAGAGTTCAACCTCCCCACCACCCTGAAGTTTACACATCAACAGTTCTTAATAGAACAAGCCTTAAAAGTAAAAGCAAGATGGAGGGACAGAGAAGTAAACTTGCTAACGTATTAGTCTCTCTCCCGTAATCTCCATTATGCTGCTTTCAGATGCTTATGATAAAAAAAGCCAAGACTGCGTGATAAAGCCATAGTTATCTTTGTAACAACTAAAGGTATGCAGCCTGTGGTAACTCACTTTTCCAGAAAATTTACAGAACAGCCCTGTTCTCACTGGGACTACTTATGTGAAGCATGTTACTGAACAGAGGGATTAACACACTAATGCCTCCAGGGTAAAAAGGAAAATCCAAGTTAACTTCTCTAAAGCGTAAGCCAGTCCCACCTCTAAAGTCACCCACTGCATGACTTGGTGATTTAGTCAGGTATTAGAAATTCTCACCTTCCCCAAAAGGCCACCAAGTTCTACTGTTCACAACCCCAGTTTTCCCAAATCATGACATGAGTAGCCAACACTTAAGCACAAACAAGAATTTCAATAAATTTGTAAGAATTAAACGCTACTTGTAAGTAGTCTGTTTGTAAATAACCTGAATAGGAGATGGTTTTTCCCAGCCCATTTCAAAAATTCCCATCAGCAACTCCCGTTTCAAACAGTAATCTTCAAACTCGTTTCCTTTTGTGGAGGTCACGTCCTGAATAATCAAAAAAAGCACATCCATAAGATTAGGTCATCCAACCCACAGCTGTAGATTGGTCTGACTCAATGAAGAGATCGCCTATGCCGGAAGACCACAAAGTGCATTCTACTACACAGGAGTTCCACTAATGTGCACGATGCCATACAGTGGAGAAGGAAGCATTAGCTTTCTCATAACCAAATACACTACTATGAACATACACTGACATCTCTCCATCAGCCTTTGCAAGAGACACTGACAACAATCAGTCCCATGCGGTGACATTAATAAAGAAACCCACAGTAAACTCTGGTTTTGAGCTTTCCAAGAGAAGCATCTCTCCCAAGCAGCTGTAGAACAAATTACTTCTTCATTTAAAACAGCAAGAGCTGAATGCTTTTGAATCTTTGCTCAGGACAAGTATTTTGTCACTGCAGCTTCTCCCACACCTTTTAATTACTATTTATTTCTACAATTCAACCATCCTTACCGAAGTTTTGATTCTCAAATCCTTTGGAGGGAGTTTTAAAGTCTTCTTCCAGTCATCACCAGGTCTGTAGGAAAAATAAAATAAAAATTAAAAGAAAAAAATCTGGTTTAATATTTTTATTTTGCATGTTATTTTCTTTGACACAGTGATGAACATGTAATTTTTTCAACTCCTGAAAGCTAAAAGCGCCTACACATATGAGCTCAAGCCTTCTCTAAGCTAAGCAGGATACGACAGGCAGGAAACTGTAAACAGCAAAAATCAGCAGTCTGCCAAGCTCACAGAGAATTTGTGAAATCTTTATCCAGTCATGATTCAAGTCCCATTTTTAGGGCACTGAATCAATCCAGCAGAACACAGATTTAAAACTGAGCACTGACTCAGTCATATGGCAGAAACTAGCTATAATAAATCCACAAGAATACTTCATCACTTAAAAGGTTAAAAATAAATAAATACTCATGCCCAGGGAACATCCATTCTTAATCCGTAAGTAATGCGAGAAGATAAAAAACACTTTTGGGGAGAAAATTAAGCAAGCACACGCTCCACTTGTTGATCAAATGTTGTCTTTTGCTCTCAATGAGACGTAGACACCCATCCTCTCCAAAAGCCACTGTACTGAGAAGAGTAAGACCTTCTCTTCCCCAGTCCCAGGCAGTCAAGAGTGAATTTTGATGAGTTTAACTCACCAGTTTCATTAGAGTAACCCATTTGGAAAAGGAAAAAAAAAAAAAAAAAAAAAAGAAAAGAAAAAAGGGAAACAAGTTAGGGAAACTTTAAGAACTAGAGCATTCCATTACGCACCCTCTGACGACAGCTAGCGTTTCCTTCGTAAATAACTGAGTAGCAAAATAAAAGTGAATGCTGTTCAGGGGGAGGAGAAACCACAGGGGTAAAAAAGAAGAGGAACACATTACCGTACCATCCAAGTCTTACGTCTTTCAGAATTTCCAACCAGCACACTCACGTTTTATTAGCACACTGCCAAAACCAGTCTGATGGTAGGAGGGTATCACAGTGGTACCATATTATCTTGGCTCAGGCTTTGATGAATTAAAGCCGAAGCATTACACAGATGAGAGCAAGCGCTACTATTTAAGATCAATGACAAAAGATAACCGACTTTAAAGAATTTCTCACCATGAGAAAGAATTGCAACAAACAACTGAAAAGCATACACAACTGGACCGAGACTAGGTGGCGTTTCCTCCTGTGTCTTAAATTTCAGATCAGTTCCTTCCCACTCCCCAACTTCCCTCTCACACCACTCGCAATGAGCAAAGAAAACAGGATGCTGCTGCTGCTGCTCAGTGGGCTACCTCTGACAAGCAGCTACACGTTCTGAAAAGCAAAACATCAAATTCGATTTTCACAACAAACACATTGCAAAGATTGCTCACACATGGAAACAGAGCTTTCTTTTCATAATGCCCATCACAGGACACTTCTAACCACCAGTGTTGCAAAACAACAGAAGAATACTTTTTAAACACGGGAACCCAAGAACACTTTCCCACACGTGACTTTTAAACATTACTTCTGTGGCAGCCGATACAAACACTTACTTAATAGCGGTGGTCATACTCTGTGCTTGCTGTTGAGTGCCGTTATTGATTGTGTTGGCATTTTTCAGCTGGTTCATCTGTTGCTGAGTTTGTGTGCCTCCACCTCCTGGGCCCCCACTGGGTTTTACAGGGCCTCTCAACTGCCCATTCTGACTGGATAGACCCATTATAACAGGGTTCTCTGTTCTGGCCGTGCTCATGTTTTTATTTTTAAAGATGTCTTTTTAGACTTCAAAACTTTGAAAGTCAGTACAGAAACTGTAATAACAGTTTATTAGACTCTCCAAAACGAAGAGATAAATAAGTCTTGCTCAATATATGAGTCCTTTATTGCAATGCAGGCAAGCACCTGTAAGTCACTCAAAAGTAAAGTAGTAACTTGCTCTGATGCACTGTGGATCAACTTTTTTTTTAAAAAAAGCCCTCTAACAAAGTTGAGTTATATCAGAATTCACTTGCTTCAATCTGAAAGAGAAGCAGATAACAATGATTAGCATGTGAATTTTTTCCTACGTAAGTCACATCAATTTACCTTTGTATTTTAAGAATCACTTCTTCCCAGGCAGTGTGCAACAACAGTACTCGCTTTTCTGTTTTCTCAGTGATAACTATTGAAACATACGTAAAGCTTTTTTCCCCTTTCTATAAAGCTGTGCCCACCACCTGCAGTCACCAAAGATAATTTTTTAAACGTTCATTCTTTTAGCAGCCTTCTAGTGAGTAAGTGCTTGAAAAATACTATCCCCCGCCCCCCTCCCCCCCAAAGTAAGCATGAATTATATTAATTGCTTTGCCAGCTCTTGAAATTCCCCCACTTATGGGACACAGCAAAGCAGCCCTAAAATGCTAAGCAACAAGTTATGCACAAGTCTGTGACAGGAAGCAAGACCACAATATCAAGTGGACATTCCAGTCAGAACTGACGAAACCCTTAAGTTACTCTGATCGCCCTTTTCACTTCAAACGGGAAATAGAAATTACATTATTTTTTAATTAAAAAAAAAACACACACAAAACACCCCCAAAAGACACAAAACACCAACCCAAGCCCACAGAAAACAGCTTACCCTTCTCCAACCCAAAAAGTTGGTTCAACAAGCTTACTCAAACTTTTAAATTGGGTATTAACACCATTCAGAACAGCGAAACTAACGACATCATCAAGCTGAACTGACCGTAGCTTCCTGTTTTGTTAAGTCTAAGTGATTGAGCCTAAACTGAAGCAGTGAGCAATATACATTTACACTAGATATCTAGCTTCCTGCTTATGTGTTCTGCATGACATTACCTTCCAGCTGTCAGTAACAACTCATATTGTGCTCAAAAGATAACATTTGGTACATATGACTTAATATTGACATCGTATTTAACAGAACGGTTGGCAAAACTGCAAAGAGATAACACAAAGTCTGGCCCTTATATATGTTAAGTAAGCATAGCCGAGAGCAGAGAAACTCCCCACAATACTAGGGAGCCATGACATTTCTAGTCAGAAACCCTTCAGAATCAACAAAAAGTAGGCTTGCCTGTACAATTTCTCATCACAACACGTGTATCTTGGGAAAATGCAAAGGGAAAACCAGCAGACTGCTGCTTCCTAACTTCAGCGGCCACAAAAAAAAAAAAAAATGTGCATTTCCCCAGTGAATAAAAGACACATTCAAGAGCATTTCAAGATGAAAAAGGAATTCAGACTCTTCCCAGCTGTTTCCAAGTGTGTCAATTCTACCTTCACAACAAAACTTTAAAGTTTACAGAACTAGGATTTTTCTGCTAGTTATCTCCCTGACTGGAAGCGCTGTTTCAAGGCATCTTGGAAAAGCGATTTCTTCTGTCCATTAACTTTGTCAAAAGTGGACCAGTCGCAAAAGTAACCAGAATCCAGATAGCGACGCCGAGGAGCTCTCCGATACTGCAGGAGACGGAACCTCTCAGAGTCCCTTAACCCCCCTCGCTCGTAACTACGCTTTAGAAGGACGGAGATTAAAGGAGAACGCCCAGCCTCATCAAGCCCAACAAGAGAATGAGACGAGACGCGCCACCATTTCGCAAACGGACGGAAAAAAGCCCCCCCACACCCCCGCCCCACGGCTCTCCTCTCCGGGCGGGCGGGCCGGTCGCCGCTGGACCTTTCCCTTTCCCTGCCCGGCCCGGGCCCGGCCCCGGCACAAAGCGGCCACACAGCTCGCCCGGCCGCCGTGCCCATTGTGAGCCCGGGCCGCACTGCGGGCCCCGCCGCCCGCCAAAGGCAGCTGCGCCACACCGGCACCTCCCGCCCGCCAACAATGGAGTGGCCCCCGCCCGCCGCCCCCGCCGCTCCGGCCGACAGCGAGCGCCGCCGCCGCCCCGCCCCGCGGCCCCGCCGCCCCACCGCTCCCGGCCCGGCCCGGCCGCCCCCCGCCCCGCTCTCGGGCCCTCGGCGCCACCAGGCCCCGCCGCAGGCCGCGAGGCTCGGCCGGGCGGCGGCGGCCCTCCCGCCCCCACCGCCCCGCTCCCGCGGACCCGCGCCCGCCCCGGCGCCCTGGCCCGTCCTCACCGCCACCAGCCGCGCTCCCCCCTCGCCCAGGTATAAAATCCTCTCGCTCCCCCTTGGTGCCTTGTTATGGCGACTCGACGCTCCAAGATGGCGGCTTCCTCCTTCCTCCCGTGCGCCCTCCCCCTCCCGGCAGGGCAGGCCGGCCACGCCCCGCACGCACGCACGGCGCTCCCTCGGCCACGTGACGGCGTCCGCCGCGCGGTGGGACGTGGCTGAGCGCGGCGGTGGCGCCATGTCCGCGGTCGCTGATCAGCGCGGCGCTGGCAGTGTCGGGAGGCCTGAGGGCAGCGGCGGGCGGAGGAAGGGGGAGCAGTCCCCGCGGAGAGAGCGGGCACGGGACCTTTCCGCCGTCGCTGGCGGCAGATGGGGACGCCCGGCCCCTGCGACAGTGGGCCGCAGTGAGGCCTCCCCGGAGCTTTCTCTTCTCCGGGCTGAACCGCTCCGGGGAGGGCCTCACTGCAGAGGGGGCTCCCCAGAGCGCAGCAGAGGGGCACAAACCCCTCCCTCGCCCCGCTGGCCATGCTGCTGGGGATACAGCCTGGCGTGCTGGGGGCTCGCTGCGCTGGTGGCGCACGTTGCCAGCTCACGGCCAGCTTGTCCTGCCCCCAGCACTCCTCGGCAGGGCCGCTCTCCATCCCTCCTTGCCTCCATGCCCAGCCTGTGCAGACACCGGCGGTTACCTGAACCCAGGTACAGGACTCTGCACTTGGCCTCGTTGAACCTCAACGTGCGTGTTCGCACAGGCCCGCTTCACGAGCTCGTCCAGCTCCCTCTGGATGGCATCTTGTCCCTCAGCCCTGTCAACCACACCACCAACCAAAAGAATAAATACTATTGAGCAGAGGCAGACAGATCCTCTACTAGCAATGGGGTGCACTGCTCCTGCAGCTACAAAAGCTTTTTTGCCTATTTACATCTCTCTAAAATGAGGGGGATGCATTGTGACAACAGTAGAAGCCACCAGCACTGATGACCTCTCAGAAGCGGCATGCGTCTCAAACCTCATAATAAAACCAACAAAAACACTTCTGTTTACCAAGAAAAAGCTTGGAAAGCTAACACAACTTTGTTTTGTAGTCATTAAAACACAGCTAACACAAACATAAGAGTAAAAGACAGACCCACAGCATGCAGGAGCCGTGACTGAGCACAACAGGTTAGAAATCATTAGTTCCTTTTTAGATAGCTGTTACTTAGACAGGGATTTTGACAAACTGCAGCCCAATGGGAACGTAATCTTAAAACACAAGCCTAAAAATGCTGGTAATTCCAAAACCATTTTGCAGACAAATTTTTGTTCAAATGTTTTCCCAAAATAGGCACAAAAAGACAGGGAAACCCATTTGTTTCCCTCACGTTGCTGTTTTTCCTCGTTCCTCACATGTACAGCCACCTTTAGATCATTGTCTATCCCTACCCTCAACAGCAAAACACACAGCATAGTTGTCTCCATCAGGCCTGGCGACCCTTCCGGTGTAATAATTTCACATATTCCTGCCCTGTTCTCATGGAAAATAAGATCAGCAGAGCCTTGTGCTTCATTTCTTTCTTTCATCCACTCCTGGATGACCTGTTGCTCTGCTGTGGGGCTGCTGCCATGTCCTGAATTACCAGCCCCTGGGGCAGAGAGGTCACCTCTGGTGCAGAGCTCCCTTGCAAGCCTCTCTCCCACCTGATGCGTCCCTCTTTCTTTTTAACATTTCTGTTCCAAGCACGGCAAGAGAAAGAGGAACCTCAAAAGACCGGCATTGTGCCTTCAAATGCTGGGGGAGTGGAAAAGCTGCATCCTACCTGTTTCTTGCTGTGCCAACTTGTTGTGCCACTTGTTGGCCGAAGGGCGCAGCGGTTATGGCTGGAAAAGCCTCGACTGCCCCATTCCCACAGTCAGAGGCACATGCTGGGCACGACCTTCGTTCTCTGGCGCCTGCTGCTTCCCTGTCCCCGCTGTGCAGAGACCAGCGTTTCATCTCAGCTCTTCGTGGGGTTAAGCATCGCACTTCGCAAGAGATGTACAGGAAATAGCATGCTCTAACCTTAAAAGAACAAATGACAACAGAAATTGACAGATTAATAAATATGAGTAACATCCGTAGGCAGCACATGCTTCGCAAAGCTTTAGTTATGGTAACAGCAAAGAAGACAAACAGAAAACAGTAGAGGTGAGAAGATTCAGGAGCCAGACGCTATCTGGCTTTTCTCAAGCAGAGCTCAGAAAGTCAGTGTAATGTCAAACTAGTCACTAGATGTGCTCGTTAGTCACATCATGGTTATATGGAATAGACAACTTCATATGTAAGTAGCGCATTTTATCGTCCTTACATAAAGCTGAATAACTTCCTATTATCAGAATACCTTATACAAGGTAATGACATTTTATGTTCCTGACAATATAAGAACAGTTCTCCAGTGAGAGTGTGTACCCATGGCAGAAAATCAGAGTTCAACCAGGAATTCCCATGTACAGACACAAAAACATTCCTCAAATATTTATCGTTGGACTTTGCAACCATTTTCTTCCGTAGTCAGTTCCTTACCTGTCTGTGAAGTGACATTATTTTTCACTTAAATTTCTTTTCTCCCCATTTATTTTTCTCCTGTGCTCTTCTCTCCCACTATCATCTTTCCTACATTTCACGGTACAGCAACACACGGATCCCATAGGTCATGCCTGTACAGTAGCAGCCTTCCTTGGTGTAGTATGCGTTTGCAAGTGAAATCGTTTGTGTCTCTTGCTTTGGAGCGGGGTCCCTAAACCCCTGTCATTCCCACGCCACCTCTGAGGGCCAAGCGCACAGCCTGGGAGGTGTTTCCAGCCTACAGGCCCCCGTAGCTGCACGCTACAGATTGTCCCTCTGACCTGAGAGGTCCTGCGGCATCACTGTCACCTCCAGACTCGCAGTACCTTACTTTGCACCATCCTTCTGCTTTGCTGATGGGGTAGTTGGGGGTGGAGCTGGGGGGCAACATTTGTTGAAGGTTGCAGAACCGGTCCCAAACGTGCCCTGCCGTGGGGAGCAGCACCCTTGTTGCTAGCCCTCAGAGGAAGTCCCTGATGCTGAGTGCTCCACCCCCAAGTTCTAGCTGGGTGAAAACATCCTTCCAAACCTCTCTGGCTCCTGGGCACAGCATTATCCCGCTTCTCGCCTCACCCCACAGCCAGGGCAGGGCCACGGGCCAGCCAAGCCCTGTATTCTTCTGACTAGGCGGGGGTCACGAGGCACAGTGCGAGCTCCCCACACCCTCCCTCCGGCTTTGCTGCTCTCTGTCCTCTCACTTTTGAGAGAAGGGGTGACCCCAGAGGCTGGTGTGTTGGGTGGGCACATGTGGGTGCACACAAATGCCCTCGGGGCAGCAGGTCCCTGTCAAGTCAGGATCACCAGGCTCCTGCTAAGAAGTATAAGGAGCGGATGATGAGTGATGCTCACCAGAATAACACTGCCTCCTTCTTCACCAGTCCGAATCCCACCAGACTCCTTGCTGGTACAGAAGCTTTGGTGCAACTGTGCCCAGACAAGAGGAGGACGGGCACTGTGCTTGTTGGACTGCCTCGACTTTCTGCCAAAGTGCCAGCTGCAATGCCGCCCTATCCTGCTGACCCAGGCTGGGGCTTTCACGCCATGAATCCACTGCTGAGACATCCCTGGGGTGAAGCACCCATTTCCCTGAGCAGAGGAAATCTTGATTTCCCATCTTTATTATGGGCGAGACGAGCACTGCAGGAAGGTGTCTAGTCAAGGGGCTTCGGTGTGTGTTGTACAGCAGACCACCCTCTGCTAGCTAGCTCCCTTCCCTAGACCTGCAGAGCAGCTACCAAGGCCGTGCTTTCCTCTGCAAGCTGCTGCGTGTCCCCCCTGAGCCAAGGCAAGGGGCAAAGCCACGGCAGAAGGAGCAGAAGACATCTGCAGGGCGCTGAGGTTAAAGCAGCCAGGAGGACCCGGAGGTGGAGGGTGCTGGTCATACAGACCAGACCCATGGATTTCATCTCAGGCGTCTTCAAAGTCTTGCACAGCTCCAGAGATGTGCCCAGATCTGGAGAGATTTCTGGTAAGGGTGTCCCTCAGCGCAGAGCTTTCCAAAGCCTTTCAGACCACCTGGGACAAGGATGGCTGTGGCCAAGAGCCCTGGACGTTTCCAGAGAAGACCTGTAGATGTTCTGAGTCTTCTCTGGTACAGACCAAAGGCATGCATATTCTTGAAACCATACTTTAAAAATCAACTTGCAGCAATTAAAAAAAAAAAAGATGATAAAGCTAGATGCTAATCTTCACATCGATTCGGTCACTCTATGCCTGGAGCTCATTTGCCTTGCAAATACTCTATTGTTACATGCTGGGTCCCTCCCTACTCACTTAAATGACTAACTCCACCCCAAAAAAAGAAGAACTTTTGCTGAAACTGCTGGAGGAGAGACGGATCCTGCCCCTGAAACCATGGGGCCTGTCAGCTACTCATCAGAGACCTATGACTTGGTGAGTCGATCCTGGTTTTGCTTGTTTGAGAGCATAACGGGGAGAGCAGATAGAGCTGGGGTGGGCTGAAAGACTCAGTTTCTGCCTGTCCATCTTCTCACCCTCCTGTTGGCAGAGGGAGAGCTTGAGTGATTTCTTATGCCGGTGCAATCAGCCCTCGCATCCCTCAAGTCTGGACTTGACCGATGAGGGGACTGCAAGGGACAGCGCTGCGCTTTCTGAGAGCTGGTGTATTGGGGCTGCAGCCGTTGTGACCCAAGGGTGCCAGGTATTCCCTTGGGGACAGCTGCCTAACTACCAGGACCTCGTGCATGGATGTTCTGGCCAGTGCTGAGCCTGAGCGCCGTCCTTGCACGGGGACCAAGACCACAGTCGCTGCCAAAGTGCCAGGCGGCTCGCTGGGAGAGCCGGGCTGCCACAGCCCCATACCATGCTGCCAGCCTGTCCCAGTCTCTCGTCCCTGCTGTCTGCGCAGCCATTGACATGATGTGGGCGTAAAACACTCGTTCTGACTCGGGCGCCTTTTGCACCAGCCTTCCGTGGTATAAATGACTGTGCACACAGTGTGCAAAGCCCTGGAAATCTCGTCTACTATCTTTACATAACAGGAACACCCAAGCAAACCCAATGCTGTCTCTCTGTGTGTGAAAACTCTTGGTATGACCATATACGCTCCCACCCCTGCTTGCCTTCCCCACGAATGGGCTGCCGTAGGCTCTGCTGAAACAGTATATTGGCAAGAGGGGAATTTTAAAGAGGGGAAGATAAATTGCAAGTACTTCTTCTAATCGGGAGCAATGACACGGTATATTCTGCCCCGTAGTTCTCTCCCCTGCCTTTGCAAGTGAAAGACGGCAGCTGCACCTTCTAGAGTATGTTGTGCTATCCAAGGGGAAGTCCACAGCAGCGCTATCATTAGCCTGGTTTTCAAGTCTTACAGCTCAGAATTTATTTTTTAATGCAGTGGGTCTCTGCAGCAGACCTCAGGTTTTGTTTAGTTTCTCTAAAGGGAGAAATGCTGGATTTAGTTTTTACCAAGTTTTTCTATCCCTCCTTTGCCCTATACAGCAGGAAAGAGAGAAGAGATTTTGGGGGGGGAGGGGGGCGGGAGCGGCGACAAGCCCTACCCACCTTATTTTTTCTGATTCATCCAGTATAAAAATCCTTTGCGAATGGTGGTCATTCCTTTAGAACTTGTTTGCAGAAAACACTTCTCTCCCTGACCCCTGCTGAAGTTCAGTGGCAGCGCTAATGCCCGCTGAGAGGTTAAAGCCAAACTCAAACCTTTTTCATCTCCATGCTGGGTTGTTCCTCCAGCTGAACGCTCCGTGAATCTGTCCCACCTCCAGAGAACCAGCGAGGTTGGAGCGTGCCGTCCGCCTGCCCACAGCCTGTCACGCACTATAAGCAAGTGGCTGCTCGTGGCAACACCGCATCGTTTTTAACGCAGGGGGTTAAGCAGCACTGGGATTTGTTCTTTGCATACAATACTTTCCAGACCCTTAATGATTTTACCTCTGTGGTGAATTATTTTAAGTTATAAAGGAGACCCCGTGTGAGGGGGGAAACTCAACTAGCTTTGGGACTGAGCAGCGACAGTCAGGTGCCACAGCACAAACAGTTGTATACCTTTTCTCAAACTTCCCACGGTCGGGAGTTTGTGACACGCATTTCCCACCTCTGCCTCTCGGGAGCTTCCCAGGTTTGGCTCCCTCCCTGGGCAGGCCACAGATCTCGCACGAGCAACACCACGTTTGCTTTGGCAGTGCCGTATGTTGCTTTACGTATACTCGGCACTCGTAGCAGCCAACCTACCCACAGAGATTTGCAAAAAAAAGCCTCAACGGTGTCCTATCACAGCGGTGACATAAACCTTGCCCTGTGCACTCACCAGAGAGGATTGCTCAACCCATTGAGCAAGTGTGGAAGGAGAAACAATGAGAACATTTGCACCAAAAGGGCATTTATCTCAGTATCGCCCAGTGAGTGCAGCGAGGGCCTCACCTACACTTTGATACTGTACGGGACTGCGTGTCTCTCTAGCCTTGTGGAAAAGTAACATGCCCACAACAATAACCCCGTTTCTCCACAGCAAGAAAGCTTTGCCTGCTTAACCTCCTTCTGCCGCAGGCTAGAGAAACAAAAACACAGTTGCAAAAAGACCACTGAGGTCTCCACCGGGTCCCCTGAGGTGTTGCCGGCCAGTTCTCAATGTAACAGGACCGACATGACTCAAGAGCCATAAAGACACCTGTGCTGCAGTAATGTGGCACTTGCACAGGCTTTGCTCTTATTCATGGGTTTCCTTGTTCAGCACCCAGAGGGGAGACGAGCAGAAGCTCTGCCACCAACTTGCACTGATGTGGGCAGTTTAAGTTTTAGGGCTTTGGGAATGAAACGTGCTTCTCCTGGCCCCGGCATGGACTAGAAGGGAGCGACTCACGTGGAAAATCCCTAATAGCATACAAGCTGCTTCTCTTCTGCAGCCAGATGTTTTGATCGCTGGCAGTTGTGGGGAACTGAGAAAGGCACCTGACACAGGGAGACCGGAATAACTCTGAGATGTGGGTTAAAGGGGAAAAGGGATCCCCAAACAAAGAGCACACAGGACCGGGCTTCCCAGGCATGCGCTTCACTGCTCAGTTACAGAAAAAAGCACCGCTTTATCGCCCATCCCCAGATCTGGCTGCAATTGTCTTGCAGGAGACCTGTACAAAGGTCCCCCTGCACACACACTGTTCACTTCTCCCATCCCAGATCAGGCAGCCACCTGCTTCCAGTCCTAGAAATGGGAATGGTGGCAGAGTCCCCAAAAGCCTCAGCTCGTCACATTCAGTGTACCTCCTGCAGATCTGGTCCCTGCCCTTCCTGTCTCAACCTGGACTCTGACTTTTCATCCTCTTTTATTTGTCTCCAACTCATCTCTGTCCGCTCCCACCCACACTCGCTGCTCGGTTCGGAGATGCACATGAGAGGACGCCTCAGACACAGCTCAGCGCACGCTTCCCGTGCCCGCGGCGAGTAGCTTACTGTAAGAGCCCTACCTGCCATCTTATCAGCAGTCAGATGGTGTCTGATAGTGGCACTCAGCCTCCGCACCTCCGACTCCGAATGCAAGGTGATGCTGGAAACCGTCCAGCAGCCAAAGCCGTTGAATGCCACACAGGCTGCCCATCCGCCATCATCGGTGGCGCTGGCGTGGCTCCAGGAAGTGCTACAGCCCTCCGGCCAGCAGACCCAGGCATTTCCCATCATCTTTTTCCCTGTGAAGTTGGAACCCTCCAACCTCTCCCCAGTGAAGTTACCCGTTCCAACACGTGTTCACTTCGGGATTTTCAGCATGGTCACCCGTGCATCCTAAGCAGCCTGGTTTGGTTGCTGTACCAAGTTGCAAAGGTTTTTGGGTGGGTTTTGGTTTTTTTGGGGAGATTCGGGAATCTGGCCCTGGCCAACACATCACAGGTTTCTGTGTGTATTGGTGACTTGTGACACAGGGTCCGGGTATGGACTAGGCAGGAAATATTTTCAAGCCAGAGAGAAAACAAACTGGGAGGGATTTCTAAAGGCTCTTGTCTTTAGCAGCAATCTCCAGTCTCCACAATCATACCTTAAACTGGAAAAATAATTGTTCTCTGGAAATACGAATGTTTCTCTCCAAAGGCTTGCAGCCCCACCATTAGCCTTAGGGGAAGACAGTCACGTGCGTTTGAAGTTTTGGCCAGGGAGGAGGGCTCTCGGCCCCTGAGAGTACCAGCTCTCGCTCATTCAGGAGGCAGCACTGCTGGGTGCAGATCCAGTGGGGAACAGGACTGTGGCAAGACCAAGAGTAACCTGTGTCAGACCAAAGTCTGTCAGGCTCAATGCTCTTTCTGGCAGTAGCCAAAGGTAGAGGGCAAGAGCTGGGCAAGCTTATTCTGCACCTTCCCCAAGAGCTCGCTCACTCTTCTACCGTCTGCTGCTCGGAGACCGCCTGAGCTAGCCGCCTGCTCCACACGTTTGGTAACACTCCGTAGACTTCTTACCATCAACACAGCCAGGCTCTCCTTGGAGCCACGCGGATAGTTTCAGCCGCACAGCAGTTCAAGATAAGCGCTGCCACCTCTTCACCCGGTCGTGTGCAGAGGCACCCAGCGCCTCACGCAGGGAAGGCAGCCCAGGAGAGGAGAGACATTAATCGCCCTTCTCCAGCTGGGCACAGCGCAGGACTCGAGGCTGGTCACAGTCATTTGGCTTTGCAGCACATGGGGGGAGCAAAAACCCCTCAAATCAGCTCTAAAACTGTGTAAAGCAGGGCTAGTATTTTTAGATGGGAACTTCGGCTGATGAGGGAAGGAGCAGCAGGTGCAAACGGCTACAGCTGGCAGTGAAAGGTATGAAAGCAGCGAGCAGAGACTTCCGCTGTGGTTGACACCGAAGTCTCAGTGCTGGTCTCCAGAGAAGGTGTGGGTGGGGGAGCTCAGGGTTACGGCTACCGAGCTCTTCCCAGTTGTCACTAATTTCTCAGCTTGCCGCAAGCCTCCCGTACCCCTCTCTTTTCTGCCCCTCCGCATCTGAACCCTCTGCTTTTGTGAACACACAGCTCCTGCGAGGTGCACGAGGTCAGCCAGAGCATGCCCCCATTCTGGGGAACTCATCCCGAACGCGACTGCAGCTTTGCGGCACTCGGGACTTGTGCACAGTCTCAACCCAAACACAGGCTGCTCACCTGGCAAGGAGCTACAGCAGGCCAAGCGCGAAGCACATCTGTGGTGGCTCTATCACACTTTCCTTACTGGGTATCAGCCCAGGGTCCTCATGGTGTTTTCAGATTCCCTTTCCTGCTCTGACAGCAATTAGTTCAGAACCACAAGGTTTACCAACAGAACAGATTTCTCTCTCCAGCATCCATCCCCGTGGCTATGGCACCGTGGCGCCTCAGAGCTGTTCCTCCAGTCATGTTTGAACACCCACCCCACACCTTTCTCTGAGCGTGTGGAAAGTGATCCCAAGCACAGCTGCTGCTGTCCCCACCTTGCCTTGCTCTGCTCCAGGCAGCTCCGAGCAGGAGAGGCAGAAGGGGGTAGGATCAGTGCACTTAGCTTGAGGTACAGATGTGCTCTGCAGTGAATCCCACCACCTTCATACCTGACAGTAAGCAGGACAGGGACAGTCAGTGTCAGAAACGGGTGGAAAGATTGGGAAAGCTGATAAGAGGAGGGTTCCATGCTGTGTGAGAACAAAAGCCACCAGGAGGCAACTCAGCAAGAACCAGAAGATGAAACTGGTCATCTGTCTGGACACCAGAACACCCCCAAGTACACTAGTTAAAGATTACAGGCTGAGCAGCCCTCGCTATCCAAGATCGAGACAACCCCCTCCATGTGCCGCTACACCTCCTGGGATCTGGCACCAGAGGGGCCTCCCAGGTCATCACACTGCAGACAGGCAGCACCTCCTCCTGATGCAGGTGGGCTGTGGGACATGGGGATGCTCCGCACCAGGTCTGCCAGGTGCGGCTGAGGGACTGGGTTCTCATGTTGAGAAACTCCTCTCCGGTAACCAGACTCTCTTTCTCTTCCCCAGAGCCAGGTGGAGCTGAGCGGTTACTACGAAGCCGAGAACACCACCCCATCTTTGGAGGGCTACTTTTGCTTCAACCCAGCCTCATCTGTGGTCGGCAACCAAAGTGACCCCTTCAGAAAGGTCTTCATGCCCCTCATCTACCTGCTGATGTTTGTCTTGGGGACTGTGGGCAACGCCCTGGTCCTGGTCATTTTAGAGAGGTTCAAGCGGTCTCGCACTACCACAGAAAACTTCCTCTTCCATCTCACCCTGGCCAACCTGGCACTGTTGCTCACCTTCCCCTTCAGCGTGGTGGAGAGCTTGGCTGGATGGGTATTCGGGAAGTTCCTCTGCAAGATCCTCAGTGCTGTCCACAAGATCAATTTCTACTGCAGTAGCATGCTGCTGGGGTGCATCGCAGTGGACCGCTACCTGGCCATTGTCTATGCAATCCACACCTACCGCAAACGCAGAGCTCGCTCCATCCACCTCACCTGCACAGCTGTCTGGCTCTGCTCGCTGCTTTTGACCTTACCCGATCTCATCTTCATGGAAGTCTGGACGGATGACAGCAACCGCAGCATTTGCTATTTTCCAGAGGTTGGGATCGACGGCAACAACGTCTGGCTGGCAACCCGCTTCCTCTACCACACCGTGGGTTTCTTTATCCCCCTGCTGGTCATGTGTTACTGCTATATGGCCATAGTCCGGGCTCTGTGTCAGTCCCAGCGCCTGCAGAGGCAAAAAGCTGTCCGTGTGGCCATCCTGGTCACGGGCGTCTTCCTGCTCTGCTGGAGCCCGTACCACATCGTCATCTTCCTGAACACACTTACCAAGCTAGAAGCCTTCACCAAGAACTGCCTTCTAGAAGACCAGCTGGACACAGCCATCATGGTGACAGAGGCCATTGGCTTCACGCACTGCTGCCTCAACCCCATCCTCTACGCGTTCATTGGAGTCAAGTTCCGTAACGACTTCTTCCGGATCTTGCAGGAGCTAGGCTGCATAAGCCAGGAGACCTTGCAGGAGATCCTGGAGGTGGCAAGGAAGGGCAGCGGGATCGAGTCTGATAACACCACCTCTATCTCCACTTTCTAGCTGGGAGAGGCTGCCTGCAGGGCAGAGCCGGCCTGGGGCTTGCCGCCCCAGTGGCACATGTGCTGTGGCCTCACTCCCAAGTTTCACAAGCGTCCCCACCGCTTTCTTCACTCCTCAGGACACTGAGGTCCAGTAGCCACCAAACATTCAAAGCCCACCAGATACCTTCCCTGGCTCCTTCTGGTTCTCATACCTGTAGAAATCTGTCTGGCAGCTGTTAGCGAACGCTGGCTGTCTGATGGTCACTCGGGCAGGGCGGGATGAACCCAAGCGCGTTGAACCTGACGTATCCACCTCTCCCTTGAAAAACTGACAGCAGGCGTCTGTGCATGGAGCCAGGCATGAGACTGGAGTGCCGGGGACAAGGAGAAAAGTGCAGCCAAGTAAACGTGGAGTTGTATCAGCGAGCAAGGACTGAGGACAAAAGCTAAGTAGGTCTCCATTTCACTGGCTCAGGTTGGTAGAGACATGCCCAAAGGAAGCGGCAGGACTCCATGGCCACGGCAGCTGGAATGAGAGATGCAGGTAGGACTGGCGTGGGGTGCAAGACCTCACTCCAATAGCATGGGCACACAGTGCTGGGCAGCCTCTGGCTGCAATATCACTCCTCCTGCTGCGTGACATGCCCCCAGCCAGCCATGGCACGTTGATCTTCCCAACTTGGCATACGCCAGGAGGTCCTGCCATGGACTCAAAGATTTGACTGTTGCAGATACCTTTCCTGACATCAACTGTGTCCCTTCCCGCTCACTTGATCTGTTTTACTGCTGTTAAGAGCTCCAGTGAGTGACTGCTGAACCAAATGCCTGACTATGCAAAAGCTTTCCTTTAAGGAAGGAAGGCTGTCTGGAGAGACGGCTTCTATCTTGTGACTGAGCACAGGGGAGATGAACCACACAGCTTTGTGAGGCTGAAGGCGCAACTTCTTTTTTTCTTTTGCAGCTAGTTGTATGGCGCTTTGTGGGTTCTGAGAGCAAGGAGACCCATTGCCCCAGAGTAAGGAAAAGAGCTCGTTTGCATAATTTCTGTTTGGTTTTGGCAGGCTCTGGGGGAACATCACGTTTTGCTTTGCACTGCGCTTTCTGATATTTTTGCTCCACCTGCAGCTGCAGGGTTTTCAGAGGTTTAGCGCATCCAGGTTTACACAGAACAAACCTAGGTGCTGATCTAGCCCTGAACCACGAGTATCCAGCAACTGCTCAGATCGGGGCTGCTTGATAACAATTTGGTCCAAAATAAGAGCGGCAGCTTTCACTGTCACTGCAAGCTGGCATGCAGGGCAGTCCTAACAGCCTCGGGCAGCCCGCTGCTTCCTTGGTGGTCTTGTCACTGTACAACATGGCAGCACACACACAGTGCTGCTCCATTACATTTCTCTCACTAACTAAGCAGTGCTGTGGCCTGAACTGCACAAGAGCCGCACATACCCACTGTCACATGAGCACGACCCTAATCGCGAGCATGTTTTAAAATCTGCTCTACCATTCACCTCGCTTTTTAAGTGAAGTCAGAGCAATGTTGGTTCTCCTGCTGCAGCAGGAATTTTGTGCTACGCTCGCTTCTGAAGTCCAACCCGCTAACAAAGGGTTCGGTTGCTGCCGAACTTCATCGTAGCCAAGAGCCCCGCTCAAAAGACCAGTCATTACAGAAAGGGTCGCATTACATCAGTCCAGCTCAGGCACGGATCTCAGTAGCTCATTCTCAAATTGTGACTTGAGGAGAAAACTCCCCAGGCATAAGGCTTTATACAAAGAGCAGCCCACCATTTCCTGCAGCACTACATCTTCAAAGCTGAAATCTGCAGGTAATGGCGACCGTGGTTGTCCAAGCACGTACGCGTGGCAGAGGAAGAGCCGCTCTCTGAAGCCCGCCCTTGCCATCTCCACAGTTGTACTGGGTGAGCAAACCTGCTGCAGACGCACTGTAAACACCTCCCCGGCCCCAGTTCTGATGGGAACTGCGTTCCTACACAAAAACGTTACTGAAGAAATGAACAGAGTGTAAAATTCTTACAGCGTTCACAAAAAAGAAAATCTGAACGCAAAATATGGGTGAACAGATTATGCAGCTATTGTTACTATAGTTTTTAGTACTGGTATGTCGGTAAACTTTTAGAAAGTTTTGATGTGAGCTGTAATAAACAGTTAAATAAAATACCATCTTCTCATGTATAGCACTTGTATGTAGTTGTCTACAGTCGCATCACTTTTGCAAGGGAAACACATCAGAGAGCACTAAGTGGGTTGATGGCACCTTTCTGACAAGCGTTGCTGTTCGCCCATGGAGACCAGAGGGCTCGCAAGAGCACCTTGCTCAGCTTTCCCTGCACCAGCGCCACAGAAGGCTGTGCTGTTTTGGGAGTCAGGCCAGACCTATGTTAGCTCCTTGCTTTGCAGAGCCTCTTCCACCAACTGCTGCACCTCCTAACCCAGGGGAAAGCCACCCTTGCACCCGCGTTCGGCCCAGCCAGCCTGGGGAAGGCTTGGCTGAGCCAGCAGACCCTTTCCCAAAGAGCAAACATTGCTCCTCCCGCAGATGACTGCAGCTAGCCTGCTGAATGGCAATGAGAAGAAAGCAAGAGGAACTCTCCTTCACCGCAGAGGAAGCTGGGCTTTCCACTCTGTGAAATCCTCCCCATCTCCCTGAGCTTTGCATGGCCGTCACACGCCTTGGCCCAGAATGGGCTTCCCTGCCGAGCACTCATGTCACCAGAGCCGCCCCCGGACACTGCAGCCCTTAGGCAGACCTTCAGGCTCCCCCACGGACCCCTGCTCAGCCCCCAGCCCACCGCTACTGTGCAGCCTGCGGGCAACGCCATGTCACCACCGTCCGCAGCGCATGCTCCTGCGCCCCTGGGCTGTGCTCTGCAAACAAGGCTGGAGCAGACAGCCCAGAGAGTGCCCCGGTCCCTGCTGAAGGCATCACCAAAGGAGGGGGAGACCAGGGCCCCCACAACAGCACGCTGTTCTGCGTGTCCTACAGAGCGCATGTCCTACGGGGCGACCAAGCCTCCCAGGGGACAGAGCTGGGGTGTTTCAGCAGAGCATCCTGCTACACACACGTGGTGATCACGGGGCCGTAGCAGGCAGCGGAGCATGCACCGAGGAGTGCGAGCCAAGGAATGCATGAATGAACGCGTGCCTGGGAGTGCTGCAGAGAAGGGGCTCTCCCCACGCCCTCGCAGCTCCAGCACCCCCTGCCCCGCTGTGAATCACACACAGTTTCATTTTCCTTATCAAGAAGGCAACCTACTTCCTCAGTCCCATCTCCTACAACCAAACCAATGCTCAAGCACTTCAGCATCTGCACGGCTGCCTGCCGTGTCTCCCTTATTTTGGGCACGGGTGGCCCTGGACATACGGCACCATGGCCACCGAGGCCCATGAGCTTGGGTGCTGGGCAGCATGCCACATCACCACCCCAGCTCTGCGCACAGGCGGCAGCACACCCCCTTTCTCTCTCCGAGCCCCAAGATCCAGCCTCTCACCCTGCTGCCCTCACAGCGTGCTCTGCATGTGCTCTGGCTCCCCACAAGCATGCAGCAGCTACAGCACACACGAGCTTTGCCAGGCCACGAGATGCCCAGAACCGGGGGAACTGCAGGGCTCCAGGCACCAGCAGACAGCTTGGGCAGCAGGTCCCTGCTCTAGGTCACCTCTCTGCTTTGCAGTCCTGCCCAGGGTGGCCCTGCCTGCCCCCCCACCAGCCCTGTGTGTGTGCCCCTCCACGTACCTGGGAGGACCCTCCAGTCCCACATCCTGCAAAGGTGGTTCCCCGGTCCCGGCACAGCTTCCACTGCCCTTAAGCGGTGGGTACAGGGGTGCACGCAGGTCTGCGCCAAGCACCGTTGTCCCAACTCTCCCAAGGAACTCACAACCATCTCACAACGGGCAGCTGTAAGGTATTTATGGCAGGGCTGAGCCCCTCTGATCAGCCTCAAACTGCCACAGGTGATTGTGCTGGGCTGAGCACACCTGCTTGCAGCCCCGCAGAAAACCACACAGCCCACTGAAGACAGGCACAGGGTCAGGTTTTGAAATTTGTCTTTTTAATAAAAAGGCACCTATAAAACAGGTCAATACATTACAGGCAGCACAGATACCCAAAAACAAGCCTAAAAATTGTTTCAAATAAAAACCAATAAGATGTCTTCACATATTGTATTTATATATTTATATTTATATATATATTTATATAATGGTACAAAATGACTGGGGAAGTTTCTCCATGGGATGACAGAGAACAGGTCAGTCACCATTACCTCAACGTGAAAGCTAATTCTGGGTGTGTGATTATCTGACATACTGAAAGATGCGGTTTCCCAGCATTCGCTTTTTTTGGAGCCGGAAAAACATGGCGAAGTCATGGCTAAAACATGGGCAAACCTTTTACTGTGATTAGGTGGAGTCAGTACACAGAACTCAAGCTGAGAAGCCGAGCAATAAACTACAAGACACGAGACTAGACACAGCTCACGGCAGTGGGCACCCGGCTGGTGGCAAACCCTGCCCAGGTCTAACAAGGACTGGCTGTTACTGAGCTTCCAGAGAAGCTCCTGCCATATTGCTGTTCAAAGACGCGGTTGGGAGCGGCACCCGGGGCAGAGGGGTGTTCGGCAGCACTTCTCCCCCTTGTTCGACCGTCACAGCAGTAGGGGTAGGGCTGGCTCCAGGGCAGTGGGATTTTGCGGAAGACCGCAGACTGCTGCTCCGAAGTCCCCAGTTCTGACCTAGCGTCAGGATTTCCCTTTTGCATCCAGAGCTGCTGAGTCAAAAGGCTTTGCTTCGTACTCATTTGTCACCGAAGGACAGGTCTTCCTCTCGCCGCCAGGCAGAAATAGCATCACGCTGCCCTGTCCCTGCGAGCAGGCAGCGCCGACCTTCCTACCACTGCACAGCGGTGCGCCGCAGCTGCGGGCTCCAGCTGACACGGGGACAACGGCTGCTGACAGAGCAAGGACCACAAGCCCCAGGCAACTTCTCGCAGTCGGGCTGGGCGAAAGGGACAACGGGGAAGGTACGGATGCGTGGAGATCTCAACCGGGCTAAAACAACAGCTGTCTACAGACAAACAAAAAAACCTCCCATATAGAAAATATTATGGCTTCAAATTAACCGAGACTAGCTGGTGGGTGGTGAACAAGATTTGGGGCTGGCATTGATATTTGGATGTTTATGAGAAACTACCAGCAGCCAACACCCCGAAGTGCAGCCAAGAGAAGCCACAGCCTTTCAGGCAAGTCAAGCTTAGAAAGAGCTACATCTGTTTGAGTGACATCCTCCCACATGAAACACACACTCTGAAAGGATGGAGAATCCAACCGGCTGACACTTCAGGTCCAAACCTCACTTCGTTAGCCCGGCCTGAATATTATTCCTCTGCTCCAACTGCCAAGGCAGGGATGAACGCTTTCTGGGATTGTTCCTGTTTTGCCATCTCCAAAAACGCTGCTTGCTCACATCGTACACAACAAAACCACACCAAGCAGGAGACCAGAGCGAAATCCTTCCTCGAAACCAGACCCGTACCTCCCACCCAGTACTGGTTGCTACAAAACACCCCAAGGCTTCAAGGTGTTCCTAACGGGACTTTGTGGCTCCATCTTCTCACAGATGGGATCAAGGCAGCCACTGGGCTGATGTTTCAGCACCCACCGGCCTTTCTGAACAGCTTCCAACACAGTAAAAAGCATTGCCATTTGCTGACTACTTGACAATCTCCCTTTCCGAAAGCCCTCTCCTCCCTGCAGCAGCAAGTAGGGAAAGGTGAGCTCTGTTTCAAGAGAGGTAGTACGTGAAGTCTGGCTCTGCAGAGATAACCCTCCAACTGGTGTTCCTCGGGCAACCGTGCACCCCGAGCTCACCGCTGGATACCCATACGGTACACCACGCTGGAACGCGGTCCCCGCGGAGGTCCAGAGCTACTGCGGTGTGTGCAGAAGTGCAGACGCATCACCCCGCAGTCCCCTCTGTGAACAAACACAGGAAAGACCATCAGTGCTGTGTGCAGGAAGACCTTACAGAGTGGGGGATGGGGAGGGTGGAGCACGTCCAGAGAAGCCAGCGTCGTCTGAACAGCACGCTTCCACCAGCCTAGGAACGAGTGGCTGCAGCGCAACCTCGTCCTCTTCTGTCCGAAGCACAGGACGGCCGCGCCGCAAGACAACTCTTATACCAAGACGGAGTATCATGTGCAGGGACAGGTCGTCTTCAACGGCTGGACCTCCATCGTGCAGAAGGGCAGGGCTCCTGCCAGTAGCTCAAGGCGAGATGGAGCAAAGACTGCCTGTGAAACTCCAGAGGAGGAGGATCAACAAATGTGAGGAAGACCTGGGAGCGCGTTTGACAGCAGAGGTAGAGAGGTGCGGCAATCACCGAGGGCGGTGGATGAGTAACGGACTGGCATAGGAAGGCTGCAGAAGAGCTGGGATCCCAGCTCACCTCTCCAGGAAGCACAGGAATGCATTGCCTCACTCATCTCGGAGCCCATTTGTCTCTCCACACCGCACCACTCTGCTCACAGGGGACACAGTGTGAAGGGAAGAGAAGGGACCAGAGGCTGGTCAGGATCTTCGGGTTCAGCATGTTACCATCTGCAAAGCCCAGATCCTTGCTGCTTCTCCAGCCGAAGAGCCGGCATCCTCCCCATCCCAGCCACGGCAGCTTCGCCACAGAGCAGCGGCAGCCTGTATCCCAGGAAGCTGCAGCCTCTGCCCTGCTGCACGAGCGCTGCTCCAGCAGCGTTTCACTGGGGCCACAGCTCTGACCTCCCCAACGGCCCTCGGTTGTTGGTTGTGTTCGTGTACTTGGCACAGCCTCCACAGGGGCCTAAGGTCTGCGTGAAACTATACACCCCGCACATGCAAACCGTTCAGATGCGTGAACAACACAGGTTTGACACAGAGTCACTCTACAAGGGGATCTCTCAATGCCCTGTGCACCCTGGGGGATCCTCCTGCCGCCCCCAAGGAGAGCTTTCAATCCTTGTACACTGTTGCCTTTAGCATGTTTTTTTGTTTCTGTTTTTTTAAAACATGTTTTGAGGCTTCTATTAAAACACAGAAATACAGAACAATTAAAAACCAGCACAAGTTTTGCCTTTCCCAGCGACCTATTTACAGCTAGTTCCAAACACCCTCTTGCACATTTTGGTTGCTTAAGAAGAAAAACAAAAACAAAAAGAAAAAAAAAAAAGAAAAAGGAAAAAAGGGGGGAGGGGGGCGGGGGGGGGGGGGGACACTTGACAGAGGAAAACCATAAATGAAAACTTTACAAACTGGCGCAGGGTCTGGACATCCCTGGTCACCACGCAGGGTTCAAAGTAACAGCCCCACTCCCAGCCCCTCCACCCTCCCCTTCCCCAAAAAAGAAAGGAAAAAGAAACCCAATTCACATCAAGTTTACTGCACATCTGGTATTCTGTGTAGAGGCGAATCCAGTATGAAAAGCATCCCACGTAGTGTCCTCCACCGGCGTTGGCCCCCAACCCTCCCCCAAAGAAACGCTTAAAAATGCATGTCCAGGCAGCCGGGTCCCCTCCCCACCCCTGAGCGCCGGCCGGGGTTAGAACGGCAGGTTTGCCATGTTCCCAGGCCCGGGGATGTAACTCATCTGGCTGTCCAGGGAGACACTCCGCTGCCTCATCTGGTGCGTGACCATGAGGTTCTGCTGAGGCGGGGGCCCCATGAGAGAGCCCTGAGGTGACATCATGTGTCCCGTCTGAGCATACATCTCCCCCGACACAGACATGCTCCTCTGCTTGGCCTGCATCAGCATGAAATTCTGCTGGGCCATCAGGCTCTGCTGTGGAGACATCATGCCCTGGTGCATGCTGTTACCCATCATGCCTTGCTGGGGCGGTATGCCTGTCCTGCCCAGCATGGGCACCTGTCCGGGATGGCACATGGGCATGCTGAGTCCCCTCTGCACGCCCTGCTGCCCAGGGAGGCTGGGGGCATTCATACCTGGCCGCACCGGGGGCTGGTCAGCCATCATGTTCTGCAGGTTCATGAGGTGGAGGTTGGAAGGCTGCGATTTGGGCGCTTGGCTGTCGCTCTTGGGGAAATACTGCAAGGTGCTGCTTGGCTTCTCTGATGGGATGATCCTGGAGAGGTCAAACTCGGGGATACCCGTGGGCGTGGGGCGGATGACCTCGCTGAGCTCGGGGTCATTCAGCACCGATGCCACCCCGGGAAGCACAGGCGGGTAGGGCTCACCGATCCGAGGAGGGATGTTCTTGCTCATCATGTGCTGCTGAGGGGGCATCTGGCCAGGCTGCTGGGAGGGAAGGTCCTCAGGCGGCAAGGGCATCCCTGGCGGGTAATGCTGCTGCATCCCGGGGCCGCCACCCCCGCCAGGGGCCATGGGCATGCCTCCGGCGGGAGACGGCATGGTGTTGTGGGGCTGCTGCATGCGGGGGAACACAAGCTGATTGGAAGGAATCATCTGCGAGTTGCTGGGCACAGGGCCGCACTGCTGGTTCAACGAGTCCTGGGGCCCCGGAGGCAGCATCATGGGGTTCTGGGGGGGTACGCCTGCCCCCGGTGCACTCGGGTGCATAGGAATGTTGGAGCCCAGAGGGTTTGGGGAGGACATCATGGAGGTGGGGGGCGGTTCATGGGAGAGGGGTTGCTGACCAGGCAGGTTCATTCCCATGGGGCTCTGAGAGGATCCAGGCCCCACGGAGTTCAAGTGCAGTTGATTCGGCTGATTCCCCGTCACGCCTAAGGAGAGGAAAAACACAGAAGAGGTAAACTTTGCCCACGGACCTCTCAGGGCTGCAAAGTCCCCACCCTGGAAGCCTGCCAAGCGCTCCTGCTCAGAAAGCCCTGGGCATGGAGTGTGATGCTCGCTAAGCAGCCACAAGAGGGGTTTCCAAAGCAACAGCATCAGGAAAAAGTGCCCCAGACTCCAGCTCCCTGAGCCCGTGAGCTGCAGAGAGCTAATTCCAGCTTCGTCCCATCCCACGCTGGATTTGTAGTTCCTCACAGCCCACTGATTTTAGAGTCCCAGCTGGCTCTGCACGTTGGGACAGCCCCACACCATGATCTCAGCAGGGCTCTCGGCCACCTGGAAGGCGCCAAGGAGTGACCCTTCACCACTGCCTGCCTGCAGGGTTAGGCAACCGGCAAGCTCCTGCGACCGCATGACCTTGGGCAGTGAGGAGGAAAAAAGAAGCAAAAGTGTCAGCAGCCTGACACAGGTGCTGTCCGGGAGGGAGGACTGTGCTCGCTGGTACAGCAGAGCAACCAGTGCCTGTGGAGGGCTCTGGGTTAGAAGGGAGCCAGTGCATTTGCATTCCTGCGGTCAACCTAAGTGACTGCTCAGCAGTGGAAGAGTCAAAAAGTTGATTTTTCATTTTGAAAACTGCCAAAAATATTTATCAGACAGCTTTAACCCCCTAAATCAAGTGGTACAGCGTGCTGGAATTCCCCTTTGGGCTAGTCACCAAGTGACGAAAACACTCATTTGCCTAGCTGTCCTCCCCAGTGCCACCAGCTAGCGGAGCGTATCCGGCTGCTGCCTACTCAAATCAGAACTATGGTATGACATAGCCTGGCCTGTACGGGCACCTGGGCTCCACTCAAAACACCAGATTCCCAAACCCTATTCAGAGCATCCCCGTCCCGCTGCAGAAGAACACAAGCGCGCTGAGCAGCAGACCTCTGCCTGCAAGTCCTGGGCCTGAGGCAACTCCAGGAGCCTCAGCAATCCAGGGCCAACGTGTCTGTACAGGGTAAAGGCAGTTCCAGAAACTTCCAGAGCTCGTGGAAGAAGGGTGCCTCAAATGCCGGACTGGCTTGTGTCCTTCCAGACAGCACACCCAAGCCGAGCTGATGGACAGCCTGGGCATGGGGCAGAGAGGCGAGCAGACTGTTACCAACGAGGGCAAATTTAAGCTACTTGACATGGGCAGTTGGTGGAAAAAGAGTTTCCAATGCCTCCTCCACCTGGTGCCTCAGGCCTGCTGGCAGCCACAAGACGGTCTGACCCCTCGCATGCCCAGCCCCAGAAGTATGTACCTGACATGCTTCCAGGTGGGAGCATAGGCCTGTCCGGCAGCAGCTCATCATCAGAGGTGGCGATGGTTTTGATGGCATTGTGGTAAAGCGGTGTGGAACTGGGCATGGCATACTTGGACATCTGGGACATCATCAGCGAGAGGGGGTTCTGGGAGGGGGATGGATCTGGAGAGGAAGTAAAAGGCATGTTGGGATTCATGGTGCTAGAGGTGTTACTGGCTGGTGCGGAAGAGCTGCTCCGAGGCCCAGAAGGGAGAGAACCTGCAAGCAAGAGAAAGACCAGCTGAGTACTGCCTGCGTACCATGGCTTGTTCCTGTCGGACAGCAACCCCATCCCCTCCTTCCAGCAGCAGTGACCACAGGAGGCTGCAAAACCCAGAGCTGGCACCGCCCAGCACCCTCCAGGCTCTGAGGAGGCTCATGCGTAGACCTCACTCCAGAACAGTGATGGACCTCCACTTCAAACTGTCCCCGACTGCCCAGCACAGACACATCTTTTCCTGCCTGTATCACAGAGTGTGAGCTGGGGTTGGAGTAAAAGATGCTCTGTTCACCCTCCCGTCTACCTGAAAAGGGCTCATTTGGACTCCCAGGACGGGAAAAAAAGACTTGCTCCATAAGACGTAAGGGCACGCACAGGCACAAGAGTCTCCCTACTCCTGCAAGAGCATGCAGGCTGGAGAGAACCACTGTCCACACACTCACCAAAACCGAGCAGGCATGCGCACTCGCACACAAGATACCCGGCATACCCTGATCCAGTCCTCCCATGGAAGTAGACGAGTTCATGCTGAGAGTCTGCTTGCTCTGGTTGACTCCTGGGCTGGGCATGGTGGCTTTGGGAGAAGGCACCCAACCAGGGGAAGGAACAGCCATAGAAGGGGACTTCAGGCGGCTTGGTGAGCCAGTTGGAGACCGGACGCTAAGCGAGGAGCTCATCACCTGGGGGGACTTGAGGGGTCCAGACTGGTTTGAAGGTGGCATGCTGACCATTTGCGAAGGCGTCTGTGGGGACTTGAGGTTGGCAGAGGGGGAGGTGACCAGCGGCGAGTGCACCTGGCTGAGGGTGGGAGACTTGAGGTGACCCATGCTGGGGGAGTTCATCTGGCTGATGTTGATGGTGAGGTCAGAGGGCCGGCGGCCCAGCCCCCGCGAAGGTGCTGGGTGCATGTTGGCCAGGTTGCCCCCTTGCACGGGAGCAGGATTGGAGGCGGGAGGCAGAGGGATGTGGCTGAGCCTGGTGGTGCCGCCGATGCTGCCAACGGGCATGGTGCCCTGCTCAGGGCTGAACATGTCCGAGCCGCTGCCCATCTCCTGGGGCATGTTGGGGTAGGGCCCTTGCCCGCTCGAGAAGCTTTGCTGTCCTTGGTTGGGGAACTGGGAGGGAATCATCATTTTCTGAGGTCCCCCCAGCATTGCACTGCCATTGCCATTCTGAGCCCTCGCCCTGGCCAGCTCCTCAGGGCTCATGCCCTGGTGGGCCATCATATCAGGGCCCCTCATCTTCTGCGACATCATCATCTGCTGCTGCGGGGTCATCTGGACATTGAGGTTCATGTTCATGTTCATGTTGACATTCATGTTCATGTTGAGGTTGCCAGGGCCCATGGGTGCATCCATGTCCCGAAGGCCCGACTGACTCATAGAGGGGCTCAGCATGCCCCGAGTGCCTGCAAAATCCATTCCCATTGGGGCACTGCTCAGGCTGTCCCCTGTTATCTGCCCAGCAAACATGGATGGATCCATCTGCCTGTGAGCCTGTATCATCCTCTCCATTTCCATGCCCTGGCTCATGGAGTTGCCAGACATCCCCATGGGCCTCTGCATTGCCACCGGGCGTTTCTCCATCAGCTGATGCCGCAGGATCTCCTCCCTGGCACGAGGATTCATGAACCTCTCGGGGTCCCCTTGCCCCGATGGGTAGGGCAGGGTGCCTTGCGGAAAGTTCCCAGGGCCTCCCATAGGAGGCATATCGTCGCTCCATCCCATGCCGGGCCTGACTGGCCTCTGCATGGCATTCATGGGCCCAAGAGCATCCAAGGGCATGTTCTGCATCCCTCCGAAGCCAGAGACTCTCTGCATTTGATTCCCAGGGAACCGCGGCCCTGGGAAGGGTGGCCCCCCGCGCAGCTGCATAGGGTCCTGCACATCTATGGGTCCCCGCAGCTGGCTGCCCATCCCCGGCGGCCACTGCTCTCCAGGCTTGCTGTGGTACGGTGGTGGGGGCCCACGCATCATCATGCTCCCCATCGACTGCGGGATCATGATCTCCTGCATGGGACGGCTGTGGACGCTGATCTGCTCCTCTTTCCGTCGCTTTTCCTCATAGTACTCTTCCTGCAGCTTCCTCCAGGCCACTTGCTCCGGTGTCAGGCTGTCCTGGTTCAGCCGCTGCATCATCATGTTCATCTGCTGCCCCATGTCAGCGCCTGGGTGGTGGGGCACCTCGTGTTCCAGACTGGGCCCACCGAGGCTCTGGGTCTGGGAGATCATGGACTGTAGAGGCTCTTCATACTTCTTCATGCTGGGGGGTGGTGCGGGGGGCTGGGCAGGGGCAGCCTGTGGCTGCGGGGCAGTCCCGCCCTCACTCGCGTTTTGGCTGGACTTCATGAAGGGCTCAGCCTCCCCGCTGCGCAGCAGCAGCCGCTCAATGTCCCGCAGGGTCTGCAGAGAGCGCTCCCGGTGCTCCAGCTGCTCCTTCGAGAGCCCTTCCGAGTTCATGGGGTTCCTGGGGCCCAGGCCTGCCTGCCCGTTCCCCGGCACCCCTGGACCCGGGCCCTCCCCGAGGAGGCCGGAGCCGGACGTGGCGGAGGAGTCCACTTGCCCAGGCTGCATGGTGTTGGCAGATGTGGTGGGCGTGTTTGGGTGGTTACTCCCAGGCTGGTTGCTGCCACTGTTGTTCCCCAAAGAGTTGGGAGTCAGATCTCTCCGGACATCTTCACTTGTGCCTTCCTGGGGCAGGCTGCTGGGCGCCGGCAAAGGTGCTTGACTGATGGTCTGAGGTGGAGGCGGAGGCTGCGGAGGGGGAGGCTGCGGCTGACTCGCCTGCGGTGCGGGTGGCTGGGACTGTGGAGTGTTGGCAGCAGGAGGGTTAATCGGAAGCGGCTCAGCAACCCCCAGCACTTTAGGAGCTGGCACCTGGCAGAGAAAGGGGAAATAAATGTGAGCAGGAAAAACCCTGGGTAGACATTCTTCCCTGCATCCCGCAGGAGACCTCTCTGTCCCAAAAACACGCCCCGTGGCAGTTCACCTTGGTTCCTCGTGGGGAAGAAGCAGGCCCTGGAAAGGTCCTGGAAAGGCACAATCGGGCATTCTGCCCAAATGGCTGCGGGACCCCATCCCAAACTTTTCACAGCTGACAGCAGCCAGGACTCACTCCAAAGAGGTTCCACAGCAAAGCAGCTTCCCACCCTACTGAAAGGGCACTCCGAGAGAAGCATTTGGTTCATAGCTGGTATACCTGGTCTAGCTTTGCCCGCGGGACGTTCTGCTGATGGTAGGCCAGAATGGAGTCAGCTCGGCCCTGCAGGACAGCTTCTGCAGCTCTGGGGAAAGAGCACAAACCGCTCAAGACCAGGCATTGTACCCCATCCCACCCATCCCAGGCCCCAGGTGTCACCTCCACGCTTCAGTCCCACCGGAAAAGGGAAATCTCTGGAGGTCACCAACCAGGGGGGATATTCTCAGAGTCCTCCCCGCCTGTCCTGCACATGCGCCAATGAGGTTCTCCAACTGATGATCGCGTGCCCTGGAATTTCCCTCCTCCCACGTGTTGTGATGGGCACTCGGCTCTGCCTTGTGCCTGCTGCTGCTCTAAGGTGGCTGTCACCGAGATGCTCTGGGATCCACCATGCCCAGCCTGTGGTATAGCAGAGCTCTAAAACTAAAAAGCCTTGCTAAGACTCCATGGCTGACATGATACAGGACAGAAGGAAGGAATTGAGCGGAGGACACCAAGTGTAACACTGCAATCCCCATAACACCCAGCCCTTTGGATGCTTCCGAATCAGAGCAGTACTGCTCTGGGTGAATCTTTGTGTTGGGTGCTGACTAGGTGTACTCGACGGCGCATGTTGCAGAACGCAGTGTCAGGCATCGCTGGGAGGAAGCGCGCATTTGAGACAAAGTCTTCCCACCAGCAGTAGCTGCCAGCAAACTTCCTCGACCTCAGGGGGGACCCATGCTGTGCAACCAAAGTGACATGCGTCTGTCCAGCTCTCTTGTACTCAAGCGCAGCAGGCAGGTGTGGCGGGCCGACTCTGCACCCATCGAGGATGGATGGATGGATGGATGTACTGCTTACGTGTTAGCAAGGTGCGTTGTAAAGACGTAAACAAACTGCGAGGGCTGCTTTCCTGTTCCACCACCTCCGCCTCCTGCAGCGTCTGACCGTAAGCCAGGGGCAGCACCATGAGGCACGCTGGAAGAAGTGGTCTCGTTCAGGTTCGGCAGCGGGTTGGACCCTGGGCCAAGCTGCGAGGCTGTGGACATCGCAGGATCTGCTACATTACAGTCTGTGGGAGCAGAGGGGAGAAGCGGCTGAAGGCAGCGCAGCGCGACAGCCCGAGCAGCCTCTGCCGCGGCTCCCAGGGAAGGAGCTGGCAGGAGGGAGGGAGCCAGGGCAGAGACCTGCGGGGCAGGGGCAGGGGCAGAGCCGCCGCCGGTCGGGCCACCGGGAGGTGGCAGCAGCTGTCCGCCCGTCCCCGCCTGCCCATGCCCTGACAGGGGCCGACGCTCTCCTGCCCTCCCTGCCCCCGGCAGCGAGGTGAGAGGGGATGCTGTCCACCGAGGCAGTGACTATTAACCATCAGCCGTTATTAAATAATGTTCCTAATTAATATTAATAAGCATTGCAATTACCAGAGGCATGCGGCGCCTTCCTCTTGCCTATCTCCTCGCACACACACGCACGCGCGCTGTGCCCGCCTAGACAGGCTTGCCTGCTCTCCTCGCAGCACACCTACTGAACTCCAGCGCCAGCAGCCCGGCCCTGGCACAGCAGCATTTAAAGAGAAGAAATGCCACTGGACATCTGGCGCGGGGACGTATGCGCCACCTGCACAGCCCCACCTTGACCTGCTCTAATTAGGCAGATCTCGGAGCAGGCTGCGACAGGGATGCGGCACTATCCCTTCCCACAAGGGCTGTGAACTGTGCAGAGAAACATAGGGGAACGCCCTGGAGAGGATGGCTACAGGGCACTGGCAGGCACAAAGGCCACCCTCTACTCGGTTTCATACATTTCCATGCCCTCCATCAGCTGCGGCCCTTGGGCCCCGCAGGACCTTGCCCTGTCCTCTCAGGTATTCTCCCTGTTGCAATTTGAAAGTAAACTGAATTCCAGATGCAAACAAACAAACAAAAAAAAATAAATCTCAGAGTCTGGATGCTTTTTGGAAAACAGGAGAGACCTACAGTTTGTTGCCCCAAAGTGTGCACAGCTTGGCTGGCTCAGCCCTGCCGGAACCACTGTCAAGACCCCAAGAGTCTCTTTAGCCTCCGCTGCCTTTAGAGCAGAGCTCCGGAGAGCCGGGTGGAAGGCCTGGCACAGACTTAGGGCTGCGACAAGGGCAATGCATGCTGTGTGGTCTGGCTGCCGCTATGACCACAGTAGACATGCTTAACCAGATTTAAGCCAGGCACACTTTCAAGATGGCCATTCTGCCACTGGTGTGGCCAGAGCGATGTATAGCAGGGACATCCAACCTCAACACCTTCCCCTCCAGCATCTCAGCAGCATCTCCACACCTCACTGCATGGCCACACACACTCTCACAGCACAACGACCGCCAGCTGCAATGGCCCACCATGCCATGCGCCCGGCTAAGTCAGCACACACAGGCAAAGCTAGAAGTGCCAGCGCCATCTGCCCTGCTGAGCTGCAGGAGGGACCTGGCTTTGTCTGAGCTTCTGAGCTCGTAAGGAGGTAAACACTCACTGTGTGCACTGCTGATGGGCTTGTCGTCTTCCTCGCTGTCTGGCCCAGAGCACCATTCGTCCCCGCTATATGGCTGCTTCCTTTCCAGCACGCACCGCCGCTTGCTACGGGGAGCCACCTCACCTGCAAAGGGACAGAGCCATCAGAAGAGCTGCGGAGACCTGTCGAAGGCTGCGGCCCTGCCCAGCTGTGTGCTGCACGCCGGCACTGCCAACCCAGCCAGGATGCACCGGGTGAGAAGCCTTGCGCCGACATCTGCCCAGCCCTGGTAAAGGTCCTGAAGCATCTGCTCAGTCTGGGCTCCTTGTCTTTGCAGCCAGACCTGGTGAGACTCCCCCGTGAGAGCTAGCGACGCACAATGAGATGTATTTCTCACTGTCTGAAAGGAGCCCGCAAATACAGGACACATCCAACTGCACTTCCAAACCGGACAGCTTTGGGTATTAAGCCGAAATTTAAGGGGTCTGTGACTTAGCAATTAAAACCTGCAAATGGCACGGGAGGGGACATTCACATTCTTTATAGGAACAAGAGACAGACTCTGCCCTTCAGAGACGTCAATCAGGCCTTTATGCCCTCTGTGAACTCGGGTGCTCCCTCCATTTCTCACATGGGGTTGAAGCAGCTCAGAGAAGACGCGGCTTGTCTAAAGGCACCCAGGAACTCAGGGAAAGGGATCAGACACAGGGCGGATACTTCCAGTCCTGTGCTTTAACTCTATTATAACACTGTCTCGCCTCCCTTTTTTACATCACCTCGTGGTTTCCAGGCCATATTCACACGGTCTATCAGTGCACTGACACAGGAACTTAGGAGATTTGAGCATTCCTGATCAAGCCATTTTAATAATTCTCCTGTGGATGTCTGGGCTACAGGCAAGTACCGGGACAAAGCTGCAAATGCTCATGATTGGCGGTGTACAGTAACCCCCCAGCACAACTGGGAGAAAGCTTTCCTGGGAGCAGGAGGTCTGTTCAGGTACATTCTACCCATTCTTCCGAGGTGTGGCTCTGGCCTATGCCAGTCAGACAACACAGCTTTGGCTGTGAAAACAAATGCTCAGGGGCAAGAGCCAGAGCAGCAGCTCTGTGTTTGGGGACTGCAGTTTCAGGTGGCCGGGTGTGAGTCTTGGTTGGAACCAAGGGCGCCACTGGGATTGCGCCTCTGACAACCCCCTTGCAAGATGCTCAAGTGCCCCGTGCAGCCGTTGAGCACAGAGCTGGGTGGAACACAAGAGGCCACAGGGAAGGCTGGTGAGGACAGGGAAGCCAGAGGGTTTGGAAGCACTGACTCAGCCCTTTTCTAGAAGCCACGTGCTGTAACACAAGAGTCATCCATCGCTGACGAAACCACAGAACTGTTCAGACAGCGACCCTCGCAGCACCTCCTCGCTAACCACAACCGAGTCGTCAGGCAGCTCCAAGAACACCACAAAGGCAGCTCTTTGCCAACAGCAAGGAGACAGAAAACAACTCAACTCCATCCCAAGTTGAAAGTCTGCACCCTGCAAAGCAGAGGTGTTCAGCGTGGTTTCAGCAAACCACGCTCCTGCTTAGCTGGCCCGTGGAAACCAGAGTCCCAGATTCTTGGTGTAACAAACATTTTAGGGAAAGAAACATAAAGACAATGTTCAGCCACTCCAGTCCCAAAACCACGGATGTGACAAGCAGTGATGCAGAGACACACAGGCAGCCAGGACAAGCCTGGACAGAAGCCGCAGCACAGAAACCCAAGATGCTCACAGCTGCTCCCATCCCAGGTCCTGCCAGGACGCTTGGAGCAACTGCGAGGAGGACGTGCTGAGGCGAAGTTTAGGAGAGCATTACCTTTTGATTCTGTGTCCTGTGAAGGGGTGCTGGCTTCTCGCTGTTCTCCGGAGTCCACCGAGATGCTTCGTTCCCGTTTCACCTTGCCCTTCAAGGAGCTGAAGTTTGGGACAGTGTTCTGGCTGTTTTTCAGTCCAGAGTTGCCAGGGGAGATCTGAGTGGCCTTGCCGCCATGGCTGCCCGCCCCCACACCCTTAGAGCCCAGGTTGCAGGTGGGTGCTTGGCTCACGTTGTGGTGCTGGGCTGGGGCACCGGTGCTGCCTGCCTTGCCATGGCTGGGCAGTTTGTTGTCAGGGTGCATTGGTTTGGCTAAAGCTTTCCACAGCGCCAGTGGAGGGAGCTCCCAGGCCCTTCGGTCAGAAACCTGCAAGAGAAGAGGGCAGTGAGTGAGCGTGGTGCCCCTCGTGTGTGCGCAGCTGCCAGGGGCACTGGCCTGGTCGCAGGGCCGGACAAAGCCTGCGGCATGGCACAACCCAGAGTCACTCCTGCTGGGAATCAGCCCTGGCCCCTTCGAGCAAACGATCCTGCTCAGCAGTGAGCTGCGTGCGGACAAGCAGTAAGCTCCCACCCAGGCACGGCAGGCTTGCCAGCACTCCAAGCCACAGGCATGGACACCACGGCCCTCATTTCCGAGGCCGTGATGAGAACGGGGTGCTCTGTGACACCCTGGCCCTTGGTGAGTGGGAAGGATCCTTGGAGCTATTTTGCAGGTGTTCCCAGAGCTCAGATATCTTTGTGACCCCGAACAGAAATCTGGTGCCCTACTGGTTTTCAGGGACCCCTTCTGCAGCTAAATAAGCTTCCTCTGCTCTGCAAAACACACAGGAGACAACAGAGCAGACAGAAAACGGTCCTGCTGCAAGCCCATAAAGAAAAAGTTGACATGGGGCAGGGGAGGACTAAGAAGGCTGAGGCAGCTGAGGAGAAGGTGGCAGCAGTAGGTTACGAGGCAAGGGCAGAGCCGGAAAGTGCAGGCGCTCATCAGCTAAGCATATCCCTGTCTCTCCCAGGGTCCTGAGGGACCATTCCAGTTCCTGAGGGACCACCCCGGCTCCCACCCCAATGCCCTGGGTGAGAGGGAGCATCCACTTCAGCAGCAGCTCCCAGCCCAGCAGGATGATGCAACATGCGGCAGCTCTGCTAGGATAGCAGGGTGAGGCTCTCCTGCACCAGAGCCAGCCCAGCCCTCTGAACAGCCCCGCAGGCCGGGGCAGAGCCTTCCAGGGAAGAGGCGGTTAGGGCAGAGCACGCAGGCTTCTGGGCTAGAGGACGCGTACGCAGCTAAGCAATGCTGCAGCAGCGCTCCTTGCAGAATCTCTGTGCCTTGGCAGAATCTCTTAGGCTCGTGTGGGGATTCTTCCCCCCAGAGCTCTGCACGGGCATTAGACACGACTGGGATGTGGCTCCACAGTACCTGAGCACATCGCATGTTCTGGAAAGCTGCTCCCAACACTCAGTCCAACAGATGACCCTGGTAACTGCAGGGTGCATCCCTCCTGGCCTGTGAGTACCTCCCTACCTGCAGTAAGTAGCCTTCTTCAGCGTGGCACAGGCAGTGCAGGACATCAGCCAGCCTCACCTCAGAGTCTACTGGAGTGGGCAGAGGACGTCCCCGACCTTTGGACACGGCTCTTACACACCGACTGTTCCTGGCCTGAGCCGCGTTCATGGCTAAGCCCTCAGAGACAGTCCCAGTGCAGAAAGATGCACGAGAACTACTCCCGGCTTTCTTCATCTAGAACACGTAACTCTTCCTGCATCAGGGCCCCACTTTCCTTGGCTACAACCTCCTCGCTACCCCAGCCAGTGACCCCAAAACTGCAGACACACACCCCCCGCCCATCACAGTCTTCTCTACTTCTCGGGGGGCAGGGGGGAAGGAGCGTAAACCACACATTCATGGAAGCTGAGGTACCACCCTCTGCTTATGCCTGCTACATGCTTTGCCTGACACCTCCCCCCGATGCGCTCAAGAACCTTTCCTGCGCACAGGCAGAGCAATTTCCCAGCACACGGGCGTTACAGGGCCCATGGCCTGCTCCTCCCATCTGGACTGAGCAGGCCAGATGCTGCGCACAGATTTCTCCTACCACCCAGGGACAGGAAGCACTGGCTCCAGACCAAACCCCGCGTCTCTAAATAGCGCCGCAAGAGCTCAGCAGCGCTACGCGCGCTGCTCCTGGCTCGCCAAAGGCAGGCCTGAAGACATACCGTCGGCAAAAGCCAACCGCTCGCTCTGCTAGGGCAAAACACTGTACCCAGGACAGCACGCAAGTGAAGAGCAAAGCAGGCTCGGCAGACCCGTAATCCCCGAAAGACGGCGATCGCCACAATCGCCCTGCCTGCACAAGGGACTTCTCGGCACCTGCCTCCCTGCGAGGCAAGGCTGAGCCGGTGGCTGGCTGGCAGGCCGCGGCGCCCGACCACAGCAGCCTGCACAAGCCGCAATATCGCACAGCCCACCCAGGCATTCCTAGCTAGTTAGTGGGATCGTTCGTGCACAGCTTGGCCTATCACCACTGCCTAACTAGCAAGTCGTTAGAGGCTCCCTCCTCCTCCGCCTCCTCCCCACACACCTCGGTGAGGGCTCTGCTCTAGCCTGGAGGAAGATGGTGAGCCACAGCGCTGATTAATTTTCACAGCACATAAGGGAGTTGCTAGCCCTTTAAGTGTCAGCCAGTCTCGCTCGCTCGCTCTTGTTCTCCAGGGACCTATTAATAGCAGCTGGAAAGATCACATCACTCTCTGGATATTTATACCCCTCATTCCACACCGGGAGAGATTTATGTCAGAGCTGCCGTGTCCCAGTGCCTGCCCAATTGCTCTGTCAAACCGCTCACAGGGGGAGGGGAGCGGAGCGGGGAAGGAGACATAGAGAGGGCAAGCGGGGAGGAGGAGAAGGTCCATATGGCACAAGCTGCAGCGTTAAGCACGCACGCTGCCTGCAGCCGCTGGCTGGCCAGCCACAGGGAGCCTTCAGCCCCGCTGGAAGAGGCTGCTGCCAGACAGCATTCCAGAAAGCAAGCCCTGCGGCAGCTCCCACTGCTGGTGGCCCAGAGCCCCCGCCTGCTGCGCTGCAATCTTTGCAACACATTGCACCGCAGTCCCAGGGGTCACAAACCGACTGACACCAGGGTGCTGCTAGCCCAGCTGAGGAGGTGCTACCACCGCCATCCACGCTGGCGACAGGCTGGGAGACGCAGATCTGCCCGTGGCACGGCTGCACAGACACGGCACTGCATGCCAAAGAGATCCCAGGGCGCCTCACCAAAAATGAACACTCAGCAGCGTTGCTGCACAACCCCAGTACAGCATAGCACGGGCACGCGAGTACCCTGGGGAGGGAGGAAGAAAACCGAGGACCCGCTAAGACCATGCCTGCAGAGTCCAGAGACTAACACTCGAGATGCACCCCCTGCCCCTCGAGTTCTCAGGTCAGGTTGCAGGGAACACACACATGGATCCTGAAGGACCGGGCAGCCACCACAGCGAAAGCTTCAGACGCTGCCTGCAGCGCGGATGAGCCTCACTGGCTGCGAGGTCCCTCCTGAACGTTACGTTTTTGGGGTATCCACCTTCTTCCTTCATTTAGGGAGGGGGCTGGTGCTCCAGGGAGGACACCCAGTGCCTTGCCTCCGCCAGTCGCAGGGTGGAAAGCCACCCTGGGCTGACTGGGGGCCCCTGCTCAACCTTGGGAAGCTCTCCTCTTCCAGCCTGACTGAGTCTGACCGCACTCCCCTCGCAAATCCTAATGGGAGCAAGGCCAGAAGCAGCTGCCTGAGGATTCTGCTCTGCTTTCGGGAGTAGCAACAGTTGGATCCTATTGCAGATGGATAGCGGGGATCCACCCTGGCCTCCCCTCTCTCTGGTTGCAGTATGCCGACAGGCATCTCAATTGCTGCTTGCACACGCCCCGAGGTTCAGACTGGATTCCAGCAGGCATGCCGCACATCTGGGCCACAGAAGAGAATTAATTAGAAAGGAAAGTAGATACACTGACAAGGGGAGACAAACGATCCAAAACATCTTGAAAAGAACACGACAAAAAGGAGATTGCATAGAAATCTGGTGCGCTCTGCAATTTAGCAACACACCCACTCCAGCCCAGTAGTTTTAAACACAATAGCAAAGTTAATTCCCAGTGGTTAAAGCAAGGAGCCGAGACTCCAGGCTTCTACCCCCGGCTGCCACCGATTCCACAAGTGACCCTGAGCAAGACGTACTGTTTCTGGGTGCCTCGACTCCCCCATCATTAAACAGGGGTACAACCCAGCCTACCTCATGTGGGGAGGGAGGCTTACAAGGCACAAGAGATACCTCTGTTGAACGAAGCGCTACATCTAAATGTGGAGGGAGAGTATTTCTGCCTGGTACATGGGAAAAGCCACAGCTTTAAATCAAAGACCAGGACCTCAGCAGACAAGAAACCTCAAAACAAAACAACAAAACCTGCTTTCAGTAAGTCTCCTCCAGTCCAGTCCGAACAGCAGCAGAGCGGGGGGAGGAGGAAGCTCCGGGCCAGCAGAGACGGAGCTAACATATTCCCAGTCCCGGAATTGCTAGCTGATAGTTCACGAAACCTGAAACCCCACTGCGTTCCTGGAGGACTTTCTGGTGAATCATGCTCCTGCTCACTCCCAAGGACGATAACACAGATTCCCAACACTGCCGCAAGAATGCGGAGCCCGCACCCGCTTCCCGACGGGGCAGGGTGGCCTCCCAGCCACCAGCCCCGCAGCTTCCACCTCTGGGTGCTGGCCGGCATTGCTGCCCCGTTGTCCCTATCAGGAGAAAGTGCAAGGGGGAACCCGGGAAACCAGAGTCACCACAATGCCAAAAGGAAGGAGCTTCGCCACAGGAGAGCTCTTGCAAAACCCAAACCACTCCTGACTTGCGCATACGCAGCGAAGAGCAGAACCCAGGCTCCAGAGCTGCGCTGACATGCCCCGCAGCTCGTGAACACCCAACCTACCAGACGAGACGGGTCGTGACAGAGTAATGCAACGAGCAGAAAGTCACCCAGCCCCTCTCTGCCAGCCAGTCCGGGAAGTAACAAAACCGGGCTGCCATTGCAAACACCCTTCAAGCACATCGCCTATGCTGATAGCCACCCACCCGCTCACTACAAGCGGCAATCCTGGGACAAGCCCGATCCAAAACGTCCCATGGACGCCACCACGAATGCAAGCGGAACACCTTGGCTTTGAAAACGAGAGGTCTTAAGCAAGCTCAAGGGCTTCTTGGAGAAAGGCATTAGGCAGAGAACAACCAAAGGAGAGACCCGAAAGACCTGCCACCCCCTCCTGAAATACCTCTCACCCCAAGTCTGGATGAGATCGTGGGTACGCCGCCGAACACCGCTCCTAGATTACCCGTCCTCCCAGGGTTAACAGCAGAAGGGGCTGGAACACATCCAAAGAAATGCCGTTCTATTTCATTACAGTCAGTGTTTCACTGAGGCAAAGACTACAACAAACTGTCCAGAAGCAAGATTTCCGAAGTCCAAGACTCTTGGATGATTTCTGATTTCAGAAAAGGACCAGAATCAGAAACTTGACCTTTTCCATTCAAAAATGGTTGTTCCAAAACAATCCTTTTCGCAAGACCATTCAATGTGTTTTGAGTCTGTTCCAGTGAGAAACAAAACCCTCAAAACCAGTAGCGAAACAGCATTGCTGTCACCCAGCCAGCTCCAGCCAAGAGTCAGCGATGGGCTCAGATGAGCCCTGGAACCCACCCTAGCCCAACAAGCACCGCTCTGAGCCAGCACCCTATTTAGTGACCGACGATTGCAGGAGCGTCTCCCTAACCCCTGTACCTCAGCCTGAGCGTGTTTATCACCAGCAAGGACAGCCTTAACCCAGGCTGCTGCTGCTAAAGGCGGTCTCATTTGAGCCTTGCTTCGGCCGGCCGGACTCAGAGACATCAGGAAGCAGGCAGTTCCGCAGGGCAACGCTCCCGCTGACAAGAGTCGTTTGTTTTGAATGCGTCATGAAATCATCTTGCTCTCACACCATCGGACGGATAGCCCGGAGAAGCCCGTTTTCTCTTCTATTCATTTCTTGGATCCTTCTCACGCCCTTTCAAATGGCAGAAAAGGTGGTACCCTCACAAGCTGCGTGGCTGGGTTCCAAAAGACCTGCACAGAGAACTAATGCTCTGTTGAGTCCTACCAGTTCTCAGAGACATTTTGGCAGGCCCTGCTGATCCCCCGCCATTTGGAGCTGCCTCGGGAATGATGCATTTCAGCAGGGCTGCTTGGCCACCAGTCTCAAAGGTCTTTAGTATGACCAAACCTCAGATTCACATTCCCTTCCACCTAGGAGCAGACATGCCTGTGCAACACAGGTGGAAACAGAGGCTCACAGAGAGGGAGGTGAAGCGGGAATGCCATTTGCTTTCTGCCCCGCGCCCTATCACCTTTCTCCTGCTGCAGCTTCAATCCATCGGTGTTAGAAGAGCTATTCTTAGCACTTCCTTGCCCCCAGCTCAACAGTTTCTCCCACTCTTCTGCTGCCTACCGCACCCCCAGGCAGAGCCTGGCGCCCTGTCCTGCGCTCAGGGAGTCTCCAGGTCTATCACCGAATTTGCAGATCCTTCCAACTCCCGAGTCCAACTGGCACGTTCCCTACAGAAACCCTCCATGTGCCAGACATTACTCGACAGCCACATGCAGCTCTACGGGGACAACAACAAGGAATTATTTTGTACACCGGCTCGTGCAACCTGCTGGGGACGGGTCAGCGGGAGGCCTGCAGGAATCTCCGGGCAGCACAGCCACCCACACGCTGCAGCTGGGCAAGGCTGCGGTGGCGCAGCAGCATCTAGCAGGGCAGGGAGCAAAGCCAGAAATCTCTTCCAAAGGTACTGCTGCGGCCCAGGGAGCTTTGACTTCCTCCAAGGCAGGATCTCTTCCCGCAGTACGTGAAACCTGGGCAGAGTCAGGGGCCGCTGTGACAGCTGGACACCCCCACACAGCCTTTGGTAAACGTCCCAAGGATCTCAGCTTGCAGATGCCAGCGGCGTGGGTCAGGCAGGTAGCTACACTGGGATACACAAAACACTTCTGCAGTGGGCACCTTACATCTGACCCCCTCAGCCGCTCACCACCAGCTGTCCCAGCTCAGGGCAGGAGTCTGTCCCAGACCACAACAGCATGGCTGTGCTGGGGTGCACAATGACGCTCACCTATGCATGAAGGGGGCAGTTTCCCTGTGAAAACCATCATGGCAGATAACACTGCAGGCAGCAACGCACAGCCACAGCATGGCCCTCCCTGTGCAGTTGCTGCATGGGATTAAAAGACCTCCTCGGGCGATTCCCACTGTGTTTGTGCACTAGGCTTACTGGGCTTGAGTGAGTAACACTTCAAAGTCTGCCAGGTGACCTGCCCTCTGCTACCCCAGCTCCTCTGAGTAGCAGAGCTGGTAGGTAAGACCTTGGAAACCCAACGTTCCCACAAGGAAGCCAGCTCTTGCCTAGAGTCACATGTGTCGGGTAAACACCTGATGCAGCTAAGCCCACCAGGAGGGCATTTCAGCTGCCCCTGGAGTTCAGTAACTGCTTTAGGATCCTTCGGCAATAGCCCGTGAGATGCCAGCAGCATGCAGGACTGGAACCCAGCAGTGCTGGAGCTTCACAAGGAGCTCCCGAGCTCTAACACAATAGTTTTCGCCCTTCTTTTTAGCGGAAAGACTCTCTGCAGGGTTCTGTGATGGACTAGCCATGGTCAATAAGGACATCGTGCTTGGTCCCTTCCCTGCACACTGTCTCCAAGCCAGAGACATAAGGGTTCCCAAGCACTGCAGGGTCTGTTGCCCACGGCTGGTCCAGCTTCACACTGGGTGTCCAGAAGCACTGGGAGATTTTCTGGGGTGTTGCACCCAGCACCCCATCTCCAGGCCTGAGGTGGAGACTGTGGGACAAAGCCACTAGGTGTCACCGTCACCCAGGGCACCCACAGCCCCGCCAGGGCTGAGCACGGGCGAACTCACTGCACCTCCCGGCTGGCACAGGGGTTTTGCACCTGGACCAGGGGCGTCCTCCACACCCTGGCCCTGGGGACTCCGCAGGGTGCGGAGGGGTGTGCTGGAGGGCAGAGCCATGCACCAGCTCCCTGCAGCAGGCACTTACCCCACTTCCTCAGGTAAAGGCAGCACCGAGACGCCTGTTGCATGCTGCGAGCAAGGGCTAAACATCCTGTGCCACCTCGCAGAAAATCTGCCCCAAAACAGCAGCTCTCCCTTTGAGCCCAACCTTGCAAGCTCAGGCCACTTTCCAGCCTGAAGAAGAGCACAATCTTTGCAGGACACTCTTGTGGCAGGGACACCCCTCAATGCCGCCATGTACGCCAGCTGCACTGCATGGTACGAGCGGCAGTGCAACAAGCAGGTTTGCCTTTGAAGCGGCTCACGGCAGAGGAAATGAGACATCTGAAGCCACACGTGGGACGGCTTGGTCCGACAGCCCTACTTTGACCTGACTATACGTGTTTTTCAGATCACTCGGTGTCCCGGGGTCCTCGGCGTGCTTTCGAAATAGAGCTGGGGAAGAGGTGGGCTCCCTTCCTGCGCCCAGTCCTGGCACTAAGTGTGACGTACAAAGGACGCACCTGCACAAAAAGCAGTGGCGGGAGCCGCCGTGGGCCAGCAAAGCGCCCAGACCCCAGCACTGCGTCTGTGCTGGGGAGCACACCTATGTGCACCTGGGGAGGGGGAGCTGATGGAGAAACGCCGGGAAGAGGGGGAAAGCCAGGCCGGCTGTGCCAGCACCTTGCCCCTGTGCTGCCCTCTGCCAGAAGAGACGCAGAGTCACCAAGTGCTCCTCCAGGGTTATAAATATGGAGCCCAGCGCGCAGCCCAGCCTGGGCTCTATATTTAAACCCCGGCTGAGGTCACTTCCTTTTCCCAGCATCTCCCTCCAGCCCCCACCCCGTCGCCTCTCATATTTGCATGCCATCGTGACTAAGGCACATCGGGGTTTAAGGTCAGAGGCGAAGCGGCCGCATCTGCCTCGCAGGAAATTCCACCCTGGGAAACCCTTCACCTTCCCCAGCGCCGACCGGGTCGGTGCAGGCAGTGGAGATCCCGCTGCTGAGCGGGGACAGCTGCCGCGGGCGGCGCTGGGCCTCCAGCGCTGGGCTGGAGAGGGCAGGAGGGACCTGGAGGAGAGGGAGGCCCGTGCTCCCCCCCAGCTGGATTTACCGTCAGAGCCTGGGCTTGCACCCATGCGGAGCGGGGTTTCCCCACTGCGCACCCCGAAAGGGCAGCTGCTCCACCTCCTTGCCACGCTTCACCTCCCACGAGCCTCCTCTGCACCTCAAGCTGAAATTCCCCAGCTTCTCACACTCAGGGGGTGCAAAGAGGCACGGCCTTCCCCGCAGACCTAGCCCCAAGTCCCAGGGGCTACTCTGCCCTTATACAACCTCCCTGCAGCTCACCAAGCCCCTCCAGAGACACTGAGATCTAACCCAACCCAGGTCTCCAACCACCCCATGAGAAACAGACAGAAAGAGCCAGGAATTGCCCCATCTCACTAAGTGCAGCGCTCTTCAGGGGCTGTGACAGCCCTGTTTAACAGCAGCCACACACCCACAGACAGGGAGGAAGGACCCAACAGCAGCCTGTCCTGGGGGCTGCCCCCAGAGAACCCCCTTCTCCACCATGACAGAGAGGGCTCAGTAACTTCTGATGCACAGAGTGGGCAAGGGCATCTGACACTCCTCCAGCCCTCGTGCCTGCAGCTCGCAGAAGGCTCTGGGGTTTGCAGTGGTCTCTGCGACTGGAGCCCGGTGCCCGGACTCGGCCAGGTCAAGCTCTGCAGCAGTATCGTTTGTGTTTGGTACAGTAACCGGGGTCATCAACTGCTCCCAGCTCAGCCCTTGGCCCTCCACGCTCAACTCTAGTTACGCTGTTATTTAAAAAACAGAATATATCAAAAAGAAAAGTTATTGCATCAACAAAGACCAATGGGTACAAAGGAGGGGGAAAGAGTGCAAAGGCTACCTAGTGGGAGAAGCGGAGATAACGGATCTTTAGGAAGCAGAGTAACTGTTTAGGTTATGATATAAGCAAATTAGCCGCGGGGTTTGCAGTAGAACTGATTGGTGATGCTCGCACGGTATCTATTGGGTTTCAAAGTTCTCAGCTGTCTGGATTACCGAGCTGATTCACAACTCTCTGAGCTAGCACGAGACACGCCGGGATCACCATCTCCGAAGACCAGCAGTCAGAAAGTTTCCCGTACACAGTCTTGGCATGCCAGCCAAATGCCTCTTCCTCTCCCTCATCCCACGGATTCTGGAGAGGAAATCTGCGACGGAGCAGCGGTGCTGAGGCAGCCCTATAATCCCTGGAGTTAGCTGATGGGGAAGCCGCAGGGAAGCATCACCGCTACCAAAAGATGGGCAGTGCAGAGCCAGCCAGCAGAGAGGGCCGCGGGTGTCCAGCTCCTCTGGCTGGTGACAGGGTGCATCTTGTCCTCTCGGGGACACGAACATCGCGTACTGGCTCCGAGCCTGCACCCCGGTAGCCTCAGCGCACCGGCGAGGCATGCCTGCGCCTCTACAACAACAGGAACCCGAAGCCACAGCAGGCCACAAGCAGCTCGTTGGCCCGCGATCACGTTACAGGACAGGAAGGAAGCAGGCACTTTGATCAGGCTGGAATCGCTTTAAACAGCTTCCATGCCGATACCTCAGCCGCTGGAATTAGCACCCCGATACCCCAAACGGCCCGTTCCTAAAGACACGTCCTGCTCTGGTGCGCGTGCTGGGGCCAGAGCAATGCAGAGGCTGGCGGCCACACCAGGCTGGAGCAGGGCTGCTCCCAGAGCCAGGTCGGGGCCGCCAGCAGCCAGGAAGAAGGCAGAGAGCCTTCCTACGCCGTGCCAGAGGAAATCAAGGCTCAGCGGGGTCCTGCCTCTCCGTGTATGTCTTCATCACAGGCGTGTGCTAGCAAAACAGCAGCAACCAGCAGGTCTGGAGGCTGCAGCTCCCCACTGCATACCCAAGGGTGGCAGGAGCTCCTCCACCCGCTGCTGGCAGGCAGAGGGTTAACGATGCCCAGGGAGCTGCAGGCAGCCTCCTCCTTGCCCTCCGAGGAACAATGGGGCCATTGTGGGAGGCCAGGCAAGTGTGGGCAGGTCCCCGGGACTGGCAGTTACCCACTGGGTGGGTCGCTGCTGCCACGCACTCTCCTCTCAGGTAGGAGGAGAGCGGTGGCTGCCATGGGCCCTGGAAGAAAACAGGGCCAGCCCAGCCGCAGGAACGCCATGCCAGCATGCCCGGTGGCCCTGCCGAGCAACCTCGCTCCTACCAATTTGTCTGGGTACAAAATGCAGTCAGACAGCCACAGGCACAAAGCTGCCAGCCGACACCAGCATGCAGCAGGCCAGACTGCGAGCCAGCTGCTGAGCGCTGCCAGCACCGCACCTGGGTCTCCAAGCAGGATCAGCTGCGCGCCCGGGATGTGCTACAGGGGGACAGGAGCAGGAGGAACCAGGTTTTTCTCACCCCAAAGTCACATTTCAATGGTGGGTACAAGCGCTGACCTGGGACCAAGAGCTTCTGGGAAACTTGAGAACTCCTCAACTTGACACACATGAGGAGCAGTGAGAACATGACCGCATACAGGGGTATGGCAGTGACTGCTTTCCAAGCCTCCACAGTCTGAAACTGGCATGAATAAGCAAGGGAGCAAGCAGCTCCAACATACTCCCACTCTCCTACAGATTTGCATCTCCTGGCCCCAGCACATCAGTGCAAAGAGAACGCGGGATGCTCCGAATTCACACGCCCAAGACAGAGCTGATCCCCAACACAGCACCGCTGGGAAGCTCTACGCCAAGGCACTCTGTCAGGCTCCCAGACCTTCCAGCAAAGCCTCATACCCCCCTGGGCACAGGACCAGGGTATGCAACAACAAACTCAGCTCACTGAAGAGTACACTCAGCCTCTACGTGAAACCCTGGGCCAGGAACCTGACTCTGCACGAAGAGTCTGACTTAGAGCCGCCACATGCTGCCTCCACAGCTGGCCCACAGGAGCGTAGCAGTGCAAAGAGAAGTGGAAAACAGCCCCGTACCACTCAGCACTGCCTCCCTGGGACCCCTCATGCCTGCAAGCGATGCTGCAGAGCACAGCTCCAAACATCTGGATTAGTCCGAGTTCCGACAAGGGGAAGGTGCAGCTCAGGTGTACGCGGTGCGTGCTGCTGTGCGCAGCCACTGCAGCTTGAACCCTACGGGACCGACTGCCCATCCCCATGGGAGATGCATCCTTTTTCACTCGACATGGCAGCTTCTTCCCCCATCTCACAACTCGACTCAATCTTCCCACTTTCAGGAGCACAGCTCCAGGCCAGCACAATTCTCTGACCCAGCAGCACAGCTCTGCCAGCAGTCCCCATCTCCGTTTCTGTTTTACCCAGTGTCCCGGTGTCCCACACTAGGCTCAGGAGCACCACTGCTCCCTAATTTTCCCAGAGCTGGGCTGACAAGCAGCCTGAGCGGACTCACACAGCTCCCTAGGGTGGCACCCCAGGTCGTGCTTTCAGAGCCGGAGCCTTCTCCCCTGCAACTCCCAGATAACTGTTCTGTCATTTCTTCGCATTTCCCACCTGAGGGCATCGCTTTCTTCCTTGCCCCCAGATCGCGCTCTCCTGCTGCTGTTGCTCAGGTCCGCCAAGCCCACTTCATGACATGCTATACAAGTTAAATACAACACTGCTTCAGGTCCCAAATAGGAGGCTGGCAGCTCTCAAAGGGCTACAAATAGATCTGTCAAGGTAAACACGCTGTGCTCCCGCTTTGCAGCCAGCTCCATTCCACAAACCGGTGCAGCCTGCAGATGGATTTTGCTCTTCCCTAAACACTACTCAGGGAAGAGGGCCCAGGACGAGGGCAGGTAAAAACAGCTGACGGGTCTGATAGGGCAGGGTTTGGTCTGTGTATCTTTACCAGATAGCATAGAATCATAGAATGGTTTAGGTTGGAAGGGACCTTGAAGATCATCGAGTTCCAACCCCCCTGCCACAGGCAGGGACACCTCCCACTAGACCGGGTTGCCCAAGGCCACATCCAGCCTGGCCTTGAACACCTCCAGGGACAGAGCTTCAACAACCTCTCTGGGCAACCTGTTCCAGTGCCTTACCACTGTTAAAGTGAAAAACTTCTTCCTAATGTTTAATCTAAACCTGCCCTCTTCCAGCTTAAAACCATTCCCCCTCATCCTGTCACTGCGTGCCCTTGTAAAAAGTCCTTCCCCAGCTCTCCTGTAGGCCCCCTTTAGGGACTGGAAGGCCGCAATAAGATCTCCCCGGAGCCTTCTCTTCTCCAGGCTGAACAGCCCCAACTCTCTCAGCCTGTCCTCATAGGAGAGGTGCTCCAGCCCTCGGACCATCCTCGTGGCTCTCCTCTGGACACGGTCCAGCAGGTCCATGTCCTTCTTATGTTGGGGACTCCAGAGCTGGATGCAGTACTCCAGGTGGGGCCTCACGAGAGCAGAGTAGAGGGGCAGAATCACCTCCCTTGACCTCCTGGCCACACATCTTTTGATGCAGCCCAGGATATGGTTGGCCTTCTGGGCTGAGATCGCACACTGCTGGCTCATGTCAAGCTTCTCGTCAATCAGCACACCCAGGTCCTTCTCCACAGGGCTGCTCTCCAGCCATTCCCCACCGAGCCTGTATTTGTGCTTGGGATTGCCCCGACCCAGATGTAGGACCTTGCACTTGGCATTGTTGAACTGCATGAGGTTGGCTTGGGCCCACCTCTCCAGCCTGTCCAGGTCCCCCTGGATGGCATCCCTCCCCTCCAGCGTGTCTACCTTGCCACACAGCTTGGTGTTGTCAGCAAACTTGCTGAGGGTGTACTCTACCTCACTGTCCATGTCGCTGACAAAGATGTTGAATAGTACAGGTCCCAGTACCGAACCTGAAAGCATGCCTGAAAGAAAACACAATCTCTCCTTCCAACAAGGAAAAGGAAGAAGCTGGGTAACCTCTGGCAAAAAAGAGGAAAAAAAAAAAAAAGAAAGAAAAGAAAAGAAGAGAAAAAAATAATCAGGGCAACAGGGACAAAACAATCTTTGTCCTCATTTTGCTGGTTACGGAAGCACAGGGCAGCCGCAGTACCCGCTGCCCCAGCTCGGACAGCAAGTCATAAGCACGACTGGCCCAGTTTCACCGAGGCTTATAGAAACCAGGCTCTACGGTCCAGGGAAAGCCGCATCCCTGCACTCCAGAAAGAGGTAGAGCATAGATGGGATTTCCAGACTACGCTGATAATCGGCTCACAGAAACCAGATAGGAGAGCACACCCTCAGAGGTCACCACTCGGCTCCACAACCTTCGCTTAGATGCTGCTCCTTTAAACGGGGCTCCAGAGACCACACAAGGGTTAAATCTGCCTATAAATATCTGTTCTCAGCAGGGCTGCTGCTCTGAACCCTCCAGCCATCTGTTCTAGCTTTCCCCCATCTAAGACTCTAACATCTGAAACACGCTCACAATTCTTAGGAGTGCTCCCAAAAATAGACCAGCGCTGTAGCTTAGCTCTGTCGCCTGTGAGCGCAGGAGCGCGTATGCGTGTGCCTGTGCCGGCACAAGCCTGGAGCTGTGCAAATACGAACACGTCTGCCTCTGTGATGGCGAGCAGGCCTGCACCAGCATGGGTCTATTTGCATCCATGTTGGCGTGGGTGTGCCTGCTTAACCACAGATCCATGTGAATCCGCACGAGCGTGTTCACGCTCGTACAAACCTGCATCTGTACGCGTGTGCACATTTGCACCGGCGTGTGGGCGTGAGAGAACGTGGAAGCCTCTCCACTGGTGGATGCGACAGCAGTCCTGCCGTGCCCCCCTTCCCTGGCAGGACACGGCCAGGCACCTCTCCCGCTGCTTGGCCTCAGCGTGAAGCAGGTTGTCCTGTGAGGTCCCGCTGTCCCCCGGCCCTGGCACTGCAATCCATCCAGCCAGGCTACCCCTCAGCGCAGCGGGGATGGGAGGACGCCGGTTCTCTTGTTCAATGCTTGGCTCAGCAAATTCAGCAACCCCACCTCCGGGCACCAGAACCTCACTGCGAAAGCAAGTAAAGCCTGATCTGTGTGGGGCCAGAGACACGCCACCCTGCTCACATCCAGCTGGGGCTTGCAGGATTTCCTCAAGCGCTCCACAGAGAGAGCCGGGCCGGGGCTCCTGCTGCAGACACAACAGCTTTCTCTTGGAGCACAGTGGGCTCCAAGTCTCTCATAGCTCTTTCCAAATATCAAAGACATGGGTGGGTCCTCCCGCCTGCCGAGGCCATTAGCCTCGCTCCATAGGGGCAAATCCAGGAGACAGCGATCATCTTCACGCTCACAGGGCAAAACGGGAAATGAGCTGTCTGCTCCCAAGTCCAGACATACTGCCCTACAGCATCCTCCTGAGCATCCTCAGGGCACAGCACTGTCCACCTGCTCTGCGCCAAGCACAGCTCAGACTCAAACACCCGTTACTCGGTGGGGACCATCACAAAGCAGCTCAGTGCCAGCTGCTGGCCCCGCTGACACCGCATCACAGGGTGCTGTGCACACAGAGTCACAGGGAGGGGACAACCGGTGTCCACCCTCCACATAGCGACGACAGCACAAGGATCAGACAACAGCCAGGTTCTCATCTCTGTCTAGTTCCACGAGAGTGATTTTCCCTTCCAGACCAAGTAAAACTATAGACAAAGCCTCAAACACAGAAGTGCCCGGCTGCGGGATGGGATGGGGCTGTCTGAGGGTGCAGTCACTAAGCCCCACAGTGATGTGGTGGGGAACGCCTGCCACAGCGTGGCACACGCAGAGCTAAGCCTCCTTGACCAACGCACGCGCACAGAGCCCACAGGTGAGAAATACTGCGGGGGGCGCTCTCAAGACCATACCTGCACACGCAGGCTGGTGGAAGGGCCCGAGGCCGCCACACCAGAGTGCTGAGCTACTGGAGCGTCATTTGGCTTTTCCTGGAGCGTGTTCCAAAGTGAACCTGACAGGTAGGAAGGTCAGCGGGCAGAAAGTACATACCACCACAATTTTGCTCAGGGTTTGCCAAGCTGCCCAGTCTCTTTCACCCCTCTGATGTTCTTGAGACAGCCAGCTAGCTCCAAGAACGACAAGCAGGACTTTCCGAGAAGCCTAAAATGCAGGTACACCTTCAACCTGGGTGACAATGTAAATGGAAAGAGCTTGAAATTCCAGCTTTCACTTCAGGCATTGGCGGGGAGATGTGCTGGGAAACAGCCTCAGCAGCCTGAGTCAACAGAGCTATACTCTATTTCTGACAGAGGGAAAAAACCCCATTGATCCAGGTATTGATTTGATGCAGGAGTTTGTGTTTGTTTAAAAGTTTGCCCATGGGTCAGACCTTGTTACAAGCGTCTTTCCTGGTGATGAGGTTAGAAGCAGACTGTGCCAAACTCCGGTCACCTGCCTGGGGAGCAGAATGGAAGCAGGTGTGGAAGTTAAGTAGCCCCTGGGGGATGCTTCCCTCCTCCGCTCCCCCAACATTAAAACCATCTTGTTGGGTGGAGGAACACCACAAACAGCTGTAAGGCAGCACCAGCGTTTTGAGGAGTACAGCGCAGATAGGGTGTAAACAGGGGGCTAAAGGCCAGGCAGTTTGTCAGAGGTTTCAGATCATGAGGTGGAAAGGATTTAAACAGCAGATCCACATCAGGATTATTTTCCCCCCACCCCTTTCTCTCAGGAAGAGCACTGGGATTTAAGGATCCCCCACAGGTTTGCAATCCAACCAGGCAAGAGGCCTCAGAACCAGAAAATGACACAGACCAGGACAGCATGGAACTGACAAGTCTTGCTTCCTTCTCTCCGGCAAAAGCAAAAGCAGACAGGTGAGTGCCAGGACCAAGCAGGTACCCACTAACACAGGCCACCTCCAAACGCGCCACACACAAACAGGTCCCATACCAGCTCAGGCCCCCAGCGGGCTCCAGGTCTGGTGGAAAAATAACGGTCTCCACTTCAGCAGCCAGCCACGGGTGCCAGCAATCCGCAGGTTGCTCCGAGTTACTACATTCCCTTCCCAACCGTTCCTGCTCTTATTCTGTTCCAGACATTTGCTGAATGAATGACCGCAAGTAAGTTTAAGGAAGAAGCGTGGCTACATCAGGCGCGGTTATTCCATCAGAGAGACACTCAGATATTGCTACAGTGCTCTCCTCTTCCCACACCTCCTCAACCCTACAGGCACAAGCTCTTAAGAGACAGGGAAGGGAAGAGAACTGAGGACAGGCTGAGGACTAGGCAAAAAGGGATGCAGGAGACGCATCCCCAGCAGCTACCTCCTGACCTCAGAGCTCCTTCCCTTAGTGCCCGGCAAACATGCAGCATCCATTGCCTTCTACTCATTTCCAGCCCCAGAAATCTCTGCCAACAAACACCAGATCCCAGCAGCACTTCTCACTTTTCCTCACCACTTCTGTCCTGCTATCACAGTTCCTGCATGAACCGCAGACACACACGTCTTCATAGCCACCTCCAGCTGTATAGTATAGGCAGGGCCACCGACCGTCGCAGAAGAGGTGGGGGCACAGCTACGAGCGCAGAGAGACATCTTCTAGGGCCTGAGATAGCTATCGTTCCCCTCACATCTGCATTCCCCACGTGACACATGGCTGAGAGGCTCAGCCTTACCAGGAGCTCGCAGGCATCTTTCCCCACTGCGTTTCTCAAGCCTCCTTGTGCACCTTTAAGTTTCCCTCATTTCAACAGAGCAAAATATTCGGGAGAATGTATTTTGCCTTTTATGTTTCTTAGCCCATCACATCCTTTCCTGCTAAAATAAAAAGCAGTAAATCAATTTCTCCCCTTCCCCGCCTTTGCTGCCTTGGAAGAGTGTCTCGCAATTGAGTGGTGATATATGACGGAGGAAGCAGCAAACTAGTTCAGACCAGCGTGGGTATCCTCAGATACCCGCACGGCTCACCGCAGCCAACCACCCGCATGCTCTCATGCAGCCCCCTTGCTGAAGTACACAGAACCCAGAGAGTCAGGCTGGAGCGTTTGCTGCGATTCATGCATTCGAAATAGCAAAAATCAACATACAAATTAAGAAAATCTGTCACCGAAACCAACTGGCCAATTTGCATCTGAAAACCGCTCTCGCCTAAGGAGCCTCCTTTGTTGGCTCCGTAAGTTTTACTCCTGTGAGGTGCCACATGCTCGGGTGCCCAGTGACCCCCGGGAACTGGGACACACAGCGAGGTCCCACGACCTGTCACGCAGTTCAGGCTGGGACACGGGCTCGCCACAGGCACGGAGCCGTGCTGGCAGCACTGGGATCACAACTGCCTCACCCCCTGCGCCATCTCCCCTCCACCCTGGGAACGGGTCACAGGGCTGCCCGCCGAAGCCGGATGCAAAGGGAGTAAAGATGTTGATGGCCAAGCCACAGCCCACAGGGCAGAAAACCACCCCCCGTGGAGGCACCCTGCTTTGGGCCAAGCCCAGCCATGTCTGGGTTCAGGGATACGTGCAGCGGGAGCATGCGGTGGGACAGGGACTGGTGGCCTCCCTGAAAGCCCAGGGGAAAGCTGAGCTCCCACGCCAGGCTGCTGCTGCCTAGGAATAGACAGACCAAAGCGGAGGCCCAGGGATGCTGCCAGTGGCAAGCAGGGGCTCTCAAACCTTTCGTGTCCTCACCCGCATCCCAGTGCTCCGGTGCACCCGTTTCACCCTAGCGCTCAGCGCAGCAGGCAGGGAGTGAGCAGTGCGATCCCCCCACTGCGGGGAGTGATACAAGTGCTTACCAGTGACAACTTCCAGCGCAGTGGAAGCGGACAACCCCGCAGAAACGGTGCCCACCGGAGATGCCCATGCCCCTGTCCCCAGGAGCCAGGTGCCGCACGCAGCCCAACGGCTGTGTGCCGAGAGGCCAAAGACGCCTGCTACCCCCTGGACAGCACAGTGTCTGGGTGCCCCTCGACAAGGTGTTGGGCTGTTCACACAGAGGGTTATTGGCTCCCACCTTCCCAGCAGAAGAGCCAACCCCAGGGCGCGTGTCACCAGCCACACCTGCGCCACGGCAGCATTTGTAAACACTGGGGAACAACGTTTCGCCTCTCACCTTCATCTGCCCCCTGAAAGCCAGCCTACGGCTGGCACGGCACCCAGGTGCCAGCAGCTGAGGGACACTCGCTCCTCAGCTCCCGTCCCCCCAGGCCTGGCCTTGGGCGAGACGCTTGACCTCTCCCACGGGAGAGCAGCCGCTGCCATGGAAGGGCTGTGCGCAGCGGGAGCTCCCCCTCCTCCCTGGCAGCACCACTGCAGGTGGAAGCAAGAAGGCAAAACCACGCTGCCATCCTGCACCTTCTCCCCCTAGACTGATTCTGAAAATAAAAACCAGCTTCCACTTGTTCCGGCCCCGAGAGAGAAGGAGGCAGAGAGAGTTTTGTTGTCAATACATGAAACTGTCGCTAAGTGAAGGAGGAAAAAAAAAAAAAAAATCTGGGGGGAAGGAGGGGGGAAACGAGGGAGGGGACAAAACCGCATTTTTACTTCTGGTGGCCAGCCAGCTGACTGACTCAGCCAGTTTGGTCGCCTGCCATATAGATTTAAAAACAAAACCAAGCTCTCGGAGAGGGGAGAGAAGGGGATTCAGATGAACGTGCTTTTTTCTTGCATGTCGAGCAGATCCCAGACCAACCCAAGACGTGTTTTGGAAAATGGCTTCCCTGCCACATCGTGCCCAGGGGCTCAGCGCAGAGCAAGGTGCAGCACAGGTCTGCCGCTCCCATGCTGTTGGCGCCAGGTGCAGCGCGAGGCTCCCGCCGCAGCACCGCTCCCAGCAACACGCTGGGTCCGAAGAGAAGCGCCACGAAAGCCTGAGGCTCCAGGGCTGCCCCCAGAACCGGTTCCCTCCAGCCACCTCCAGGGCTAGAGACGGCGGTCTGGGTCCCTAGGGCAGGTGCCGTCTACCCGCCGGGCAGCACAGCCAAGGCCAGGGTGACCTTCTACCCCCAAGGTGTCCCGCGTCTGCTGGGAGGAGTGCCGTGCGGTAGGCTGCCTGCCGCTGCAGCCGCTCTCGGGCCGTGGGCTGGGGCGGCGGGCAGCTCCCTACCTTCGCCTGCTCCCAGCCAGAGGAATGTGCACAGGAGGTGGGAGGAGCGGGGAAGAGGTTGTTTTGAAATACCAGCTCCTGTTTTATTTATCTGGATCCCACAGTGCCCATGGCACGGTAGCCACTCGTAACGAGCGCTTTCTGTTCCCAAAGCGCTGTACAAACACGAACATGCACTCCCCACGCCCTTCGCAGCAACGCAACACGCTGGCATGCTCAGCGTGGCACCAGACACGCAGAGCTCACCGCCCCACGCTGGCACGACACTTCCACACTACTGGATGGTCATGAAATCATATGTGAACAAGCAGTACTTGGCACTTTGCAGCTGCAGCAGGCATTACAAACACGAGCTGGTGAAGCCTCGTGAGCCTCCCACGCAGTGATCTCCCATAGAAACTGGCCACCTCCCTGGAGATTAATCCCTCGCTCACTGTGGGGAGCGCAGACAGAATAAGCTACCTAAGGAGCTGACGACAGGTAAGCGCAAACCCCGTGGCTCTTATTCCCGCTTCAAGACAGCAGAAAGGAGGCACCAAAAACCCAAGGCCTGGCTCAAAGCCGCCCTAGCCATCAGCACAGCCACGAAGAAAACCTTTGCCCTTTGGCTCCCACTCCGCAGTGCGGACACGAAGACAGTAATACCAAAGCGTGGTCTGCCGGCAGTGCCCCACCAGCCTCGCTGGGGCTCAGAAGAACGGTGAAGATGTGTACCCACCCCATGACAGGGGGAGCAGGTGCCGCTACCCCCAGGGATCACTGCAAGGGGCAGCCAGGGACCCTGCTGCTGCCAGCACCGGCTCACCCAGGAGCAGGGCGACCAACGCGAGGACAGCTGCCCAGATGGACGGGACCCACCGCCACAGGGCGAGGGGCTCCGCTCACTTGCGGGCTGGCGGCTCGAGCTCTCCCCAGCCTTCAGCCCCGGGGGGACCGGGCTGGCCGGGCCGTCGGAGATGTTTCTGATTTGAGCAGAAGGAGCAAGACGCGGGGCTGGGGGCAGGGGAGGGGAGCAACGGGTAGAGGTTTGCAGCGGAGCTAAAAGGGGAGATTTAGTAACTGTCGGAAAAAATGGCTGCTTTATTGCAGGCAGCTTGTAAACCCTGGAGCCTGAAGGTCTGGGAGTAATTTCTCCCTCCCACGTGCTGGGCTCAGTTTGTACTGGGGGTCAGAGGGCAGTGCTTTTCCAAAGCATTCTGGGAAAGATGCCAACTGGAGCAAGCTGCTAAACACCGCTCCTGCGGCAAGGCACAGCCCAGCCTGCCGGAGTGCACCGTTAACCCTTCACAGGGCGATCCCTCCCCTCCCTCTCTCCCGACTCTGTCGGTCCCTCCAGCACGGGAAGAGGAGGGTGGGGAGGATGGATGCTGCGGACCCACCGGGGATGGCCTCCCGGAGCCCAGCACCACGCCCTGCAGCCCATACGCCTGCCTCCGCCATGCCACTGCCCCCCGAGCAGCCTGTGGGCACCAAGTCACAGAATCAATCACAGAATGGTTTGGGTGGAAGGATCCTTAAAGATCATCCAGTGCCACCCCCTGCTCTGGGCAGGGACACCTCCCACCAGCCCAGGCTGCTCCAAGCCCCGTCCAGCCTGGCCTTGAACACCTCCAGGGATGGGGCAGCCACAGCTTCTCAGGGCACCCTGCACCAGGGGCTCACCACCCTCACATTCAAGAATTTCTTCCTCATCTCATCTCAATCTGCCCTCTTTCAGTGTCAAACCGTTCCCCCTCATCCCATGGCTCCCCTCCCTGATCCAGAGTCCCCCCCAGCTCTCCTGGAGCCCCTTTAGGCACTGGAAGGGGCTCTGTGGTCTCCGTGGAGCCTTCTCTTCTCCAGGCTGAACACCCCCCCTCTCCCAGCCTGTCCTCCCAGCAGAGGGGCTCAGCCCTCGCAGCATCTCCGGGCCCTCCTCCGGCCCCGCTCCAACAGCTCTGTGTCCTTCTGCTGTTGGGACCCCCCCGAGCTGGAGGCAGCACTGCAGGGGGGGGGTTCACCAGAGTGCAGCAGAGGGGCACAATCCCCCCCTTGCCCTGCTGGCCATGCTGCTGGGGATGCAGTCCGGGATGCCAGGGGCTTTCTGGGCCGCAAGTCACAACTTGGGGCACTGACCAAGGCACTCATAGGAGAGATCACTCCCACGGGCAAGGTCCTGCCAGGCTCCTGTCACCCCTTCTCCGTTCAAGGGAGGGATGCCCTCCCCAGCGGCCCCCGTGGCCCTGGTGCTCCCTCTGTCTCCACTCATCAGTGCTTTCTTCACAGGGTGACGCCATGCCCCGCTCATCTCCCTGGGGGAGGCAGCGACCGGCCTCCACCTGGCACCTTCTGCTTCTCCTCAGCATCAGGTAAACACCAGGACCTACCAGTCTTGCCTCGGGCTGCTGGTGATGCTCCCAGTCCCCAGGGGAATTGAAAGGCTGCCTGCCAGGGCTCCCTTATCTCCTCAGGCACCGCCTCCCAGGCGCTGGGATGGGGTCCGTTGGGCTGGGGGCAGCATGGCTTTGCTGTCTCAGCCCTGCGACGCGGCGGCTCGGGATCACCTGTGCAGGCGAGAGCATGGTTTCCTGCAGCATTTCAGCTTCCTCTCCCGGGGATGTGTGCGAGCGCTTCTGGCCTGCAGCCCAGCCCCGCTGCCCCCACCCCACCGAGTATCTGCCAGCGCACAAAGAGGAAGGGAACTCAGTTCTGTTTCTCAGCGGCATCTCTCATCTTCCTCTCCGACGCATGCCCCATCTTTCCCTCGCTTCATCATCTCCTTCGCGCTTGGCGAGGAGGAGGGGCCTGCGGTTACTGCCCAGGCAAACAGCTCCGACTCGGGTCGGAGCCACTCCAGGCTCTTCCCCTCCACGCAGCAGCACTGGTCCCGGTGGCCACAGACCACTGCCCAAAAGCATGCTAACAGGTGCGCCGGGGCCCTTCGCCAGTGACACCGCAGAACCTCAGCGCTGCTCAGCACGCAGCCCCCGGCCTCGCTGCTCACTGCCAGCCAGGCGCCCTGCCCCAGCCTGCCCCACAGCTCCCATCCCTATGCCACATCCTTCACAGCCACTCCGGTAACTTCACCAACTCCTCCGGTGGCAGTCGCCCAGCTCTCCCACTACCGCTTCTCCGATGCCTGGTGCAGGCATGGACTGCAGCCTCGCTAACCAAACAGGGGGGACAGAGCCTACTGTCAACTAAGCACATGCCAAGCAATGCCCCTCCACAACACCACGCTTCCCCCAAGCTGGCGGGGTGGTATGGCTGTCCCTGTGCACCCCTCCATCACAACAATGGTCACGGTGCAGATGATGATGCCTCTCCCTCCAAAGGCAGACTTGTGCCTTCTTGTCTAAACGCCTTTGAATCGTGCTTCCATCTTTCTGATCCAGGTACAAAATGGCAAATTTCCCCACCGGCTTCGTTTATTCCATCTTTCCAAGCTCCTGTTTTCATGTCCCACCTGCAATCCCTCCAGCTCCTTCTTCCAAACCTGCCTTTACAGTCAGAGCTGCTGAATCCTCTTTCATCCTCTACCATCTCTTCTGACTAATCCACATACCTCAGCCCTCCTTCTAGGCTTTCCCCGAGATCACAGCCCCGCATTGCCTTCATGCTCCCAGCTACTGCTTCACCAGTTTCAGGAAAAAGGGAGTTTGCTACGCGCCCCCCACCATGCCCTCTTCATTAAATCCTTCCGCTCCATCCCTCTCAGCTCCTCCACTCTCACCTCCGGAAAAGTCCCCTGGCCAGAAGCAGTCATGGCGCTGCCAGGGCATCTCGGCGACTGTGCTGTTGGGGGACTGCCCGCGCTTGGGGTAAAGATCTCCTCTCGGGCTACCGCCACACTTTCTGGTGCCAAACAGACGAGAACCTGGTGCAGCAGTGCTGAGAGGCTGAAGTCACAAGAAATACCACTTTGCAGGATGCTTCCTGCTGCTGAGACGGCAGGACTACCAAGCCTGGGGGCTGCTCTCAGGAGGGAGGCAGAAATTGGCAGCCCTGCTTCACCCCGCAACCCGGGCGCACGCCATCCCACTGCTCGGCCACAGCGGAAAGAAACAAACCTCCCTCCTCCCTGAAGGGGCCAGATGAGTACCTAGAATAGCAAACTTTGCCCCCCCCCAGCTGCACGGGACAGACCCGAGCCAGACATGGGACCAAAGCATCCAGCTCTGGCACCAGGGCTGCAGCTCACAGCTGACCTCGCCACATCTGCTCCAGTCCAACGGCTCCGAGCTTTCTGCCCCAGACTCCGCGCCTGCCTCAGGCCCCTGGCGCTGGCTGGAGACCTGCCAAGGAGAGGGCTGCCTGTTTGAATCACGAGCCAGAACCGGGTAAGCATCACCTTTAATAAGCCTTTCCCCTCCATCAGGCACCCTGATTTTTTATTTTTTTTTTTCAGCTACGGTCTTGCGAGACGGAAGGCTGCTTGGAGCCCAGCCAGCGCCAGGGAAACCACCATTTCAAGGTCCTGCGAAGGAGCCTGTACAAGCAGAAGGGAGCTTTGGTCGGGCGTGCGGGGGGTGATGCGAAGAGCAGGCTGTTCGCTGGGAAGCTGCTGCTGCTTGCCAGGAGGCGGTGGGGGAGGAGGCAGCAGATGTCTGCAGACAGCATTTGCGAGAGCCTGCAGCGCTCCAGCCCAGCGAGGGGAGGAAGGCGGCTGCTGGTGCCACTGCTGCTGCATTGTAATTGAACAGGACAAACACGACAGAGTCTGCCGAGAAAGCTTACGCTGCCTTTCCCTCCGATAACTGCTACTTGGACGATGGGAAGCAGGAGTCCCGGGACCCTGGATGGGGGTCAGAGAAAGACCTCGGGACGACCGTCGAGAGATGTCGAATGTAGGAGGAAAAAAGCCCTGTGATGAAGACTGCAGGACCCAGACTTCTTCCCCAGGAAGCAGTGGCGGCTGCAAACCCCAGGGCAGCTGTCGCACCAGGGCCAAGTCTGGCTACGGGGACCTGGACGAAGGCAGCGTGCTACAGCCCACACGTTGCCTTTATCCCTGGCACACGCGACAGCCACAGCCCGCACGAGTGCCTGAGGATGGATGCACAGCAGATCCCCCCCAGAAAAAGAAAGAGGCTGCAGCCTCCCCCTTTGGGCACAGGAGCACCAGTCCGCATTCCCCCCATCACTGTGCAAATCAAGGACACAGAACAGGGCTGCCAGCGCCGTGGCCAGCAGCCAGCAAGCCCGAGCCCAGCCGCGCTGCTTTCAGTGTGAGGTGCCGGCAGGGCTCGGCGGCAGCCCACGTGGCTCTCGTTTCCTGCCGTCGGGCAGGGGAGGTTGGCTTCCTCCCTACCCCACAGCAGTGAGACCGACCAGGGGAGCTCCGCATCCAGCAGCTACCCCGTGACCACCCCATAGGTTTTGTCCCGCACCTGGGATGTGGCGAGCCAGGCAGCATTGGTCCAATGGGACATACGGTGGCTGGAGCAGCGCCTTAGAGAACGGGTCCAGTGGCACCGGGACGCCCGAGGCCAGCGGCGGGTCCTAGGCAAGCCATCCTCCCGTCGGACAGCATCCTAGCCATCACCAGGGTCCAGACAACCCCCTCTGCCCAGACTGTTCAAAAAGACCTTCAAACCCCCCGAAAAATCAGTACTTGCCCATTTTGGAAGGAAAGGAACTGACTTCAGCCAGAGGGGTCTTTGGCTCATTAAGCGATGCCACCCTTGGGCTTGCTGTTCAGTCCAAATCAAGCAGTTCCTGGGCTCCTCCTACAGCATACTGAGACGCGGTGTGGCACTTGGGTCCACTTGAGTCCTCTTAAAATGAAAATTAATTGATATGCAAATCAGACGAGGCATTAGACTAGTCTGCTGGCCAAGGGTGATGCACAGATTCCCCGCTGTTTCACGCTACGATCCTGACTCCCCCACACCTCTTCTCCTTCCCAAGCCCAGGGTCAGCCATCAGCCATGGCTCTCCAGGGCAAGGAGGACCTGGTGGATGCACGCCTTGCGTGCAGAAGGCAGCCTGCACGGCGCGTGTTCTTCTTGAGCCAGGTCCCCACTCTGCCTCGTCCCCTCCCTGACCATCAGCATGTCACGTCTGGCAGGAGCACTGCAGGGCTCCCACCTCAAGCTCCGCACCTCACACATGATCTGAGTCTGCTACATAGGACAACAGAGCTGCCCCAGGCACATCGACGCCTGTGCCCGAGTGGGGAGGCAAGGAGGTAGTGCGAGAAGCGAGAGCCGGGCCGACTGGTGTCTTTGCTATCGGGATTCTTCTCTCAATTTCCAAGAGAGATCGATTCTTTGCACACTCCCAAGAGCTTTTCCAAATATCCCGCAAACAGCAACCACAGCCTCAGCCACTGCACCACCCGCAGCCGGGAACTGCCACAGATCAAACACGGAAACAGTGGCCATCCAACACGCTCAGGACTGGGTTGTGGAGGAAGGGCAATGCCAAAACACGCCGTTACTCCTGGACATGCTACTCTCTCCTCTCTACCCTTCCAGCTAACCAACCATCAACTACAGCTACCCTCGTCTGCAATCTCAGTGCAACCTGAGCTTGGGCAGTGCAATTAACCTCTCCATCTGGTTGCAGCGCGATGAATGCAAAGCTCGGCATCACCCAGACAGGGATCAGCAGCCCTGAGGGACGCCGACATCATCCCCTTCCACTGGAAGGGCTCGGAGCAGGGCCCTGCCAGCATCAGCCCGAGAACTAGGAAATCCTGCGGTGGCTGGTTTGCTGTTTACCCACTGCGGACCTCCAAGGGCCTGCAGGCGACTGCTGAGAGTTCTGGGGAAAGCACTCAAGACATTGGCAGCCTATTATTGCAATAGCCTTGGATTTGTCGCACAGGGGTCCATACTGGTGTCAGAAAAATACCCGGAGCTCTTAAAAAAAGTTTAAAACCTACTAATGCAAGTAATACATTTTAATTAGACTAGGACTTGGTGCAATTACTTTCAATTAGAAAGCATAATAAACTAACCAATAAACGTTTGCCACCAGTAGCTGAGACTTTCTGAATATCTGGAAAGCGCTATGCGGGGCAGGGAGCAGTCACTTCCACGTAAAGGTCCCAACTGCACAAACGCTCAGGCAGGTAAATCACTCTTCTCACTAAAATAACCCACGCACCTGCAAAATCGGGGCAAGAATGACATAGCAAAATATTTAGAAGCGGCAGGACACCTCTTTGCTGAAGTTCTGCTTAAGGCACAGTAACTCTTCTTGTACCAAAGGTTTACAACTTCAACTGGTGAAACTGACTTTCAACGAGCAAAACCAGGTTTGGGTTTTGGGAGGGGTTTTTGTTTGCTTGCTTTTGTTTTGTTTTTAAACAGGCTCCAAAGCAGATTCAAACACTGAATACCGTGATTATTTTTTTTTTCTTTTTTTTTAAGACAGCGGGGAGCAAAACACACGCTGAATTCTCCAGTGGAGGCGGGCAGCCGTGGCAGATCATTGCTGAACACCGACCTGTGGAAACGTTTTGGGAGGAAAGGTGCTACTGACCGAACTGCACTTATCTGTTCTTTGTTTGGGTTTGTACTGTTCTCACAGCAAAGACAACACATGGGGCTTCAGACTTTTCTCTTGCAGTGTCAAGTTCATGTGAAACAGGATTCCCCACGGACAATTAGGAAACTAATTACAGAGCACAAAAACCATCCACTTCAGCCATTCTAAAACAGATATATGCAGATGGCATCACAGAAATGAGTAACACGAGCAAAAAGGTATTTAACTACTTTTTGATTACTTTTCCCAGCGACTCCCCACATGTTTCAAGCTCCGAGAATGAGGTGGGACGGAGAAGCTCATTCATATCTGTGAGAAGCCGACTGGAGAGCCACACTCGTACTTGCAAGCAGCAGAGCGAAGGCGCTCGGCCTCCGCTGTCAAACGCGATCTCGGCTTCTGCCCGTGAGCCCCGAGAAAGGAAAGGGGACGTATCACTCATTTTCCAGGTGGAGGAGGGGATGCAGCCCCGGGAAGGCGCTTTCTCCCGCCCAACGCAGCAGAAAGCCGGGGATGGGAGCCATGACAAACAAAAGGGAGAGGAGGGCACGGCTCTGGTGCCCACATCCCACTCCGCGGGGCTGCCAGGCCCGCATAGGCTGCCAAATCACATAGCACTCCAGAGCCGCGCTCCTGACAGGCGTAACAGGCAAAGCCCTCAAAGCAGGACCAGCGCGAGGCTCCTTCCACCCAGGGCCATCACTGCCCACGTCTGATGCTCATCCACCACGACTGGCAGCAGCTGATGCCTACGGATCGCACAGAAACCTCCATCCTGCCCGCTGGAGGAGCTCCGCAGCTCCCCAGGCCCCTGCGGTTTTACAGGCTCCAACCGACCCGCCCCGTCCTGGTCACTGCAGATGCCTTTTTACCACTGGGAAGGGATCTGGGACGCTATCAGGACACGCGAGGAGGACAGTGAGGACCAACCCGTACTCCCCAGTACTCTCCGCACAGAAGCGCTTGTCAGGAGACGAGCGCCGCTGTCGGTGGGCGCTGCTGAGCGAAACCAAACAAACGAAAGGGCAGACCTTCCGCACCTCCCTGAGGGGGTGCTGACCCAAAACCGAGGGCTCCTGGCTCCCTTCTCAGCACCAGTCCCACCAAGGCAAGGCAGGCAAGTCACGTTTTGCACCCCGGTTTCTCCTACTGTAATGCCGTTGCTCAGCCAAAGGGGCAAATTACACAAGCCTGTCCCTTTCAGCTCAAACGTTGTGCTGGTGACACCTGTGTTCCTACATCCTTGTGCCCACCAGCCCCTGCTGGCCCCCATGGCATAGGGATCATCAGCCCACCATCCAGTGGTGGTCCTTCCCACGAGCCTTGCGGACCAACACACGGAGCATCCACATGCGGGAGCCTCCGCCTGCAACCACAGTAGAAATAAAACCACTGCCCTTCAGAAAAAGCATAATTAGCAAAGATTAAACAGCCAGTAGCTACGCCAGCAGCCAGGAGGGAAGACGCAGACCTCCACCTCTCCTCTCTGTAGAAGAGCGGTGGCTGCTTCCCTGCGCCCACCGAGAGCCCTGCTGGTCTTGCCCCGTGCTATGCCCGGCTCCAGCCCGCTCGCCCTCATCACTAGAAAGCACATACACTGCAGTATACAAAATCCTTCCTGTCTTCTTTTCCAAACCCATCTCGCCCCCTCTCAACTGGGACCCCCTCATAAAAATAAGAAGAGACAGGCCTTTCCTGGCATTTCCTTTTTCTGAAAAGGCTGTAAAATTTTCCAAGCGTAGCCAGAGCCAGAGCAAAGTTTGTCAGGAGCTCAGCTCATTAGGCGGCTGCTCAAGGAGCCCCGCGGGAGGCGCAGGCTGCATAATTCAAAACAGCTTGGACCATGGAAAAGAAAATAGAAACCAGGCTGCGAGAGCGAGGGGGGCAGCTCCAGCTCCGGTGTAACCCCTGCTCTGGGAGCGCCCCATCTGCAGGGCTCCAGAAGAGCCCCGGCCCCAGCAAGAGGTGCTGCGGCCAGCCCAAGAGGAGCTGGCACCAGGCGGAGGAAATTCCAAGCCTGTTGCTTCTGGCAGCCGCGCCGGGCCCTGGCTAGGACCTCGGCAACCTGGAAACCGGCTACTCAGCAGTTTTCCTGCCATCCAGAGGGCTTGTTCTGAACCACAGTTTCACTTCCCCCTCCCCGCGTTGCAGCCCACGAGGCAGGGTACACTGAAGGCAAAAAAAAATAAAAAAAGAGGTTGCTCAAAAGCTGTCGTGAGCGAGGCCCCCCCAAAACCGCTCTGCTCTGGGACGGCAGTCTGGAGCAGCTGCCGTTCCCCCCACCGTTGCATCTGGGGGCGGGGAGAGCAGAGGAAACTTGCTTGGACCAGCCCTAGGTCTCCCCGGTTTCTTTTGCTCCTTGCCAGAGAAAAGTTCAAACAAGGCTGCGCAGAGGCAGGACACAGGCAGCTTTCAGCCCAGCCTGACTGCCGCGCTTGAGGCTCGCCTGTGGCCGGACCCGCTCCGTTCAGGCCCCGTCTGGCCTGATCCTCCACTGCAGACGGGTGCTGGAATGAATCCTGCCGAGGAAGTGGTGAAAGCTCCAGTGCTGCAGGGGTTTCCACAGCCCTGGCCAGCTTGCTGTCGGGAAGAGTCACCCAGCGATGCAGCCCTTGCTCTCAGTTACTGCCCTTCGGAGCTCCCCATCCGGCTCCTCGCCGCCCCGAGCCCGCAGACCACCGGGGCTGCAGGAGACCTACAGCATGGCTACTCAGGACCCTCACAACCCCCTTCTTCCGAGCCAACATCCTCTACCGACTACAGCCTCACACTGTGCCTTTTCCAAGAACCCAGGAGCCCAGCACGGCACGGCATAGCAACAGTCATTCCACCCACTGCTGAAACCCCTTCCCATCTGAAGGGGAGCACGACTGTTCACTGATGCACAGCTGTTTAGCAGGATCTTTCTTCCAAAGAGGATATTAAGAATACATTTTCTATTAGGAAGATTGCAACACTCCACAGAGCCCCTGCCCGCAGAAACGGGCAACCGATGCACACCCGACCATGCAGCTATCAAGCCCTGAGTGGCACGTCAAGGAAGACCATCCACGAAGCCAACTTCAGGAATGGACACCTCACAAGGAGAGAGAAACAGCTTCCCTTAACTTAAACCCTAAAGGGAAACCTGGGTACGGCCCTCCAAACAAGGGTACAGCGCTCTGGGACAACAGCATTTCTCTGCAGAGCGCACATCAGATGAGGAACACGATGCTCCTTGGAGAACCAGACACTCAACTTGCTAGCCAAGGACACGGTTTGCGACTTCTGCTGTAACCACACCAGCTGTAGCTTTCTAACTTATGGTTTTCTCAGCTGGGCAAATCCTGGAGATGAGACACTCGCGACTGGAAAGCTCACAGAGCGTCAAGGGTACTTCAGGAGAGAAGCTCCTGACCTCCAGCTTCTCAGAGGGCTGGAAAAGCCCCCTCATGCCTGGACCCGCATAGCAGGCTGAGACCCGAAGAGGCAGCTGAGTAGGAGCAGAGCAACGAGCAGGAATGGGGAATCCTGGCTTCTGTCCCTAGCTCTGCACCATATTCCCTTTCACTTTTCCTCCCGCTCTCTATTTCGGAGGTGACAAAACCCCAAGCCCTTGCTTCTGCAGAGCACTCAAAACCTCCTCTGGCCTGCGACAGTGCAGAACGTCGCTCCCGCCAGAGGCTGCAGGACACCCAGCGCGCGGCAGCCGCGCTGCTCACACAGACCCCAGCAGAGCCCGGCGCTTCCTCTGCTTACATTTCGAGCAGCACAGAGCCTGTAAACAGCCAGTGCCGTGGAGCATCTTCCACACAAACCATATCCTGGCCCGTTCCTCTCCTCGGCCACCGCAGCGAGCCGCCAGGGAAGGAAAAGCAACGCTGCTCAGCTGAGCTGTGACAGAAGGAGCAGCGCGACCGCGGGCAGCATTGCTCTGGACAGCCCGCCTGCATGGAGGTGGCCCTCAAACCCGCAGCAGCAGAGACGGAGGAGGGATGATACAGCAACAAGAGAAGCAGGGTTAAAAAAGGGGGGGGGAGGGGGAAACCCACCCCAAACCCCAACCCAACCAGTAGCCCGAAGAGGGAGGCTGGAGCAGAGGCGCCTGCGGAGCGCAGCCCTCCTGCTCCCAAGCAGATCCGTCCTGCGGCCTCCCACATACTTCAGGGAGAGGGAAGACCAGTAGGCACAGGCAGGAACAAGGAGCACTCTGTGGCTTTGCTCGGTATTTCAGGCCATCTCTCACGCAGGAGGAGCTCTGCTCCGCTGTCCAAGTCTCACCCTCTCTGGCACGGATTGCAAACCTGGCTTCTAGCCCAGGACTTGGCTCCAGCAGAGCTCCTCACCAAACAGGGTGACGCCCCACCTCTGGGCACAGCGCACAGCCCCGTCTTAAAGCCATCTTGAGGCTATTACCCCAGCATCAGAGGGGGCTCCCCATCATCCCCTCGCTGGGATTCAAGGCATCCTGAGTCGCAGCTGGGGAAAAAAAAACCAAACAAAAAAACCAGACCTGGCTCCAACTCTTGGTGGAAGCAAAACCCAGCAACAAATCGCCGTTTTCTCCAGCAGCTCCGGCCGAGGCTGGGACACGATCTGCCCGCATCGGGGAAGCGCAGTCTCCCAAAGACACCCAGGCACAGCCAGCACGTTCCTCTGCCTACAGCTGCCTGGAAAGATGCAGCAGGACAAGATGCCAGGCGAAGGCCCTGTCCTCCCATCACCGGCAGCGCGGAGGGGCTGGAAGCCACTGCCTGGTGCACCCGTCCGGTGAACCAGCACAGCACTGGGATACGGGGGAGCCACTTGTGCCCAGACACCAGCAGCTGCCCAAGAACCAGCCCATCTCTCCAGAAAGAGCTGAGCAAGTGGGAAGCCGGCCTCATCCCACTGGCTGCGCTCAGCGAGAGCGGAACAGGTTCCTGCTCGGCTCTTCAGGGTGCCGCAGCCCACCATCCTCACGCCGCCTTCTCCAGCAGAGGGTCACGGCCGGCATGAGGGCAACCCTGCCCATTGAGATGCTGTGTGTCTGCAACAGCCCATCCCATGCCCCGGGAGAGGGGCAGCAAGAGCACAAGCCAGGAAGGGAGGTCTGAGTCCAAGCAAGCCAGACTTGGGGCTGGTGAGGACACCCAAATGGCCGCACGCACATTTCTAAGGCTCAGTGCAGGCTTTGGAAGGCAACGCCGAGGTGTCCCGTGCTCCCTCTCCTGCCGTGCCGGGGACCAGACTGCCCAGGGCAGCGACAAGCCCAGCTCTGCTCGTCAAGGATGCGGGGAGCGCACAGGGCTCCTGGCAAGCCGCCGCCCTGTAGTGTGGCTCTCCCTTAAATCAAAAGCAGGTGCCAGTGACACTAACTGCTTCCTCTACGCTGGCTCCTGCTGAGTACAGCCCTGTGGCAACTGCAAACGCCACCGCGAACTGGTCCCAATTAGAGCAAAATCCATCACCCTCTCCACCTCTGAGTCTGAAAGAAAATCAGGTAGGGAGAAAACAAAACCAGCTCCCCGTTCCCAGGAAGGGCCTGGTGCCAAGCAGATGACCTGGAAAAGGCACCGTGGAAGGAGGAAGGGTGCCTCTCACCCACGCCACGTGGTTTGGCGGGTGCTGCCTCCCGGGGAGAGGCCAAGGAAGGGCAAAATACAGCAACAGAAAGCATCCCCACCAACCTCCAGTAACAGTTCCTGGGTCGCTTCCGCTTGGGGCTGCCAGCGGTGGTGCTCACAGAAGGGAAACCAAACCAGAGGAGCAAAGACTGACCTGCCAGAAGGTAGCACGCGACTCTGAAACCAAAGTCAGGAAGAACCAAGGAATCTCCTTTCGGCCATCCTCACCCCCGGCACTGCACAGAGCTGCTCGAAACACACAACTGAGAAGCAAAGCAGCCGCAATGCCTCCTCGGCCCCTTGCTCCCAGACGGGTGTATTTTTCCACAGCTTCAGGGCTACAAGAAACCTTTTAGGGTAGTTTTAATCTCATGGGGACCAACTGACCTAAAGTCAGTATCCAAAGCTCCCGCACCCCCTGGAAACACGGAACCATGCATGAGATCACCCGAAAACGCTTTTCCCAGTCTCCTTCCTGGGAGAAAGGAGAGCTGAGTGACACCGAGTCCTGACCTGCATTAGATTTTGATTTGCCAGAAGAGTCATGCTGGCAATCCTCCTAGCACTTCGCTGATGCAGCTTAAATAACACCGACAAAATATTGCCGCATCTGTACATCATATCACTATGATACCTCTGTCCTTCATTACATCGCATATCCACGCATCTGCATACCACGTTTCCTGCTAAAAATGCCAGAAGTAGTCACAAACCTAGCGCTACTCTCCTGTGCTCCCCCTCGCCCAGGGCACTGGCACGACGCTGGGTCTTTGCCAAAAGAGCAACAGCAGAAGGAAAATGACATTTGCAGGGCGAGCTCTGGGCTTCTGCTGGGCTAAGGCTACGGGGGACGGCCGGCGTCCCTGGGAAGGGGCAGCAGCAGAAGCGCGGGAGCAGGCTCACAGGTGGAGCAGACCCTCGATGTGCTCTTGGACAGGAACAGCAAACTTGTGCTTTTCCACAGGTGACTTACTCCCCCAGAAGAGGCCTGCTCGGGAGATACACCGCTCAGGCTACTTAAAACTGGATGGTGCCCTAAGGAATTAAGGGCTGGAAGCCAGCCCGTGCCATCCCCAGGAAACAGCTAGACCTGAGCAGCTTAAAACCCATTGTAGCTGCTGGAATACGCAACTAGTGCCAGCGAGAGCACATCTGGACCTCGGGGGGACACAGACGCATCCTCGAGCGCTCCAATGGCTTAACAGTTTCACTCTTAGCAGTAGCTGAGCCCAACGCAATCACCCGAGACAGCGCCAAGAAGCAAAGGCTGTCCCGATGTCAACGCACTGAGAAGAGATGGGCCATGGAACACAATCCAAGGACCCATCTTTTACTTGGGACTCTGCAACCAGCGGAAGACGACCAGGGTAAGCTATGAAGAGTACCGCCTCTCCAGTAGGATGAAACGGCCACCAGTTGGGACACGGCTGATGCTCCCTGTAGAGGGAACCAAGAGCCTCCTTTCTAGCTACCACTCGCTTCCACATCCCTCCACACAGCAAGCGCTGCTGGGAGGGAGAGGGCTCACACCGTTTCAGCAGGAAAGAACCGCAGTGAGAAGAAGGAAAAGCAAAGCTTTTTCCCCCAAACTAGCAAGTATGGAGGATGTGATGCCAGCTGGGTCGACAACCCGACGGAAAAGTCAAAGGCTGAGTTTTGAGCTTGGACCCTTGGGACTCCAAGGCGGCACAAGCAAGGTCCACAGCTCTACGGGCTGGAGTCAGCCTGGAGCTGAAGTGCAGCTCCAGCGTGTCCTGGCAGCTGCCCTGGTGCAGCCCAGGCCAGCCAGTTCAGTACTGCCAGCTTCGCGATGGCACAGCCGCTTCACCCAGTGGTCTGTCCCCTCTGTCACACAGCGGCCAGAGAGCCGCCTTCCACCAGCAACACAGCGAGGTGCAAAAGGTGGAGGGTTTTAAAGTACAAAACATAATTTTTACTTTCTTCAACCAAAGAACTATGGCTTTAAGTTTCTGAGCAAGCTCTCCTTCAGCTGCTGCCTTTTTTTTTTTTTTTTTTTTTTTCCTCTCCAGTTGGCAGGGGTCTGGAAAGAGGAAAGGGACTTTCAGGGGCAGGGAGACATAGTAACACCTACAAGATGACACCACAGAAAATACCAAACACCACAAAACAGATTTTCCAGGTAACGAAGAAGACACAGGTCAGGGTGGTGGGGAAGCACCGATCACACCATCTGTCCAGCTAAAATGGCAAAACACCCGTCAAAGAAACAGAAAGAAAGGTTCTAGAGCATTTAGGGTGCGAATGTCCTGGGAAAAGCCCCTGATGGAGTGGACAATTGCTGTAGAGACAGCACACCGATACGTTCATCTTTCTACCGAGGAGAAAGAGAGAATCGGGCTACAATGTTGACCTGGTGATTTTTTACACTAGTACCAGCCTCGGGTGTGTGTCACATACCCACGTGCGGCGGCAGCCAGCCTTACTGCAGGCACTGGAGCCGAAGGAGATCTTGCTTCAGCACTGACACAGACTCGCCATTCGACCTTGGGGAAATCACTTCCTCTGTGACTCACTTTTCTTATCCCTCCTACCACCAAAGTAGCGAAACAAGGCGCGCACACATCCCTTCGCAGAGACCTGGCAACTGACAGCTGGAAGGAGCTGCGTGTCGTTACCGCGTGCCTGGCACAAAACAGCGTTTGGGCAGGATAACGAGCGGTAGCCACGTTCGCAGCACAGATCCCGCAGGTCAAGAGCGCGCAGATGAGTCTCCTGCAGCCCCGCTCAGCGGGGACACACCACAGGCAGCGGTGCGCAGTTGTCCTCCGTGCCATGCCATGCTGTCGGCAGCCCTTTGCCTGGCACAGCCAGGACGCAACCATATGACACCGCAGCCCGACACCCTGTCAAACAGCGCTGCCCCCAAGGCGCGCAGACGCCGCACACAACACAGCAGCCTGCCCTGTCACGTAGCATTACTGATGTGCTCAGATATGCATCCTTCTCACATTTCCACTCCAGCAAGTGGTTGCTAGCAGAGCGGGGCTAGGGCAAGTTCACCACCTGCTAAAGACACATCCCTGACACAACGCGGGGGAAGGTTTTGTTACATGGGCTCCTTTCTGCACGTGGGGAGAGCACGTATGTGCGGTGTTTCCCCCCTTTCTCCTCCAAGCCGACCGCACGCCTGGTTTACCTCAAGGAGCCCATTGAGTGGGACATGGCAAAGAGATGGGAGAGGTCTCCCCCGACGCTGAGGATGGGCTCCGACGGGAGCGCTTCTCTAAAGCCCCACGAGTGCGGACACGGGAATCCCCATTCCCCTCCTCCCTGGGGCTCTAGCAGCACCGGCGACGTCTTGCCAGACCCAGAGCAGCCCGGGTAAAACCGGGCGCCAGGCAAGTAAGTTCTGCACATCCAGAGCGCAGCCCCGCTCGAGGCTCTCTGGTCCTGGAGGAATCGCCGGCGGCGGCGGCCACGGGTGGTGGGGAGCCGGGACGAGCGGTGCCCGAGCGGGGCCGGGGGCGATGCGCAGGACGCGCCCGGGGTGGTGGTGGGGGGGTGCAGCGGCAGCCCCGATGGCACATCCCGGCCCACGCCGGCGGCGGGCGGCGCCGACCCGCCCGGGCAGCGCCGTCTCCCCGCCGCCCCCCGGCAGCCGCAGCGCGGCGGGATGCGCCCGGTTGACAGCCCCGGGGCGGGCGGGGGCGGCGCGGAGCCCCGGCGTGTCCCCGTCACCCTCCCCCCCCCCCCACCGCCCCCCGCGGCGGAACAATGGGGCGGCGGCCGCCCGGGCCCGGCGGGGCACTCACCTCGGCGGCGGGGGCGGCTCAGGGCAGGCCGGGCGAGCCGGACGGGGCGGCGCGGCTCGGCTCCGCGGTCTGCTGAGGGCCGGCCGGCGGCGGGGGGCCGGCGGCGCGGGCCGCGCTCATGGCTCGGCCGCCCGCCGCGGGGCGCGGGGGCCGGGGCCGGCGGCGCTGCCGGCGGAGCCCCCCGCCCCGCCGCGCCGCTCCTTCCCCCGGCGGCGGCGGCTCCAGCCCGCGCCCGCCGGCGGGGGGGGTGGGCGTCCGGCCGCGGCGGGCCCCGGCTGCCCGCCCGGCCCCGGGCGGCTTCCCCGCGCTGCGGCGGGCTGCGGTGCCGGCGGGCGCGGCGGGGCGGGCGCGGGCGGGGACGCCGTGGCGGGGGGCGAGGCGCTGCGTGCCGAGTGCTCCTTTCTCCGCCGGAGCCCGAATAATCATTTGGAGAAACGGGATCATTCACTTTCCTCCGAGCGCGGAGCCCGGCGCTGCCCTGTCAAAATAAAAGCCCCCGCGCGCGCTGATTCACCGCCGCCTCCTCGCCGGCCGCCCAGCGGCCTGACGGGGACCAGCACCGAGCACCGGCCACCGGCACCGGGGCCGCCCGCGGCCCGCCGAGGGGGGGGGGGTTGCCGTCTACCTGCGAGCCGCCGGCCCGGGGAGGGTGGGGGAGACAGACAGACGGACACACACGGGGCGTCGCACCGCCGTCGCGTGTCACAGCGGACCCGCGTCCCGCCACGGCGCTGCTCCCGCTCGGCGTGTCTCGGCCCCGCTCCGTCACCCAAAACACCACCCTGGGACTGAGCCGTGAAAGCCTCTGCTCCCGGCCCTGCGCACCCTCCTGCTCCCGAGCCGGGCTGCGCCGGGGAGGGGGACCCCACACCTGAGCCCCTCTCTGCCGCCTCTCCCCAAGCCGGTGCAGGGCACGCAGAGGGGTTTGGACGAGAACCTGGCACGGGCAGCGTGCTACTGTCTGTACCAACAAGTTTTCCATGCCTTAACCACTCTCTTTCCCTTGAGCGACAGCCTCCATCCACAGCTACACCGGGGTGGGGGTGACGGGAGCGGGGAGAGGCTGGCGAGACCCCAGATGGCTGTGGATAGCGGGGGGCAGGCTCAGGGGGACACAGCACCCATCTCAAATACACCGTTTGCTTCAGCCGGGTGGCAGAAGCGCAGCCCTCCGCACCTCGGGGGCTGCGGCCCGGCCAGGGGCTGCTGGTGGGTGCAGCTGCAAGCAGACACAGCTGGCTCGCTGGCTGCCTGCGCCCTCCCCCTCGCAGGCAGAAGGGAGCCGCACAAGTGCACACACACACATCAGGCTATTAAGCCGGTCCACCCGCTTCTGGATGATGCCAGCAGCATCCTAACCAGGATGTGTCACCTTCCTGTCTGCAGTGCACTGACTGCTCAGGGGTGGGCTGGAGGCAGGGACCACTCGGCAGCATCTCCAAGCACTGCAGAGCTAAAGGGGATCCAGGGACAAGCGATGGGAAGTGGTGGCCCTGACTGAAAATGGAAGCATGCCGTCCTGCAGCCACCACCAGGGCTGGACCCCGGGGACCCCGGTCACTTGCCCTCCCCCGGCTCAGGGCAAGGAAGCCAGCCTGCCGCTGGAAAGCAGAGGCAGGAGAAGCAGCGGCAGGGAGGGAGGCAGGGAGGGCAGAAGGGCACTGGCTGCTCCCAAACCCAAACAGAACGGATGGGACATTTGTCTTTGAAGGCACTTCTTTGCTCCCGGCACAGGGTGGCTTTGCCTGCCTGCAGAAGCGCCTGGGGAAAGCAGCCGAGGCTGAAGCAAAGAGGAGGGACAGCCTGCAGATGCCCTGGGGTTTCCCTCAGGGGACCGCAGGCTGCGCGGGTGGGCAGTCGCTGGGGACACCATTGCAAAAAGCGGGATGGAGCATCATTTGCTTATAGCAGCTGCCGAACCGTACCCTGATGTACCCCTCCCAGGGACCAAGGAGCAGTGAGGCCATACATCTCCCTGCCTCTCTGGTGAGCTCCCAGGCGCCTCATAAGCAAGCAGTGACATAGTTTCACGTTTTCATCCTCCCCAGTAGCAGCACTGGGCTCGTGTCCCTGCAGACAGCACGCACAGGCGCAGTGGGTTAAAGACGGTGCCCAACCACCGCTGTCTGGCACAACAGCTGGGTGCCAGGGGCAGGCTGGCAGCTCCTTCCCTCCAGCCACGTCTGGTGCCCAGGGGACCTGCAGAGCCACTTCTCCTCCAGGCCCTCCGGCTGCCTCTCCCCGCTGCTCCTTCCCTGCGGCCTCCCGGGCTTTCTACATCACAGCCCCTCGCATCTCTTCCAGCCTGCGCACATGAAAGTGGCAGAGCGAGACTGGGAAAGGTCAGCAGGAGGACCAGCCGCTGCCGGCTCAGCACTGAGCCTCTGTCTTTAATTAACATCTGCCGGGCTAGCTGCCCTCCCTACACTTGACTCCGGCTCCCAGTCTCCCCTTCCCTCCTCTATCATTACGCCCACGCTCGGAGAGAGACAGGGAGGGGAGGAGACAGGGAAGCAGAGTCCTTGGAGCGCCTCAAAGCCTCCCTCTGCCACCACCACCATGGCAGCAGCTCATCCCAGGAGCTGCCTGGTACACCAGCACGTTAGCGAGCCCCTGGCTGAGATGCCCAGGCTGGCTGTTACCTGCCCCTCCCTTGCGCGGGGCTGTCCTGCCTTTGGGCCACAAAACATACACCCAGGAAAGCTAAAGTCTCCCTTCCAAACCAGCCAAGGACCAAGAGGGAGCCGTCTGTCACCGTGACTCCAGCCTCCCCTGGGAAGAACTGGGACCAGCCACCCAGAAGCTCCTGACACGTTCTAGCTCTGTGGGATGCAGAAGATACCGGAATACAGGGTCAGAAGGATTGGCCTTGTCCCATGGCGCTTTTGCCGATGAGGACATCTGGAGTACATGGGAGCCGGGTCCCAAGCCACCTCCAAGGCCCTGGGACTCGTTTGTTCCCACTGCCTCTGCAGAACACCAGCCCCAAGCTCAGACCTTGGCAAGACCCCTGTGGGCAAGGCCCTCGTTACACTTATGAATATGATTAATTAGGTCCAATTAACTATACTGGAATTAATGTGACTCACAGTTAGCTAGAGCTGCCTCCTTGCAAGGCGTTTCCCCAGTGGCTCACTCCAGTCCCAGACCAACCCCCAGCAGAGGCCCCAGAGATGGAAGCGCGCAGATGAATTGGGATGAAGGAAGGGAGCCCGGGACTGCGAAACCCCTGTTTTAGGAGCAGCTCCCTGCTTTGCTGATCCGCATCGGTGCAGAGCAGGGAGCTAGTGGCAGCCTCGGCGTTAAACCCACAGACCCACCACACAGACTCACGCCATGCTCCCCCGGGAAAGGCAAAGGTCCAGCAAGGAGATGGAAGAGGCTTCGTTACTGCTGCAGAGGTAGCCTCCGGCCTAAAAACATCTTTTCAGCTCTCCCCATGCTACCCTCGACCCTGCCCAGCCCGACGCAGACTACCGGCCGCAGTGCCCTCTTCTCCCCTCAGACACTGGCGCAGATCCTATCCCACAGCGTGGCAAGTCCCCGCTGTGCCTCCACCTCCCTCGGGCTACGTCGTGAGGTCTCAATCCCGCTTCTGTTTTGATGGTACCACAAAGCTCTCGCTCAGGGAAAGGGGGCGGAAAAGCCAACCCAGGAGAGGCCCCAGGTGCGTGCCCAGCCCTGCAGCCAGCTGGGGAAGAATGGGCTCCCTCACGGCGTGCTCGTTGGCGTTTGAGCAGGGTGGCCGCCAGCAGCGAGGAGTCTGTGCTACCTCTGCGGCTGCCTGGGCAGCCTGCGCCGTGGGCCAGATGGACCTGGACACAACCAGGAGTGCCCAGCTTGGCTTCTCTGCCCCTTTCAAACGGCATCCCAGCCCATTTCCTCCACACTAACTTATTAACCATCACATTTCCAGCAGACCTAAAGCCATTCACCCACCGCAGCCAGAAGAAACTGGGAAGCGCAAAGCCGACACGTGCAGCGGCGGAGCCAGGCAGCCACGGTCTCCTGCTCAGCATCCTCACGGCAGAGCCGGGCCCTGGCCCCCCTCCCCACACTGGGATTTTCCTACGCTGCAGTCCTAAAGGCAAAACACAGCCTGCGCTGGAGTGCCGGATGAGGATTTAATCAAGCCGAGTGGTCTTCTCAAATGGAAACACGCCACTGCAGCCACAGCAGGGCTGCCACACTGTCGTCTAGCAAACACACTGCTGACACGCTTCCAGGACCACAGAGGCACCGAGGCTCGGGATCCGGGACGCCTTGCTATTCCCGCAACGCCAGACGCACTCGGAACGCCTGTACGGGCGCAGGCACGACACAGCTCTGCAAGCCTTCTTCCCTTCTGGTGACTCCGGCACGCTCTGGACGCCAGCCTCATCCTCCCACTGCCTCAGATGCTCCTGCAGCCCAGGGGCAGCCACCCCGGCTCCCACAGATCCCTGATGCCGGCGGGGGAGAGGAGCTTAACTCCCTCCCCGACAGCCCGACCTGGGGCGGCCTCTGCCACCCGCTCCAGCCGTGCCCGGGCTGCTCTTCGCTCGGGGCCCTGCACACACATTTGCTTTTTGCTCTCTCCGGTCTCGGCGCACCGCTGCCCTCCGCAGCGGCAAATCCAGAAAAGGCGGAGGTTTTAGCGACGCGGGAGCCGGGAGGGGGCTTCTGCCGCTGCCAGCCGGCGGAGAGGGAGCCCCCCGGGCAGACCCCCGGCAGGGCAGACTCCCGCGCCTGCGGGGCGCAAAGGGTTAAACCATTTAGCGAGGCCACCAGCGCGATAAATGCGGCTCCGGCGCCTCCCACCGCCACCCAGGGCCGGGGCCGGCCGGGGGGGGGGTGGGGGGGTGGCGAGGAGGACTCTTATCCTGATACGGCGCCTTCCTCCCGAGTGCGGGTTTGGAAAAACTGAGCAGGCAGGGCTGGCTCTGGAGCGGCAGCGCCTCGGCGACACAAAGCCAGCGCATCCCTCGCCCGAAGGACGGGCGGGCGGGGCGAGCCCGGCGGGGCGCGGGCAGGGGGGCGTGGGGGTCCGGGCTGCCCCCCCCGCACCCGCCGTGCCCTTCCCCGCGGCGCTCCTGGCCGGCTGCGGGGGATTTTCGGGGCCGCCCGGGATTTCGGGGCCACGCAAACAGGCCGGCGGCTCTCCTGGCCTGCACCGCCCTGGTCCCTGCCTGCCAAAGCGGACCCCCCAGAGCAGCCTCGGCATGTGCCACACACGCCGCGGTGCACACGGGCAAACGCAAGTCGCAGACGGGCAAACCTTCACCACACAGGCGCGCCGGTGACGGGTGTCGGGGCAGACACGAGCACGTGCAACCACAAACAGCGGGAAGGGAGCACAGCACACGGGTGCCAGTCTGGAGCTACGCTGCCGACAGCACTGGCAAGCCTGCGGTGCGCCATGCCGGCAGATAACAAGATAGTCAAGGAAGGTGCAACGGCAGCTTTGGCTGCCCCTGCTGCTACAGTCTTACAGTAAAGGCTGAACCAGGAATGGAGTAATGCCTCCCTTTGATTTATTTACTGTGCCTGCATCTCCAGAGGACTCCTGGAGGCTTGGCCACTGCAGACCTGTGTCAGCGAGTGGCAGAGCAGAGATCAGGAGAGTTTTCAGGGAGGTCACAAGCCTGACACAAATTCAATTTTATTCAATGTCTCTATTAGTATTTGGGGTCACTCGAAATCACTGCCCTGTAAATGGGGTCACAACAGGAAAAGTTCACGAGCTGCTGCCTTGCGCCATCTGCCAGCACCACACGGACTTGTGTTGCCGGTAGCCCAGATGAGCACTTGCTACCCCTGTCCCCACACAGGCAGTTTCTGTCCCTGAGACAGTCGCGTTGCACCTTGCTGTGTGCAACGCCTCAGCCACGCAGGCCTCTAGCTGGGGAAAAAGACTCTCCCCCAGCGTCTCGGGGGCAGATGCGTTCTGCAGAGCAGCGGGGCACACAGCCTGGCACCCCCGCACTGACACACGGCTGCCTGGCTAGACACATCTGTCCCACGTGCTGCGGAGAGGGCGACTGAGTAAAGCCACAGGCTCTACTGCTGCGTTCGGGCTCTGCTCCCGCTTCTGCTCCCTTGGGTTTCACCCAGCCCTTGCTCATCTGTGCCCCAGTCTCCCAAAACATGCCTGCAAATGATTGGGAGCTGGAGCCCCTCTGCTGGGAGGACAGGCTGGGAGAGGGGGGTGTTCAGCCTGGAGAAGAGAAGGCTCCGCGGAGACCTCAGAGCCCCTTCCAGTGCCTAAAAGGGCTCCAGGAGAGCTGGGGGGGACTCTGGATCAGGGAGGGGAGCGATGGGACGAGGGGGAATGGTTTTACCCTGAAAGAGGGCAGATTGAGACGAGATATGAGGAAGAAATTCTTTCCTGTGAGGGTGGTGAGCCCCTGGCCCAGGTTTCCCTGAGAAGCTGTGGCTGCCCCATCCCTGGAGGTGTTCAAGGCCGGGTTGGACGGGGCTGGGAGCACCCTGGGCTGGGGGAAGGTGTCCCTGCCCAGGGCAGGGGGGTGGGACGAGGTGATCTTTAAAAGTCCGTTCCCACCCAAACCATTGGGTGATGCTACGATTCCCGCGGGTCCGATGGTCCTTTCCTGGCCGAGGCGCGCAGCACCGCACCCACCTGCCGGGACGACTCTGCACAATTTGGGACAATTTGGGAGAAACTCCTCCCGGCGGGCCCGCCCGCCCGCCCGCCCCGCCCCACCCCTGCGCGGCTCCACCTCTCTCGCCTTCCCGTCCCGCTTCCCCCCCCGGCCCCCGGTCCCCTCCCGCCCCCCGGCGGCACCGCGGCGCACGGGAAGGGCGGGGCCGCTGAGGCGGGGAGGGGCGCGGCGGCGCCCCCTGGCGGCGCGGGCGGCGCACCGTACCGGGAGCGGCCCTTCCGCGGGTGCCGGCGCCGCCGTGCTGTGCGGGGAGGGGGGGGAACGCGGAGAAAACGCGCTGCTTTACCGCTTTTGCCCCGTTTTCTGCCTGCAAAGGAGCGGCGGGGCTGCGCGGGGCAGAAGGGGGGGGGGGGGTGCGAATTAACGAGGAAAAGGAGAAACTGTGGCTCCAGTAAAAACCGCCAAACGGAGCTTTAACATCCAGGCGCGGGAGCGAGGAGGTGGGTGTGCGCAGCGTGCGGGATGCCCTCGTCCCCGCACTGGAATATGGAGAGCTATACGCAGCCTCCGCCCCCGCCGGCAGCACGCAGCTGGCGCCGGAACCGGTACATGCCGCGTCCCGCACTGACAGCCCTTCTTGAGTGTCCGCGCAACGGGTACGGTCCCGCACTTTGCAACTGCCCTTCAAATGGCAGGGATGTGGAGAACCAAGCATCAAAATCTGCTCCCAGGCGGAAGGCGACGCCAGGGGTGGCAGGAGAGTCGCCCACAACACCAAATACAGGGGCTGGCCCGGCCAGAGGTGACGAGGTCAGATGGACACCGAGATGCTCGGCCAGGACAAAAACTGTGGCAGGAACCAGGTTTAGAGGGGTAGCGATGGACGGAGGCTGCCAAAGCCATGCTGGCTCTCCAGCAGTGTGACCAGACAGGGCAAGGAGGAGCAGAGGCCGGAGCGGCAAGGCCGAAGCAGCCTCGCTGCCACCCCCACTACAGGTGGGACTGAGTGACAAAAGGGCCTCAGGGAACCTCTCCCCGCAGCCACTGCCCCCCTCCTCCTTCAAACACGCAGCCGCTCTCCCAATTTGAGCAAATACACTTAAAATACTCGAAAACACTGAGGCGCGGTTACTTAAGGAACAAAGCAGCCAACAAGTGACAATTCGTTAAGTTGTAGCATGGCAATTGTTTGGTTCTGCACACACTCGTAATCTACCAGGCCAAAGCACAGTTTCCTTAGACAAAGCAAAAGGCGGCAAGAAGGGGACAGTGCAAGAGCCTGGAGCAGCATATCTCCTCCTGTACTGTTTCTCAACCACGTAGCAGTCACGACACCAGCTTGCTCTTTGCAGGAAAACCCCCCCAGCTACAGCGAAGAGCTCCGTGTGTACCACCCCAGCGCTGGCTTCACAGGCCACCAGAAACAACAGCGGACTCAGAGCAGGAGAGGCCCTTGGGGCGAGCGGGCAGGCTCGTGGACAGTAGGTGTCCAGGTCTCCCTTTCGTCGCTGCGGGACACAGAGACGACCAAGTTAAACACCACAGGAGCAGAATTACTTCATCCAGTCCCTAACGGTCTTGCCGTTATTTCCCCAGCTCCTCCCCCTAACGGCTGCCTTCATCCCCGTTATCCGAGCTTCCCCATCCCCTGACAGCCACAGCTCCGCGTCCAAGCTGGAAAAGGGGAAAGAGACAGGGGGAAAGGGAAAAAGGAGTTTTTCCAGAAGCCAATGAAATGCAACTGTGAACATAGTTCCCATGGTAACAGCAGGATCCAGGGGAAGAAAAGGGAATGTAAATCGGATTATCAAGGGGATGAACAGGGAGGGACGAACGAACCAGTTGCATCTGCCAGCCCAGCCAGGCCGCTCGACCACCACCTGCACTGCATGCCCGTGTACCGAATCCCCTCCTCACCTCAACGCCTGCCCAGAGAGCTCCTTGTGCAGCTCTGCTCCTGAGTCCCCCAGCAAGGCGAGGTCCCCACAGCACAACAGGGCTCATGGAGGTCACTGTGGAAGTCCCACCGCCACCACTCCCAGCCCAGAAACCTTCCCCTGAGTGGAGCAGTCTCCCTATAATTGACACGATATATTACTTTCACTGTCTGACATCTTAACCATAAACGAGCAGGAGGCTCAAAAATGCCCTGAACATTAGCAAAAAAAAAATAAAAAAAATCCATGAGAAGTAACTCACAAGACCCAAGATTTATACTCCTCCACCCACAGGGGAAACAGAGTACTCCTCCGTTACATTCTAGCAAGGACTCGCACTTTGCAGCGCAAATACAGTGAAATGAAGGTGGCTTTCAATAAAGCCAGGAGAAGCACAGCAACTTGCATCAGATGGATTTAAACCAGCATGCCCAACAGCAGCAGAGCCGGTTCCAGCAGCGGTCCCAGGCTCAGGAACGACCTTCCCAGCCTGGGAAAGGACTACAGCATCTCGGCCGCTCTCTAGGTCTGGCTGTCCCTGCCCTGCTTCGGCTGCTTGCTGCACACTCTCTGCCGGTGCTTCCCGGCCTGGAAAGTGTTAAGTCTCAAAAGCACCTCCTGGGGTTTTGCTCCTTCTTTTCTGCTCTGTTTTATTTCCTCAAAGACAGAGATGGGCTGCCTGGATCTGGCTTGACCTGACAGCAGAGCCCGCAGCCGCCCTCTCTGCAGCAGAGATTGCTGGCATGCGGGGGGGGGGGGGGGCACAGGAGGGACACAGATTTGCTGCGCTGGAGCCCTTTTGGAGACAGGCATGAATATTTCATGGCGGGGAGAAGATGCTTCAGCAGCACCATGCAGATGCGGATCTGCACAGTGCTGTCAGGGACACAAAAGGACAGACCCCAGGTCAGCACTCTCCAACGCCCAGGAAGAAAAGGAGCCCCCCAAGGGTAAAGGCACCTCCTCTGCCCACCTTTGCTCTACACGGCCAAGGAGCCACAGGTGGTGCCAGCAGCTTCCGCACAAACCTGCCCTCCTCTACCCAGCAGCAATATCCCGGCAGAGAAAGCTGCACGTTGGCCCGAACTGGGGAGGGGTGGAGGGACAGCCCTACCAGTCCCCCGCACAGCTCTAGCACCAGAACGCTCTGTCAGAACGCTGCACTGCCCCCAAAATACAAGGTGTAAGCAGATGGTCGGCTCCTAACTGGAGCCCAGGTTTCAAGGAAGGCACAACATCCAACTGGAACCAGAAAAGACATCTCTAGGGGGGCTGGACCACACTTGGCACAAAGCGTATAGGCACCCTTTGATTCAGGCACTCAATACAACTTCCTCCGTTCAAAAGGAGAGGGAGGTTTGAGATCCCTGTTTTGACTCCTCGCAAGATGTACAATATGTAGAGTGGGTCCTGGCTAAGAGTCTCTGACGGTCTGGCATAAAAGGAGCACTTGTGCCTCCACAGCACATGTAGAGGGCAGAAAGAAAATGGACAGAACACCACGACGCAGGGCTGCCTAGAGCAGGGCTAAGCCCATTGCCAAACTCAAGCAGGATCTAACAGCAAAATTATCAGGGTTACAGTACCATCAATACTATCGGCAAGCTTGTGCGGAAGGAACGACCAGCTGTCCTGGTTCGAGTCCCCCAAAATCCAGCCATGCAGCGGCAATGCCAACAGGAGGAGGGAGCAGGATTTCAGCAAGGGGAGCCTGTGGAGGACCACAGCTCTGGAAGTTAATTGAGACAAAGCTGCCACACTTTTCTTGGACATGAATTTGAGTGGGAGGTGTTTGTTACTGCCAATACATTTTTCCTCATACACAGTTCTTCCACATGAGGTTGAACCGTTAAGCGTTGACAGTGCATCTGTTAAGATTGGCTCTAGAAAGCAAACGTTCTTGAAAATAAAGAGAGAAATATGCTGTGCTTGCCCTTTATCTTCCCAGCCATCCAGCTCCCAGTACCATGAAGAAAAGCCACGTGGAGCAGCCCATGTGCACAGAGATGGCCCAGGAGCGGCCATGTTTAAAGTAACTCCTCTGTGTGAAGGGTACGGCAGGCTAAGGAACAAGGACAAGTTCCCCAAGGATGGCAAGACTCGGCAAAAGGGTGGCACGACAACGTCAGGCTTGTTTCTGCCGACAACACGAGGTTTCAAGGAAAGGTCCCGCAGGAGATCTGGGAGAACGTCTCTTCCCAATATTTCAAATTCCTCTCCCGCTTTGTGTTTTCTTTTTACCGCTGCATTTCTGTCCTACCTCCCACGGCAGCTACCTTGGGCTTAGGGCATATGGTGAGCCTGCTTCTTCAGAAAGATCCTGCGCCCAGCAGATAGCACTGGGGTCACCACGGACTACAAGCACAGAAGAGGACATCCCTGCAAACAGAGGAAGATGACCTTCCTCCAAGGTCACAGAATCTTTTCTTCAGAGGAAGAAGAAAAAAAGGAAGGGAAAAAAAAGAAAGGCCAATGCAGCCTCCTCACTTGACTCCCTTTAATTAGTAACCATCTGGTTTTGAGAAGAGCTGTCAACCGATGTAGAGCATTTGGCAAGCTTCCTCAGCTGCTGCTCTCCTAATTTCAGTTCTTCTTGGAAATGCTTTAAGCCCCAAGATGCCAAAGGGAAATGAAAAGAAAAGCAAAAGAGAGAGGGCACGAGGGAAGCAGAAGAGCAGGGATGCACTATAACCGAGCGGACAGAGCGAGGCACTCCCCAGTGCCACGTCCAGGTCGGGAAGCAAACTACAAACGGAGCCGGCCATCCGATAGCCAGGAAACCTCCCACCCCGGCAGCCATGCGGGAGGAGCTGCAATACCTCAAGCACCGTATTTCAAACAAGCCGGTACAAATCCCTCAACATTTTCCAGAATTTGAGCGGCTCAGTTTGGCATCCTGGCCAAATTCCAGCTTAGGCAGGGACTTTCTACCTTCCTAAATTCCCTCCCTCCCTCCCTTTAATTCCTTCTTTGTCCCACCCAACCACTATGCAACGGCACTGTGTGCCTGCAGCTATGTGTGCTGCTCCAGCACAGCGTTCATCCACCAGGACAGACAACCTTCCAAACCAAATTCATCATGCTCTGCGGACGAGAGCTGCAATGCTCTTCCTCGAGTTTGGTTCTGCCTGATGCCGCACTCTGCTCAAATGGAGGGGTGCTGTTTTCCACCGGGAAACCCGCAGGTGCAAAGGCAGCGTTTCCCCTGGCTCGCAGAGGGAGCGGGGAGGCAAGCTAACTGTTCTGCCCTGCCAGCTCCCAGGCTGCCTCGCTCCTCGAGTCCTCAGGCACGCTCTGCCCACGCAAGCCCTTTTGCTCTTTTCAGGGAAGCAGCCGCACCGGTAGCGAAGCTGGGCGGCAGGAGCCAGGGCTGCAGCATTTTTGTGAGCGCTGCCTGCCTCATTAACATTCAGCACATGGCTCGAGCAGCTTTTAGATTACTCCTTCCTGACTCTGGGACCTCGTGCGTGAGTCAGAGGCTTGCACACCCTGATCCCTGCGAGCCCCCCAACACATGGCAAACTACGTTTTGAACAGTTCCCTTAATTTGCACCTGCAACCTTCTTCTCAGTGTTGTGAAGAAGCAGAGTGAGCCTCTACTCCCCTAAACAGCATCGGGCGCACATGGACCACCACCCTCCTTTCTCACAAACGCATTCAGATTTTGCAATACCCTCTTGTAAGCAGGTTCATCAGACTCCCCTACACTCACTCCCCCCCCCTCTACTCGTTTCCACTGCAGGTCCCATACAGTGCTTCATCTTCCCATGAAGCACGTGTAGAAGCCATCTCCCTTTCTCTTCTCCAGACCCACAGTAACAGGGTACAGGCACAGCTGAAGGAGCGGAGGATCCCCACATTAAATACGTTAATGCCCCGCTACAAATGGGGCAGACATGGGTTTCCCAATGCGTTTCTGCAGATCTGTCCCACGCGGCAGAGGAATCAGAGATCCAGACCTACAAGATCCTCCTGTTAAACCTGCCCTGACATTCACCAGCCTGTCAGAGCAGCAGAGCTGTAACCTCGTTGACTCCTGACCTGTGAGTAAAAAGCAAGCATTACATTCCTTATTAGAGCATCTGAAACCACCAGGGACCCGCACCTGATTAACATCCTCACACATTTCCAGAGGGGCAGACGAGCAGGTTCCAGCTGCCCTGATCCGTGCAGAACTACGAGAGATTCTCACTTTCTGCCTTGGGAGCTGCAAGACACTTGGGCTCGGCTGCGATGCCCACCACCGACAGGGCAGTGGGAGCTCAGGAACTCCCTCGCACCCACTTCTTTTAAGAGAATGAGTGTGCTGGTCTGACACTCTTGGCACTGAAAATCCCCATGCAGGGAACAGGGAGGCACCCAGGCAGGTGAAACACACGTGGGTCATCAGACCTGGACCATCTTTCCATGAGCCTTGACATGGCCAAAGTGCCAAAAGCCAAAGGCTGTGGACACTGTTCCTCTTTTTGGCTTCCCAACCCCGGCTGGGAAAAACAAAGCTTTTCCTTTACACTATGCGCTCCGCTCCAGGCCATGGGAACCTCTGTGCAATACTTCCATCTTCCACGCTTCTCCTCCAAAGCCTTTCTTCCTTGCCTATTAGCATTATGCAAAGCGCCCAACTGCCAACGCCAATGAGACTTCAGGCAGAAATCCATCTATTTCTCCCCTCCAGCTCTTAATTAACATGTGGACTTTAATTACACTTCCCATTTTCATGACAAAAATATGTCTCTCTCCTCCACCCGCCCCTCCCCGAGATCATTACAAGAGCTCTAATCGTCATCATCCGTCTGCCTTGAGCGCGAGGCAGGGGGCACCTGCTCCATCTTCCCAAGCTACCCCATCCCACCTAGCCCCCGGTCACTCAGTCCTCGGAGAGCCGCGTGCCCTGGTCCCGTTCCAAGGGAGAGGGGTGGAAGCGCCGCTAACAGGTTGGCACAACATATTGCCAAGGCTGGATGGTGCCTGCAGGCTTTGGCTGCGGCAAAAGACATTGCAATTCAAGGATGGACACAGAAACAAAGACAAATCGGGGAGGCATTAGGGATTCTCTTCCTTTTCAAAGGTAAGGATGGGCCACCCTCCTGCTGAAGCAGCTCGCTATTTATATGAGGCACAGCAAACACTGCTAGGAAGCTTTGCAGTAACACTCAGCTGGTTCACAGACTGATGCAGTAAAAAAAAAAAAAAAGAAAGGGAAAACTTTCTAACAAACCTCCCCATCCTCCCTGATCCAGCCACTAGAAAAGCCTTTGTAAATCACAAAGCATCCATTTCCTAGGAGCAAGTGAAAACTAAGAAATTCTTCCCTGTCCAGCCAGATGGGAGCAGGTAGGCAAGGAGCCGATACACTTTACTCAAGCACGGACCTTGGTGCAGGCAGGCTTTCGTGAAGCTCAGGCGTTTGTCTGAAGGTAACTCAAACTGCTACCACTCTCCTCGCAAGTCTGGGAATGTCACCCAGGTGCACTCTATGACAGTGGGGAGACCGAGTCCTGCGCAATGTTGGCCTTGGATCAGCAAACTCTGAATCAGCTCTCAGACTGACTATTTTATCCGAACGTTCAAAATTCACCAGTCAGCTGGTGGCTTTGGCCGCTTACAGAAGTCTGGGAAATGAGATTTTCATTACTTTACACTTTAGACTTCTAGTGCTCCTTGAAGACTTACTCTCTAGCCCTCCTGGCAGCAAACAGTAAGGAAATACCGAACTGAATATCATGCTATGCAATGTTTGCTTTAGTTTGCAGGCAGACTGAAGGCAGCGAGCTGCCCACCTCTTCCATTGCCGAGTTCTGAAGAATTAGCAATACTTCACAGAGCAGACATGACATCAGGCTCTTGGGACAGAGACAATAACATAAGGGCAGTATCGAGGCGATCGCAACACAAAGGAGATATACGAAGGACTAAGAGTCTGCAAGGCGAGGGCTGCGTGATCCAAACACACAGCTAAGCACATCATGCGTAACTTGGGCGGAAAGAAGAGCTGGCAGCAGAGCTCCACGCGTGGGCAGCAAGCAAGCCACGAGCACAGACAGCATCTCTGCCACTCGCAGAAACCCGTATCCCTCCCCACAGCCCAACGATGTGAGAAAACCAAGTAATTGCCCAAGCAAGAGAGTGCCGATAAGCGCGGCAGAAGGGAGACGATGTCCCTTTAAATGTGACTAAAGTGTTGTCAATGGATCTGCCATGGTAAAGGAGTTAATCCCCCCCCAGCCCCTCTCAGCCACTGTGATGGGATAATTAGATGCGAGGGCTCAGCGCAGATGATGCTCCAGTTGCTTAGCAACTAATGGTTTCCATGGAAATGGCAAAGCACAGCCTTCGGAGCAGTAAGTGAGCAGTGCAGCAGGGCAGGGAAAGATGCCTTAAACTCCTGCACTGATCCTCTCCTCCAGAATCACTCAGAGGCCTTGAGGTATTAGGGGAGCGAGAAGGGGGTGCCTTAAAGATACAACATCCCTGTTTCAAGCAGCAGTGAAAAGAAAAGGGGTTTTTTTAGCCTAAACTTTCAGTGACATGGTCCTCCCGATCTCGGTCACCCTCCACGAGCAGGATGAGGGAGGCTGGGTCACGCAGGGTGGTCTTATGCAAAGGCTCATGTCCCGATACACGGGTTGTCCTGCTATAAGCAGCTGAATGCGATTCCAGCATCTGTTCTCGCACCCAGGGGCTGAGAGGTGAACACACACACACACTAACGCGTTTAGGTTTTCAGCACTGTCCCATAAGATGCCACGTACAGGCATCCAGCCTGGCCCTGAACCAGCAGGCAAGAGGTTTCCTCTCGATTCTGCAGCTCCACAGCACACACAAAAGCGACGCTGGCTATAAAACACAAAGAGTGTCACCAGAATAACGGAGATCAGATTTATTAACCTTAGCCCAAGTCTGTCATCTGGTACTTCCTTCAACACGACCAATTCCTACTGCTTTATTACCACGGCTGCCTGCACCAAGTCAGCATCCCGCTGTTTCCCAGCATCGCAGCCATGACCTGCATTTCTTCTCACTAAATACCGCACGTGCTGGCAGTGCGGCTGCACTGCTGCAAGCTGCAACCTTGTTGTCTCGTAAGCTGGGCCGAGACAAGCTCTGTTTGTGTTTTGATAACGGTGCTCTGGGACACTTAGGTGTTCAGTACCAGGTGGTCTATCACTCCCCTCACATGACGCAGGGGTGGCCTGCATCACTGCCAGCTTGCAAATGACAGCCTTACCTGTGGAAGCTTCGCAAAGGTCTCAAGCCCTGATGGTACAGAAGAGGGTATGGAAACTCACACCACGAAGAGAAGCCCGGCTCTCCTACCCATCCCTCCATCCAGCCCCACTCTCGTGACAAGCAGCGTCCCTTTGCAGAGACAGCAGCAGACTGTGTGCCTTGGGCACTGGCTGCAAGCACACGCACTCGCCGCTTTTCTTTTCCCCTTCCCACCTGGGAGGACACTGGCGGCACATGCTCCACTTCGCCGTGTGCCATCTCTTCTTGGCAGAAAGCACGCAAAATGGAGAATAGGGCAGACCCCGGCTGAGCCGGGAGGTGGCACGTACTGCTGGCGAGGGGCAGCCAGATGGGTCTCCGGGACCCTCATGTGCATCAGTCAAAGCCACCAACTCCGAGACACTCTGCAGCTCCTTCCTCCCCTCACTGCACATGTTACTTTGCCCTCCCTGCAAACCTTGGGGAAGCCGGCTGCGACATCCAGGATGGATGAAGCATCCCATCGGCCAGCCTGTGCCGACAGCTAATTTAGCTGCGAGTGAGGTCTCCTCCCTGGAGCCCTGTCCTGATCCACCCGGTGCTTCAGGAAGGTACTGGAGCAGAGTCGCCAAAAAAGTTGCGGAGCATTTCAGACTCTGTCCCCTATGGCTTTCAAAGGGGGAAATCAAAGGGAAGCGCCGCGCTTTGTTCCGCGGGGGAGCGGCACAAAAGGTGAGTGGCGGCGAGCCCGGCAGAACCGGTCGCTTCAATCGTCCGCCAGCTCACCTTTGAAGTGGTTTTAAAAATCAGGGAGGAGGGGCAGAGACCCGAGTTCAGCTCTTTTACTGCAACTTCACAGAATTTGAGGATGTGGGGGGTAGAGGCTGCCTTTCCCCCACCAGAAAAATAGCATATCTGTTCAGAGAGGATAGAATATGGCTAATAAAAAAGGCTGCGAACCTCATCAAGTACCTCTGTTGTGTCCTCACATCCTGAGGAGGCTACGAACACCTACGACGGCAGCAGCATGTACCTACAGCACTGACAGAGACCCAGCCAGGCACCCACAGGATTAACTGGGTATCCCGAAACAGCCCCTGGTCCGGTGCCGATGCAGTGACCAACTCTCACCAGTCCACAGCCTCCTCTCTGCCTTGCATTACCTCTCCCTCTGCCCGCCCGTACTTTCCCTGCTGCCTCTCCGGAACAGAAAGGTCTGGTTTTAACCCCAGCCCACGCAAATCCCGGGAGCTCTTTCTATATTATAGTTGCAGTACCAGCCACTCGCTGCAGCACGAGGAACCGAAGCAACGCCAACACAGCGGGAGTGGCACTGTGCGAGGACAAGCCAGGCGCTTACCGCACACTGCGTACTAGGAAGATGGGGAAAAGTACCAATTACCTAAATGGAAATTGATCTCTGTTCTACCACAGAAATACGTGTATATATGTATAAAGAACACAACTGATTGGCATGACCGGTATTCACAAGCAGAGTCCCCCCAAGCCCACAGAGCTTGCTTCTATGCAAACACCATCAGACGGGCAAAGCCAAGAGGTGATGCCCTCCTATCACCACAGACAAGCAGATGTCACTCTGTACAAATTCAAAGCTTTCAGTGGCCGTGGAATACAAGAGCCATTCGAGCCAGACTTGAATAACAACTTTGAGGCAGAAGCCAAGTTCTAGAGCTCCCCTATCTTCAAGGGAGAGGGTGAGCTCGAATCCAACATCTTTCAGAAACAGGAAGAAATCTAGTTTTTCTCTGGCTTGCCGAAGAGACCTCACACAGCACTTTCACACACACACGAAGCCATAAGCCGAAGACATCTACGCACACCTCACACGCACAAGTCTGTCACCCTAAGAAGTAATTGAGCATGCTCGCAGTTACGCCTTGAATCCGAAATGTCTTTTCTCTCTTGATTTGCAAACAAGTCTTCATCTAAAACACCAAGAGACGGGAACCAGCAAGTAAAGAGAACTGTGCTTGCCCCCCGATCCCAGCCCGCATCCTTACAGAGCTTCTCTGGAGTTCTTGTGGCTACGAGGTGTGTGGGAGTAAGCGAGACCGGTTTTCAGTAAAACTATCCCATCAATTGGCTTTCGCGCAGATAACGCTCACCTGAAAAGAGCTGGCTTTGAAGAATCCACACGTCCTGAGCCAAGACACCTCCAGCTTGTCGCCCCTCTACGCTTTCAGCTCCGTTCATGATGCAGATGGAGACGCTGGCTACTTTGACCTTCTGCACGTGTCAGCAGGTTCTCCTCTAACTTCTGTTTCACCTCCCAAAGCTAGAGGGGGACCAAAAATGAGATGGCTTTAAGAGACAAGTGAGAGCTGCTGCTTAAACCATAGGGCATAAGGAATGGGCAGCCTTGGACAAATTGGCTCTATCAGTCTGATGAAGGTCCCTCTCCTCTGGGAAAGTGGGGGTGGTGAGACAGAGCTCAGGGGTCACGACGCTTTCACCCAGAACACACAGTACACAAACCCGTGGGATTGGGATTCAGCAACAGAACGGCCAAAGGCAAAATTAAGGCCTTTTAGCCTTTTCCTAGGCTTAAGGGAAAGGTCTGTGGTTGCGACCATGTATATTTAAAACATTCTTAGGCTTTAAGCTGGAAACCAACACTTCTGCTCCCAGTTTTGCCAGGTTCATTGCATGGGCTGGGCAGCCCACAGGGCTCATCTCCCTGCTTTACCCCTTCGTCTGGTAGCAGCGCCTCAAACCTCTGCCGGCAAGAGGTAAACATTATCATTTATGGGGGAACGTTTTCCACCCATGCGGCACAGGCGGGAAACATCAGCAGCCTCTTTTCACATCTTTCTTCGGGGAGGGTCCAAGTACAGCTGTTCAGGGCTTCTCTAGGAGAGCACTACGTTATGTGACATTATACCCTATCCCTCCCCTTCCCTTGCATTGCGTTACTCACCAGTTCCACAGATGGGCACAGCCTCCCCTGAGAATGCAGAAACCTGGGGGAAGATGGGAGAAGGGAACCTTTAATGAGCTGCAGGCAGGTGCCGCCAGCACCCCGGGAAGGTCTGCAGCTGCTTCTCATCTCCTTCATTGCTCTGCTTTGCCCGGATGGTCCCCACCGAACCCTGGGGGGCACCGGCTTCAAATCAGCCCCAGGTGAATTCAGTCACTCCCTGAAAAACGCCATCTCCCACGGCCTCTTGTGGCTGAGCCACACGCTCCGGTTGCCCTCTGCCCAGCTGCTCTTCCCAGGGTGGCTCCTGCAAAGCGGCACAGAGAATGGTGCCCTTCCCAGGGACAAGTCCACCCCTAAATATTCTGCTTTCTTGCCCCCCTCCCCCCCCCCGCGGGTGCCCCCCGCATTGTCCTGCTTGCTTTTCCAAAGCCGCACCTGGCTGAAGAGCAAGTGGGATGCTTCATCCCCCTGCAAGGTCTGGCTACTGCAGGGCTTCTTTTACCCCCCCAAAATACTTACACGGTTCTAAGATTGTTAACATAGCCGCATCCAGTCTAGCGCTCTTGTGCGAGTTTACTGTTGACGTACCAAAGGTTATGTGGGCAGGTGAGGCATCAGTTGAGGGTGCACGTGGATAATCGCAGGCTTAATGAATTACTATGCCTCAGCTGATGCGCACCCCACTGTGCGAGAGTTTTGCTCCAGACAGAGAGGGGAAAGCAACTTTGTGGTGCGACAGGTCAAGTGATACGTGGTAAATTATTAAGCTATAGTAGCTGGATTGTTTGCAACACATCTCAAGTCAAATACCAGGCTCCAGTTTCAGGAAGGGGAAAGGAGTTTGATTGGGGCGCGCTCCGACTTCTTTGAGGAAAGCAGCCAACCGAGCGGGTCCTGCTCGCACCCGAGGAACCTGGCGGGGAGCACGTCGTCTCCACTAATGAACTTTGTCACATAAGGGTGGAAAAAGCTATGCGACTGTAGTCTTCCGCATCCAGCAAAGGCCAAGCCGTACTGGCTTGATAGTTGTGAAATGCCCAACAGGTACACGCAGTACAAACTAACTACCGCGCTGCCTTTTATTCAAGAGGCGAAACTGAGCACGCCAGATCCTTCTCAAGAAAAGCTTGCTTCGGTGTTTGACTTTACTTTTTAAACAGCCTGTCTCAAAAGATGCAAAGGGTGACAACAGTGAGAGCAAACGGTGCAGGAAGAGCCAGCCTGCAGCGGGGGACAGCATCTTACCCTTCTCCTTCATCACGCAGAAAAAGACCCATGCAACTCGAAGCCAAACCTTTGGTGCAAGGGCCACAGAAATCGCTTTTAAGCCGAGATTCTCCCAACATCCTGATGCTAACGTTATGGCGCAATCTTTGCCAGCAATTGCCAAAACCAGCTGCTTTCTGTCCGTCTCCCTGCTACAGACTGGTACCGTGACCCCGACGTACTTCTCCGCTATGAGTGTAACCCGCGCCCTCCTACGAAATGGTCAGCGTATGTAGAGAGCCTGAAATCTGTTTGCCTGCTGGAACTGGGCCAGGGCTTGGATTTTGGTTCGTAGCTACTCCCTTTCCACCCGCACCACCTACCTCCCCTGCCCCCCCGAGCAGAAGAGGGATGGTGAGCAGGTGAACAGGCTGCGGACTTATTGCAGCCACCCTTTAATAGCACAAACCACACGGCTTCATTCATAATACCTGGGACAGATTAGGCGGGGGAAAGATATGGTCACAGAAACAAAGCCAATTCAGGAAGGCACAGAACTCAGATTGCGTCTTCGAGCTGCACAGAACGTTTCTAAGAGACACCGCGAAAGCACAGCCGGTATCTGCTTCACCCGGCTCCTTTTCCCCGGTTGTGGCACCCCTCAGTGTTTTGCCTGGGTTGACCCCAAGCAGTTTCCAGTCCGGAAACCTGCCACTTCCAGGCAAGCAGGGCAAGGGAGCTTCCCGGTCCCTGCAAACGCAGCCGGAGCATTCTGCGCATCCCGCAGAGATCCATCCTGCTTCCAGAGACATCCGGGTTCTCAGACTGGGGAAGTCCACTGCAGATTGTAGGTAACACCGTGATTTTATCAGAAGCAGAAAAAAATAAGATGTTAGCCTAACGAGTGCCAGCATGGCTCATTTATTAAGGCTCTGGCAAAGCAAATAGGCAGAAAACTGAGCCTATGTGGTGCCACCTACCTGATCCTCAATCAGCTCACTGCCTCCACCAGTGTGGACCATTTACTCACTGGAAGGGGCTTTAATAGGTATTTAGAAGTGTGAAGCAAAGACCAGCCTTTCACCCATCTGTGTGATACCCTTTTTTTTTTTTAAAAAAAAAAAAAAAAAGAAATCAAGTCTCTCTGCACACAGAGCACCTCGAGCTCAGGGGATTCTTTGTGCCGCCCTCACAGATCCTGCTTCGCTCAGCACCCAGAGATTGCTTTGCTACACAAAGAAAATGTACTTGAATTTTCAAAACAAGTCGTTTTGGGAAAGCCTGCATCTAAAAAACGGCCTGGAGGACTGGGATATGGCAGAAGAGCTCAAACTCACCGTCACCACTGGAGAGTTTCCACAAGGTACGGGTCTCAGGGGCATTGATGGGTTTGGCTTCCCTTTAAATAGATGCCCGTCTCTAAAAAACTCAGGTGACAATTGTAGAATCCGGTAAATAGTAAGTTCCAGTCCAGAAGCTAACAAAAAGCCCATTTTCTTTATGTTTAAATGTGATCAGATCAAATCAGAAGTGTCTGCAATTACCTACGAAGTACGTACACAGCTTACAGAGAACGAGACTAACGCAAAAGGGCTGACCACAGTGTCCCTGGGCTCCCCACCTCCACCAGCTCCCGAGCAGACCCCACGCCGTCACACACCGAGCCCCTGGCGCATGGGTACTCACTGCCGGGGGCACTGCCAGATGCCAGGGGCAAGTCTGGGACCTGGTCCTACCTACGGAGGCTGGCGGTGTTTCAGGGAGCAGCCTGGGAAAGGGGCTTTTCTTTTCGCCAGCCAGAACATCTGTGTCCAGACTGGAATTTTTCTAAGCTCACTTAGGAGAAGTTGAAGCCTGTCTTCTCAAGGACAAGGATATAATTACACAGCTGTGCCTGCAGATACACTTCCCTCCAAATGCAACCTTTTGGGTAGATAAACTTGGGAAAGAAGGACTGAAGGGAGTAATTCAGGCTCTTCTGGCTTTGCGGGGGAAAGACAAAGTACAACTCCAGAGCTGAGCACCATTGTCCGGGCTGGCCATGGTGGTGCAAGAAGACGCAGACGTACACACTGTATGCAAACCAGGAAATAAAACACTACGTAGAGGGATGAGAAGGCGACTGGGGACCTTCGCCTTGGGATTTGCATTGTGTTAGAGCTTCCCCAGGCTGCCTCTGGACAGCAGGGTCTGGAAATGGTCCTCAGGGAGGACGGGCAGGGTGACATTTCTCCTTCTCCTTAGAACCTGGTGTTCAGCCCCATCTGTGGACGTGGGTAAACCCCAGCCTGGTCTGCCCCATCCCCAGGAGCCCTGGCGTAGGCCTGGCCGGATCCACCAGCCCGGTGGCCTCGGTCGCTGGTGCCACAGAAACCTCCTCTCCGAACACATCCTGGGATGACTCCAACCCGGACTGCTCTGAGGAGAACGTGCTGTCATCCTCCAACGAGGCTGGGAAGGTATAATAAAGGGAACTGCTTGGGTAGTCCGAAGCATCGGATGCGCTTAACAATCCTGCAGGAACAAACGAGCTGGTTCCACAACTCCACGAGCGGTTGCCTGCCGTTTCAGCAGGAGTCAGTCAATGTGTGGAGCCCGTGTCACAAACAGGGTGAGAGTATAAAGTGCAGGGCAGGAGGCTGAAATTTAAAGTCTATAAGCTATACGTACTCGGCCAGGCCCACCCTCCCCTGGAAAAAAGCAGCTTATCCCTGTCCCTTGTTCCACTCAGGGCTAATATATCCAAGTCCTTTTTCTCCTTCCTCTCCCCAGCTTACTGAGGATGAAGACGCTTCGCATGTGGACATCCCAGTTCCTCAGGAGATGCCGGAAACTCCCGAACTCCAGCTCATGACAATGCCCGCAGTCCTCAGACCTCAGAGCATGAAGCTCAGGAGCCCCAGGCGGATGACCACCGAAATCAAGGGAGGCTGGCCCCGTCCCCCCCTTAACTACTGCATCCTCATCACCCTCGCCCTGGGCAACAGCGCAAGTGGCAGTCTGACCGTACAGCAGATCTACCAGTTCACACGGTACCCACTCTTCTCCCAGCTCCAAGTGCGGAATGAGGGGAAGAGGGACAACAAGAGATACAGCAGTCTCTGATCTTCTACCGGGAAGCAGGGATGTGGTGGCCAGGACTTGCGTTCTGCTCTTGGCTCTGCCTTCGGCTCAAGATGCCGCTAAGAAAACTGCTTCCCCTCTTTGTCAACACCCAAACCCAGCAGTCTCGAGAGACAGCATTTTAGTTTTGTCTTACCCTCCTTAGAAAAACACACAGTGCTGAACCTCGCCAGCCATCCTTACACCACAGGGGTCAGGGAGGACCCTCTCCTCCTTTCCTCGTTCGGACACGATGTAGTCTGTTATTTATCACAGCCTCTAATTGCTTGAGCTCAGGACAAATCTTTTCTCTACACAGGCAGCACTTCCCATTTTTCCAAACGGCCCCAGGGGGCTGGAAAAGCACGATCCGACACAACCTGTGCTTCAGCAGCTGCTTTGAGAAAACCGCGGGCTTCGTGTGCGGTGAGGGAAACCACAAGTCCTGCCTGTGGAAACTGACGCCAGAAGGGCGTAGAAAGTTTCAGGAGGAAGCACAGGCTCTGCCCAAAGAGGCCCTCGACTTGGTGCGCCAAAGCATGAGCGAACCAGGTACGTTTCAGAGGGCAGGAGCCCAGCAAAATGCAGAGCGAGTCAGGCTCTACATGATTCCGGTGGTGGGAGGGATACAGGTACGTATGCAGTCACCAGCACGGCAGGACACTAGGTCTAGGAGGTGCTACCAGAGACTCAGAGATCGCTGTAGCGATACCCCCACAAGCAGGGCTTGGGTCACCTGACCTGCTGGGAACCCTTCTTTAATGAAACCAACACAGGGAGAGAAACTAACCAGGCTACATCAAACCACAGAGCCTCCACCTCAGTCTCACATTGCTCAGCAGTACGATACCTATCGGCTTAACATGGGTAAGAACCGAGGCTGTAGCATCAGTGCCCCAGCAGTCGTTACGCTCCAAGTAACTGTCGCAACTTCCTCTCTCCGCATCTTTTGCAGATGTCATGAGATCTCTGTTTGGCCTGTGATTCCTTCTGGCTCCCTGCTTCTGAACGACGAACCATGTCTTTCCAAACCAAGCTTGTTTTCTCGGGCGCTGCCACAGGTAGCTTCCCAAGAACTGCGTGTGGAAATTATGAGCGCCGTGACGTAAGGGCTCAAATTTAGAAGGGGGGAAGAGAAAGATGACCAATCTTGTTTCCTTCGGTAACGCAAGTTTTTGCCCCAGCTGCACACATCTGAAGTTGCAGAGGCATTTTGCCATGTGGCACCCACTATGACTTTAACGCAAAGTCCTCCACCCGAGCTGTTGCCTCGTGCAATGTTCTTGCGGTGCAGAGGATTCAGCTGCAGGAGGAGGTTGACCTGTTCCCTAACAAAAGATCCTGGCCCACCGGTCAGAGGCTGAGCAGAGAAGGCTGAGCAAGAGGAGCCCCTACCATACAGGCATTATTCCAAGCTGTTGCGCTTGCCCGCCCGGCTGTAAAACCAGCCGGTGAGGATCCACGTAACTGCTGGGCCGGCTGCTTTGCAAGGTGCTTGGAATCTCTGCAACGCTCGCTCGGCAGAAATCAGAGAGCTCTGCAGAGTGCCAGGAGGGAGAGCGTTATCTTGGGGGGCAAGGATGCGACAAAGGAAAAAACCCAACCAGCTGGGGCTTACTGTTATGTTGTTGACTTACTCGCTTCTCCAGCAAGAGGCAGGAAAATTGGGTCCGTGGGCCAGAATGCAGGCAGGTAGCAGGTGACTAGTGTTCAAGAAGAGTAGGTTTGTCATACCTTCTTCCTGGCTGCTGTGGCAGTTGCGTGAGTAGCAGCATGGTGGGTCCAGTTGCGTCCATGACCAGTCCTGTGTGCAGCAGGAGCCAGGGCGCCCTGCCGACATGGGACAGACAGCACACAGCCATGACGCAAGCTCTAGAGTTCCGCTGCTGGGTTGTATCCTAGACCTGACCCACAGGGTGAGGACGCCAGGGGACAGCCCATCCTGACCCGCTTGGCAGGGCGCAGCCTGGGGACCAGCTCCTCTCACCTGAGAGGGTAAAAGAACAGGCGTCTTAAAAGTAAAGCTCAAGCCTAACTGCAGGCACTCGGACAGGGTGGGTCTGGGCACTAACGTCACCTGAGCCATGGCAGAAGTCAGAGGGAGGGAGACAGATGGCTGCCAGCCCCACACGTGGCAGCACAGGCTGTCTGTCTGTCTGTCTGAGCAGGAACTGATCTACGGCCATCGGTCTTTGAAGGCCTGGCTGCACTGGATGGCAGCACTGAGATAACCTGCACGCTGCAGTTCTGATGCTCTCCTTCAATCACAGCAGACCACGAGCACCCTCTGCTCTTACTAAACGAAAAAAAAAAATAACCCAAACACAAGAAAACACTTAAGGTTTTATGGATGGGCAGGAAAACAAACAAAGGCATCAGACCAAATCTACCAGACTGTGTGAAAAGGCACCTAGGTGGGAGATCAGTATGTTTCAGGGATGCATGTGGTGACCCAGAGAGTGCTCATAATAATCACAGCATCATAGAATGGTTTGGGTTGGAAGGGACCTTAGAGATCATCTCGTTCCACCCCCCTGCTCTGGGCAGGGACACCTCCCACCAGCCCAGGCTGCTCCAAGCCCCGTCCAACCTGGCCTTGAACACCTCCAGGGATGGGGCAGCCACAGCTTCTCAGGGCAACCTGGACCAGGGGCTCACCACCCTCACACTCAAGGATTTCTTCCTCATATCTCACCTAAATCTGCCCTCTGTCAGTGTCAAACCGTTCCCCCTTGTCCCATCGCTCCCCTCCCTGACCCAGAGTCCCCTCCAGCTCTCCTGGAGCCCCTTTAGGCACTGGAAGGGGCTCTGCGGTCTCCGCGGAGCCTTCTCCTCTCCAGGCTGAACCCCCCCTCTCCCCGCCTGTCCTCCCCGCAGAGGGGCTCAGCCCTCGCAGCATCTCCGGGCCCTCCTCTGGCCCCGCTCCCCCAGGGCCGTGTCTCTGCTGTGCTGAGCCCCCGAGCTGGAGGCAGCACTGCAGGGGGTCTCCCCAGAGCGCAGCAGAGGGGCACAGTCCCCCCTCGCCCCGCTGGCCACGCTGCTGGGGATGCAGCCCGGGGTGCCGGGGGCTCGCTGGGCTGCTGGTGCACGTTGCCAGCTCACCGCCAGCTTGGCACGCCTCGGCACCCCTCGGCAGGGCCGCTCTCCATCCCTCCGCGCGCAGCCTGCGCGGACACCGGGGGCTGCCCTTACCCGGGTGCACAACAACTGAAAAAAGCCCGAAACCGGGTAAAATCGGAGCCCGGCGCCGGGACCCACCCGCGCCCCATGGGGCGCCCAGAGCAACGCCCGCTCGCTGCGGCGACAAACCCGGGACGCCGAAGCGGCCCCGCCCGGGGACGGACGGACACACACACACACAGACAGACAGAGGCCCTGCCGCCCCGCCCCGCGCCGCCATGGCGGTGCACTACTGCGGCCTGTGCCGCCGCTCCTCCTTCTCCGGCCGCCGGCACCTCTACAGCGCCGGGCACCGGCGGCGGCTGCGGGAGGCGCTGGAGCGGCTGCAGGAGGAGGTGGCGGCGGCGCGGGCGGCGGCGGCGGCGGCGGCGGCGGGAGGGGAGTGCGGGGCGGTGCGGCCCTACGACCCGGCGGAGCACGACCGGCGCGTCTGGTGCCTGTGCTGCGGTCGCGGCGTGCGGCGCGACGGGCGGCGCGGAGGGATGGCGCTGCCGCAGGCCGGGCTCCTCCGGCACCTGGCCGGGTGGGCTACCGGGGCGGGGGGGGGGGCGGGCTACCGGGGGGCGTGTGGGCTCCCCGGGCGGCGCTCACGGTTGCCCCGCAGGCCCGAGCACCGCCGGGAGACGGCGCGGTTCTGGCGGGAGCAGCGGGCGGAGACGGCGCTGCGGGAACGGGTCCTGGTGCCGGCCGAGGAGTACGAGCGGTTCGCCCAGGGGGTGGAGCGGGCTTTGGCCGCCCACCGGCGGCGGGAGGAGGAGCGCATCCAACAGGTAGCCCCCGCACCGCCACCGGCTCCGGCTCCGGCACTGGGCCCGGCCTCACCGCCCTCTCTCTCCCCCCCCGCAGATGGCGGCCGCCATCCGGGACGCCGAGCAGAGGCAGCGGGAGACGGTGCGGGCAGCCCTGCAGGTCGGTGAGCTCCATCCCACCCGCCGGCGGGGCCATGCACCGGCACCGGGAGGGGCGGGAGGGGCTCTGCTCGGTACCAGAAAAACCGCTTTCTCCTGAATCGCACTCAGCTTCAAACGGAGCCGGAGCCTGGCGCAGGACCCCCCAGCGGCAGCCCCCCGGCAGGAGCGGAAAGGTGAGAACCAGTTTACCCCCCCAAACCACAGCAGCCACTCTCCTTGATGCCACCGTCACCAGCATCGTGCGCTCACCCCGATCCTTCACAAACCTTTATCCAGACTATAGTAACCACCGTATCCACAGACAGGTCACTGTCCCGTCCACACGTTGGTAGGTGAGCGCTAACAGCCATGAAGAGCCAGCACAGCCATAACACACAAGTGTTTAACGTGATCGAGCCCCAAGAACGCCCCTTTTCCTTCTCACTGCAAAGCTCCACATGCAGACACAGAATTCTGCTCCAGACACCTTCAGACAATCGCTGCCTGCCTGGCTTCGGCCGTCACTCACCTCTCGGGCTGCCTCCCGGCCTCTCTGTTCCAGGGATTCCTCGCGGGATGCAGAGCAGCCCGGCCCCAGCGGGATGCAGACGAGACCTGACTTAAACTGGATGGAATCAGGCCAGGCTTTGACCTTCATCGGCCACCAGGTAGGGGTGACTCGCTAACAAGCGTGACTTAAATGTGACTGCAGGCTACATGCAGCACATGTTCCAAGGCAAAACAAGGGGTTTGCAGCCTCCATCACCAAAAACGGCAGCTTTGCAGATTCAGGCGACCAACGAGCTGAGAGTTTCGGTCATCCAGCTTTAACTTGTGTTTCATTAAGCAAACGTTCTTTAATGTGGCCTGAAACAACAAATGCTAAAAGAAAGTAGAGAAGAGCCTCCCTCTGTCTTTTCGTAACAGAACACACGATGCCATTCTGTTTAGAGATACTCTTCAACGCACCAGTTTCTCATGCGCGTTCTATGTTTCTGTTAACAGGAAGCAGAAGGGAAAGGAAACGTGCACACAGGTAATCACGCCTGCTTGGTGGCTCGGGTGGTTGCCACCCTGCTGGAAACTCCTGGCTTGCAAGTAAAGGGGGATAACGTAAAGCAAATTTGAAGCAGTTACAGCATAACCAGGAGGCGCTCACTTTTGCTAATGTTTGACATGCTAGAGGGGAAGAAAACATTTCTGTATTATGAAAATTCTGCCGGTGTTGGTGCTGCGTGGCGTGTGTGGTTTGGGGTGTGATCTGCCACGGCCTTAACCGAGGCAAGCTAGCTGCTGCTTCTTACAGAGCCCAAAGCTTACTTTTCCTTCGCCGCTTACTTGGCAGGGCAAGAGGCAGGGACGGGGCGAAGAGGGCACGCTTTTCCCTACCTCCAGCTTAGGGTAACTTCAGTGGCTAAATACATTTTCCCCACAACTTCTAGGAGCAAAACCTCCGTGGCTAACAGAGGAAGAAGAGGATGGAAGTAAACAACAAATCGGACCTTCGTATGAGGAATTCCTCAAACAAAGTGAGCAGGCCGGATAAGTTTCCGTTAACCTTACATTCCCTTTACCACACTAAAGAATGAAAAGCAATCTGACTGAAAATCTTTCACTGCACTAAATATTTTCTTAGAGGAGAAGCAGAAGCTGAAAAAGCTGCCACCAGAGCGCGTTGGTGCCAACTTTGACCATACCTCCCAGACAGGCGACAGCTGGCTCCCTTCCTTCGGGCGGGTTTGGAATCACGGCAGGAGGTGGCAATCCAGGTAAGGCTCACGGCAGCACGGACTGGTGCCCAGTGGAGGGTCTGGGGTTTCCTTCCAGTCAGGCTACCCGCAGAGCGGGCTTTGGGGTACCAGCAGGCGTAAGGCGATGTCTTACCGCCCAAATGAGGTGTGCCAGGCAGCGCTCAGTCCAGGCAGAGCATCACTCTCATCCTGGGGCGGTGCACAGGTGACTTGTGAGGGGGAATGCAGCCGCAGAGGCTGCACACGCAGTGTCTGCCTCGCTGAGCTCGGCTCACCGTTCAGACCCGCGTACTGCTGCATATACACACACTTGTCCCGCCGGCGCCTTGTAACACGCTAGAAACCTGTGTCAGCTAGCTGAGGAGACTGCTATAGCTCACCGAGATAACTGGAAAAAAATCATTGTGTGAGCTCCTGTTCTCAAACATTATGCATAGCACTGTCTTACTTGTTAGACAAGGTGGTATTCATTACCTCTTTCTAAAGGCTGTCGCTTTCTGACTTCTACGCTCTCTTTCAGGCATCAGTTTAGAACTGAATCAGGGGAAAAGAAGAAAAAAAGATGATCAGAAGAGGAGCACTGAAGAAACCAAGCTCTGACTCATGTGGGAAGGCGGACCATAGGTAGCTGCAGCTTTGTTGGGGCTGCTGCCGCTGATTTTAGCGCGCTTATTTAATATATACATCTAGATGCGTTCGGTCCCCGGGAAGGCAGGGTGACCACAGCACTGCTAGGGAAAGCTACTCTGCCAGGGGGTGTCACAGCAGATCCACACCCCCTGCAACCAACCCACGGTGTGCATCGGGGGATCAATTTCTGACGTCTTAAGCTACACAAAGGCAGATCCTGCCAGCAAGAAGCCCACCTTATGGAGCATGACGTCCCGTTAAAGAAATAAGTTTTGGAGTAATAAACTTTTTTTTTTTTTTTAAAATTACCTCTTAGTAGATCAACTGAAACTCGTTTCAGATGCAGGGTCCATTCTGGGGGCAACTGATGACATGCGCGCCTGATGTTTTCTTTCTAATTTATATTACTTTCACTCATTCTGCCTCACCTAAAGGATGACTAATTGGTCCTCAGTAAAAGAAAGGAGGCCTTAGAGATCTTTGCCGTGGGCAGTTTGTACCTTTAATTTAAATAAAATACTTACAGCCTTATTCAGAGCTGCCTATCTATGCTTCCCCACTAGACACTGACCCAACAGACGCTGTTGCCTTATAGGCACAGAGATCTGTGGCCATGGCTTTTTTAGAATGAGTTTAAATAAATAATGAAAATATCCCACTAGCGCCTTCCCTATCTACAATGCAAGAAATAGCCTTCAATTCTCCTCCTATTAGAACTGAATATTAGTTTTAATGTCACTGGCTGTGGTAGGCGATGCAAAAGTTCCTCCCCTTTCTGCAATATAAAAGCATGTTCACGGTACCTTTGTAAGACTGTATGAATGCAAACACTGGCTGGTAGAGGAGGGCAGCTGTGACCTGTACCAGAATCCACTATCAATAACGTATCAATAACGAAACGTACACAGTCTTGAAAAAGCGAAAAAAGTTATTTCAATAATTTTATTGGGTGCATCTACATATGACACATTGCTGATGAGGTCACCAGACAACCTGAAAAGCAAGAAGTCCCAAGTTAGATAACCAGGTCAAAGCAAGCTAGCAGAAAGAAAGCTCTGCTCCAACGTGAGCACTCGGGCACAGTGCCCTCCGACAGCAGGGAGGACACGTGCCCAGGTACCCCGCAGCCCCCCGCAACGGGAGAGCACACATGGCTTTCCTCATCTGACAGGCAATCGCTGACAAAATCGCAAAGTGCTCTGAAATTTTGGAGAACCAATGTTTCCAGTAAAGCCACCCAGGAAGTCACTTGGAGTGCGAGCGACATCCTCTGAATGTCTGGAGAAATGGCCCATCCAAAGCAACGCGAACATCCAGTACAGGATGTGTAGCCCTTTGCTGGCCCCTGACAAAGCACACCCAGCTCCGTCACAGAGCCCGCCGTCTCACCTGCCTACGCATCCTCCCCTGCGGCAGGTGCATCTCCACCTTTCGTGTTTCTGGTGTAGATCACTTGGGCTCGGTGCTTGGACACCAGTTTGATCAAGCCTACGAAAAAAGGAAATTACTTGAGTGCACGCATACTGGAGGACGCTGGGGATGTTGTGCTCCCTTCTAAAGCAGCAGAGAGGACAACGTGCAATAAGAAATACCAGGGTATCCAATACTACACATGCTTATACAAGGCTTTTCTTCAGGTCTGGCAGCGGTTATGTCACAACTGTCCTTCTGGCAGCATTCTGTTAGTATAGCAACACCACTGAACGCAGCAGAGCCTCTGCTCCTTACACTGGAGCATTTCTGAAACGTAAGCTAAGGCAGCGGCTCATCAAAAACACGCCAACTTATGTACTTCAGATGCAGCACAAAATCTATTAGGTGAGCAAGGAGAAGAAACGAGCCAAGCTGCTTTCTGTTTTTCCACAGTTTTGAGCGCTTACCTTTGCTGAGCAGCTCCTGGAGGGCAGCCCTAGCCAGAGAGCCTCGAATCTTCAACCTCTCTGAGACAACTGCAGGCGTGATGAGCTTGTAGTTGGGCACTTCTTTGCACAGTTTGTCATAGGTGGCCTTGTCAAACAGGACAAGGTTGTTCAACTTGTCTCTCACTTTCCCCTTGGACCACTTCTACTCGAAAAGAGGAAAAAAACCCTGCTAAGCCATCTTTGAAGCCATAACAAAAGATTGAGCAAAAGAAGTGCAACATTCAACATCTCCATAACACATCCCAGATTAGAGGACTAACAAGATGTGAAAGATAGACTTTATAAACACACGTGTTGCAGGAAATACCTACGGTACTGTGAAACAGAAGGAGCGAAGCCTTTTATTACTCAGATTTAACACCATCACATGCAGCTGGCTGCCAGATGGACAGCGAGCTCCTCTGACACGATGGCAGCCCCCCCACCACACCATCACGGTGCTAGGAGCTCCCAGCCACCCACTCTGCAGGTCCGGCACAGGGGGCAGGCCTGGGGAGCCCCCGCGCTCTCCTCCCGCACCGCCCCGCTGCGTCCCCCGCGCCCCGGTCTTCCCGGCGGTCTCGGGGCCTGCCGCCAGCCAGGCCGCCTCGCCGGGCGCGGCGCGGACTCCCACCTTCTTCTTGGCTTTACCGCCGGACTTGTTGACCGGGTCCTTGTCCTTTTTGGTGGACTTGCCCGCGTCCTTTTTCTTCTTGTCGTCTTTGGGCGGCTGCGAGGGGAAGGGGGAAGTGGGGGGTGTGTAAGAGAAGGATGGAACAGTCAGCGGCAGGGGAGGCCCCCTCCACCCCCCCGCGCTCCCCCGCCCTCAGGGACCCCCTCCCGCCCTCCTCGGGGTTCTCCGCCCCCGCGGACCCCCGCCCGCCCGCCCGGGCCCGGCGCGGCGCTCACCATGGTGCGGCGGCGGCTGCTCCCCCAAGATGTCGGCCGAGAAAGGAAGCGCCTGGCGCGAGGCGTGTGGAAGTCCCGTGGCCTGGGGCGGCTTCCGGGGCACGGCGTGACGCCACTTCCGGGGCAGACTGGGGCGGGGCGGGGCAGGGCGGCCCGGCGGCGCCATGGCGATCTTCAGCGTCTACGTGGTGAACAAGGCGGGCGGCCTCATCTACCAGCTGGACCACTACGCGCCCCGCGCCGACACCGAGAAGACGTTCAGCTTCCCGCTCGACCTCGTCCTGCGCCCGCACGACGAGCGCGTCGTCGTCGCCTTCGGGCAGCGCGACGGCATCCGTGGTGCGGCGGCGGCGGGCGGGGAGGGCCGGGCCGGGCCGCTCGGCTGACTGACTGACTGACTGACTGGCTTCTCTCTGTCCCCCGCAGTGGGCCACGCCGTGCTGGCCATCAACGGCGCCGAGGTCAACGGGCGGTTCACGGCGGATGGGAAGGATGTGCTGGAGTTCCTGGGCAACCCCACCAACTACCCGGTGTCCATCCGCTTCGGCCGCCACCGCCTCTCCTCCAACGAGAAGCTGATGCTGGCCTCCATGTTCCACTCGTGAGGCGGGGCGGGAGGCGAGGGGACGGATGGGGGTGGCCTGGGCAGGGGTGGCAGGGGGCTCTGAGGACCGTCTCCCCGCAGGCTCTTCGCCATTGGGTCGCAGCTGTCCCCCGAGGTGGGGAGCTCTGGGATCGAGATGCTGGAGACCGACACGTTCAAGCTGCACTGCTTCCAGACGCTGACAGGTACCGTCCAGCCCTGGGCACCCTACACTGCTCTGCTTTGCCAGGGCTGCCACAGAGCTCAGTCTTCCTCACACTCCTGTTATTGTGGCTCCAGGGATCAAATTCGTGGTTCTTGCTGACCCAAGGCAGGCAGGGATAGACTCCCTTCTCCGCAAGATCTATGAGATTTACTCTGACTTCGCTCTGAAGAATCCTTTCTACTCCCTGGAGATGCCAATCAGGTAAGGAAAAGCCAACTTTTAATAACGCAGCCACAATGCCTCCCCACTTTCTGCCTGCACAGTAAGAAATACTGACAGCTCTTCTGGTAAGTAGCAGAGCAGACCCAGAGGCTGAGGGAAGCACACCGCTGCAGGGAGGGGACACTGACCTGCATGGAAAACCAGCGTGCCTCAGCTGGGGAAGCGGGAGGTGCTCTTCCTCGGTACAGTCCCTGCTGTCCCAACGTAACCCTGCAGCCCACTCAAGCAGCTTGACTTGTACTTAGTGGCCAAGGCAAAGGTTGACAGCGGTCAGGCTGCTGCCTCGTGACTTACAGAATCTCTCCTTGAAGGATGCAGAGCCAAAAGATGTGGAGATCCTGTCTTCATTAGCCCATTCCGTAGGTAAAAGCCATCCCCTTTCTGCTTTTCTCACTGTTTCAGATGTGAGTTGTTTGATCAGAACTTGAAACTTGCTCTGGAGGTGGCGGAGAAAGCGGGACCCTTTGGACCTGGATCGTAGGGAAAGCCTCGCCTGGTGCACGGACTCGTTCTCTGAAGAGCAGGGCCTCTTCTCTTCCCTGGCTGGCCTCTCCCAGAGCCCTCTCCTCCACCGCAGAGACTGCGTACCCCCAAAACATGCTTCATTATCTCCCAAGATACTGGCTGATCCCCTTTGTTGTGAAATTTACCTTAAGCAGACTTGTTACTACTGTTTACATTGGGCCACAGAGGCTCATTCTGCTCTTGCGGCTCCACTGCCCTTGGGTGAGGATGGACAAGGTGCAGGTCTGTGGCCTTACCGCAGTCGACTTTTCTTTTGTTTCATAATTGTACATATGTATTTTTCCTGTATAGCTCTAACTTATGGTTCTGCACAGGGTTTCTGTGTAGAAGTAATAAACGTTCCCTAAAGAGGCGGATGGCTGTGTTCTGTTGGCAGGGCAGATTTGCGCCAGTAGCACCTCAAGAGGATACACAGCGGGTTTGGGGATTCTGCTCGCACCATTCTCTGTAAGACAACCAGAGCCCTTGTGACAGTGCTCCATTTTTATTTCACAGATAGTAGAAGATCATGTAATTAAGTACAAAATATAATTCACTTCCATTGTTTTAATTAAGGCTGGCTACCTCTCTTGCAACGAAGCTGTTTGGCAAAGCACCCGTGTGCAGGTTCTTCACGAGTTGAACTTGCCTCTCTTCCAGGACCCTAAAGGAGTAAATCCTTTCGGGGAAAAAACAAGAATATTTGAGAAAATCCTGCTTAAAAACCTGAGTCTACTTATTGCAGAGAGTGGTTGGCCTGACTGCGCCAGGCTGTTGTCTGTCAGCAGTGGCTCTGCTAAGGCGGACACTCAGAGGCAGCCCAAGCCCCTGCCATAGCCACGACAGACACAGCTCTTGACCGAAAACATCCTAGACTGTGCTGAAAAAAAAACACAAGCCAATGCTAGAAACATGGGTTTTCACAAAACCCACGAAGCTGTGGGCCGGCAGTAGCTGCTGTCGCAATACCGGCTGCTGGGTCAGTTTTCCTGGCTGATTTGCAGAGTGCTCCCTACAAGCTGCCTTGGCAGCAGCTGCCTCCCTGGCAAATCATTAACACTGTACACAGAAATCGCAGCGGGCAGGACCAGCTCAACAGAAGGAGCTTCTCTAAATGCTCACCCCTGAACTGCCAAGAATTTCTTGGAAACGTGCCTATTTCTAAGTGCTGTGGAGAGCGCTGCCACGGCACCACATCGGCGTTCTGCTCGTCCAGAGCAATACACCCCCCTCCTGCCTAACCGCTGATCCCGGGTAAAGCTAAAGCCACGCTGCTCTCAAATCAGCCGTGAGGCCGAACGGCAGTCATCATTGTTGGCTGCTCTGTCACCGTTGCAGGGCCGGGAGCGTGCAGGTAGCTCACGGCTAAGTAAACCAAGACAGCTGCGCATACAGCAGCGGGATGGGACGAACGGCTCGCTTCAGCACCCCCGGACGACAAGGCTGAACTGATAGTTAACGGCTGAGACAAACAGTAAGGACAAAACTAAACGTGACAGCACCTGAAGCCAGTCATTTCAGAGTACTTTAGTGGAGAAGCTTGGCTGTGAAGCCTGCTCACTTCACCAACAGTGCTGTGAGAAGGAGGTATAGTAAAATCATTGCAGCTGTAAACTAGCTGAATTATCACATCTTGAGGGGAAAAAAAAAGTGATCGGTAGCAGGAACCTTGTGCCCTGAGGCACATGACAGCGGATGAGACATTGAGACATTTTATCTAGGTTGCAGCAATAGGTAAACTCACTCCTAGGCCAGTTAAACAAACAACGAGCATCATTCACATTGGCGTGGGAGCATCCTTGTCACCAAGCGGCTTATCCTCAGTCAGCCTTCCTGGGAATCCGGCCCATCTTGGTGCGGATGTTCCGCAGTAAGAAGAAAGCCACTGTGCTACCGGTACAGGTGATTTCGGCTACCCAGAAGGCTGTGGCCCAGCTGTAGTGCTTGGCAATGGTACTGAAGGGCAGTCCCGCCAGAAAACCCCCAACTGTAAGGAAAAAACAAACAAAACGAGCCACGCTCCAGCATCTCAGTTTTATCTGCCAATGCTTGCTTTTGCACGTATAAAAGTTCCTGGTTTGAACTTAAAGCGCAAGGCAAAAACCTGTCAGGTGCAGCAGGAAGCATCCCTGGGGCTTCCAGCTCTATTCCCTCTGCTGCTTAGGTGACTTCCCCTGGTCAGTAACTTGGCGCCCAGGGGCTAGACCACGCTTCATCGAGCGCACACGCGGGTTTTGGTTGTTTTTTTTTTTTTTTTCTGGAAACGGGCATTACTCACCGTTGGCCATGAGGGCCACTATGGCGTGGGAGGTGCCGCACAGGTTGGCGGGGGCACTTTCGTTGGCTATAACCCCAAACAGGGCGATCGGCCCATAGGAGGAGAACCCAAACACAGCTCCCAGAGTCAGGATCCACAGCTGTCAAAACAAGTCAGGGTCAGAAACAGGATCTGGGCATTTCACCACTGTCAATCAGCAGCTGCTGACAAATCTCGGGTCCTATGCACGGTAGGAGGGGGTTGTGACATTTTCGGGCTGACACCAGCTCCCAGGCCCATGGCAGACTCCCCCCCATGCAGCCCAGCTGCACCTCCACCACACTGTCTCATGGGCCAACACAAGCTCTCCTCTCTCCTGCAGCTCCGTCCCTACAGCCTGCACACACTATATGCACTGTCTGGCAAGGAAGAACCAGAACATCCGAGAGAGATGGGCAGTGAGCCCGTGGAATCACAGGAGAGAGCTGTGAATCCAGTCGCTTTTAAAAATGATCCTGCCTGGAGACACCGACTAAAAGCGTTTCTCATTTTAGATGCAAGCGACCGATCAGAGCATCTTTATTTGCGAGTAGCCACAATCTGATAACCTCTGTGTTACTAAACAAACACAGAAACAAATCCAAAATGCCCCAACAGTCTGAACTTCAGTGCTGGCTTACGGTCTAAGAAATCTACTGAGCTCAGAATTTATCAGTCACTTGTAAAAGCACAGAGGATACGTAACATGACCATCTCGAGATTACAGCATGCTTTTTGAACTATAAACACCATTTACAGATGCCCAGAAGGAAGTAAGTGCCACCTTATTTTCCAGATGGGAAACAGAAACAAAGAGTTAGGAAAACACTCGCCGAAGTGAAGCAGGAAGGCATCTGCAGAACAGCATCATTCCTCCTGACCGCACTCACAAGACCTCTTAACTGGCTACATTTTACCTGACGAACAAATGTCCTCAGAACCTTCTAGATAAGAATTTAAAGATTTTACATTCAGACTTGTAAAGCCAGTTAGTGTAATCAAAGTATTGTAAGAAAAGGTTTCTTTTACAAAACTTACAGTAATCTTCTCAATGCCCTGGTTCTAAGTTCTGGAGTGCTAACCAACCTCCCAGGATAGGAAAAAGGCAGATCAGCGAAAGCAGAAACAGGCAGAAGGAGAAAAAAAAATGCAAGGCAGAAACCTCATGTTCTTTGAGGCCTGTAAGATCAGCTAGAGGTTGCAAGGCTACAGTCCAGAAGTGATTTTCCTGAAGAAGAAAAAAGGGAAAAAGGAGAAAAGTGGTTTCATTTATTTAGCAATCATTTGGGCAGATGCAAGTTGTGTCTACGCCACAGCCAGTAACATGGGGTACCCGAGCCAAGGGAGGCAGCAGAGGCAGTCCCAACCAGACTCAGTTTGCCTGCTTCTCTGCAGTGCAAAGAGAAAGCAAATTTAGAGCTCTTGGGAAGGGCGAAGAAAACAGTCACGCTCCCTATCATCAAACTCTTCACCGTTAAAGGGCTGTCCCTACAACTTATGGTCAGCTGCTCGTGCGTGGATTACCTTGGGAGAATCGCCTGTGACCGTGACGCGGAAGAGGAACATGGACACGCACATCCCGGCCATCATGGAAAGCAGCAGCGCGTGCCGAGGATTCCCATAGCTCGACAGACCCACCTGTAACACAGGAAGGGAAACTGAGGGTCAGAAACTGGAAGGACTCCTCCCATTTTATACTCGGAGTAACTAACACCATCCACACAGCCCAATCGGAAACATGGACGGCACACCAAAAGCACATCTTTTAGCAAGGCTTCTTGGTTTGGTTTAAGGGCTGCCTGCAGTCAAACTGTGCTAAACAAGCAGCTCTTAGTGATGAGTGATACTTCTGTTACCAACTGTGCCCTATTTCCACCCTGAATTTGGTTTCAGAACCCATCACTGGGTTTTAACGTGCGCTTTTTTTCAGCCAGAAGACAACTGTCAACAGTCAGATCTTTCAACACAGAAGAGAGAGCGTGGTAAAGCTGACAAATTACACAGATCAAACATCTTAAGCCTGACAGGCGTATCGCAGTCCCTAACATCAGCATACATATTTCCCAACATCTTCCAGGGTGTTCAGCAGTTGTCCTCATGCGTGCAGCAGAACAGGCTACGGGCCTGTGTCTCAGTCGTAGCACGCAGCGGCAACACCACCCTGACTGAGCACCTTAGCTAAGCTGTTGAGATGGGTCGTGTCCCTCCCTGCCTACCTCCGCGTGAAGGGAAAGAGACGGGTTAATCAAGAATGGTCTGATTTTCAAACACCTCATTTCAAAGCAGGGTGGTTTAGACACAGAACTGCATCCGAAAGAGCAGTGTGGGAAGACAGAAGAAAGAACCATGGTACTGAGAATGGCGAGGCAGCAGCTCCCCACCTCCGCATTCTGGGTACCCTGAGTCTCCAGAGCCACGTAAACAAGGGGAGCGTTCTCCTCCTCTACTGGTGCAGGGACCAGGGGCAGGCGGGGAGAATCATCTTTAAGCACTCACAAAGGAAGCCAAAAACAAATCTGAAAATTCTGAAGCGGCTCAAGTTGATGCTGTGTCAACTGCCCAGCACTGCTGAGGGTCCGGATTACTTACTCTCGCTACCGCTCTGTCAGAAAGGTATCCAGCAGCAATGCTTCCTACCAGACCCCCAATCTCCAAGGCGCTCATGTAGGAACTACCTAGAATGCAGGTGAAGCAATGAACAGGCCATCAGGTTTGGTCACAACGGCAAAGCTGCTGGATGCTTTAGACCAAGCTCAACTGCTGTCAGCTCACCGTGAGCTCAGAGCAGCTCTGCTGGACAAGACCCTCCAGCTCATCCTTGTCCAGCAACACCCATCTGCCAGCCCCAGGAAAGCCCTGGCACAGGACAGCACCAGCGCATGCAGCAACTGCAGCAGCGAGTCATTTCAATAACTACATGTATCTAAACGGACAGGTAGGAGGTAAGTAAACAAGTCCCTCAGATGGAGGTGCCCGTGTCCTTTTGCAGTACGCAGTTGAGCTCTCCGCCACACCTCTCAAACTGCAGCCACAAAGCTTAAAAACACGGCTTTGCATCTCACCCACAAGCATGGATTGTCCCCTCTCCTGGATCAGGAAGAGCTGTCCCCAGTCGGTACAGCATGTTTTCACTCCAAAAACGACCAGGTAGCCTGTTGAGAGCACCCAGAGGTACGGCGAGAGCAGCAGCTCTGTTAGAGTGCTATTGTCGCTGGCGGAACCTGTAAGGAAGATCAGGAGGAACGTTACTACTGCTTGAGCACAGCTGCTGAACCACGCTGCCTCAGCGGCACTACAGACACATCTGCAGGCAGGATTCATGCACAAGGACATCTTTACAGAGAGAGATATTCATAGCTACTGGTAGTGAACAGCTTTACCTTCCTCTTGTTCTGGGTTTGCTGTGATTTCAGAATCTTTTCTGTCAATTTATTCCACATTCATTACAGATTTCAACAGAACAATCAAAACACTACTCCCAGTAATTTTCTCTATTGCGGTTGCCAATAAACCCTTCGCAAAGGCTGTTAGAAAAAGGATCATCATCTCCAGATTTCACACTAATGCTTTTAAGCTCTGCCTGTGAAAGCCACTATGTAGACCCAAACAAAGATGCTGACTTTCAGGTGCTACCTTCATTTTTGCATCACCCATCCAAGAACACCTACAAACCTCCCCTCCCTCCCCAGAGAATGCTCTGGGGAAGCAATATTGTGTTTTGTACACACAGAGGTCAAGTCTAGCAGCACAGGCATCGCAGGACAGTGCAGAAGGTAGGCTGAGCTTCCACTGGCCTTTAAAATCCCACAGCAAACCTCTGTTGCAATTCCCCTCTACCTGTTCTGCTTTCAGAGGAGCACCATACTCAGTGGTCTGAACAAACATTTACTAACTAGATGTCCTAGGTTAGAACAGAAAACACTGAGCAGAGTCCACCACAAGCCAGGGGTCAAGAGAACCCACGTCGGGGTGAGGGGAGAACTGCCTGTCCCCTGCTAATGTGGAGGAGAGGAAGGTCAGGCTTCAGGAAGCATTCCCTGCTGGTGCGTCTTTTCTCTCTCTCCAGTACCCCCCAGGAGACTTGGCTCACAGTCTAAGCAAATAAATCCCCATGAAAAGGAGGGCACTGTTAGCAGGGAGACATTACACAGACAGGGAGATGAAACAGCCAGCCACGAGTGTCTCGGTGACACGCACACGGTCACTGGCAGGCCAACGAACAGAACTAACTGGGGGTCGGGCTCTTCCTCCGCTCTGCTGCTGTACTTTGCTGTCACAGTCTCAGAAGCCCGTACACCGCCCCCTTCCCAAATGATCCTACCGGGGCTTTGTTTGTAGGATTTATACATCAACACAGCAGCTCGACAGTTACCAGAATAAAGCTGCCAAACAGCAGTTTTGGGAAGTGGGAAGGATGGAGGCCTCAGTACACCAAGAGTGACACATTTATGCCGGAACACAGACAGAAGGCACCGCACCTTCTGCCACGGCTGCCTGCTTACAGTGAAGTCTCGTGCTCACCTTTCTTCCCTTTCTTGGCTCCTTGTTCAATGTTGGGTAGCCCAACATCCGACGGCTCGTTTTTAATCAAGACAAGGCAAACAAAAGAGACAACCACGCAGATGAAGCCAGAGAAGGACAAAGTCATGCGCCAGTCGTAGTTCAGAGACACCAGAGCAGCGACAATGGGACCTAAGCCTCCAGCCAAATTCATGCTTGTAGACAGGATTGCCCACCAAGTCCCGAACTGGGAAGGCTCAAACCACTGTGTAACAACAAGAAAAACGGCATGAGGTCTGAGAGAGAGAGTGACGCTGCACCTGAAATTCCTCAATCAATGCCCATGCTGTGGGTTCAGGGTAATTCTGACCCAGATCTACAAAAGGAGACAAAGGGAGTGCCCACTCTCTGCTACCTTAGTTGTGTGGGGAACTCCAAACGTTACTCAAGTGTCAGCCGCAGGAGCTGGACAGGTGCTCACACCGCGAGCCAGCTCGGAGTTATTTCCATTTACAGACGATGAAACCGAGACGTGGGCCAGGACAGGCAAATTTAAGAGTGTGCGGTTCTGCGTACTCACTTGCTAGGAACAGTGTCCTCCTGGAAAGGTCTGCTGGCACCAGAGTGTGAACAGAGAGGCAGAGAGTCACAGGGTAACTTTAGGACTCGCTGTTGCCTTAAGTATCGGGCACAATGGGCTCTGCATTGCACCGCGCACTCAGAGCCAGAACCACTTGGGTGGTGGCTGCTGGCAGGAAAACATCCCAGTGCTACATTCACAAACGTCTTCAGAAAACACTACGTGTATTATGTCCGTTATTCGGGAACTGCCTTTCTGTGCACGCAACCATCCCAAGCAGTCCTCTTCTTGCCAGCTAGATGAGGCTAGATGCCTCACCGAACGGCAACGCAGTTGTTCGTCTGCCCTCCTCCTGCAAAGTACTTGTGTTCCTGGGTTTTATATCTTTCATGAGAGGTTAGCAGGAGCTAAGCTCCTTTCCCTCCACCCTAAGGCAGAAATAAATCAGTTCTGTTTAGATTTCCGCAAACGCCAAATACAGGCAACGTAGAAGCTCGACTCATGCTGTTCCTCCATATGTCACCCAGTTTTCTACCTGAACAGCCTGCAATTTGCAATTCCTGAGTTCCCCAAGCGTGCAGACGGAATTCTGCTCATCGCCCCTTGCCCAGCAGCAAACCACTGCCGCGGTGACAGATGAGCAGACCTCTGTCTGCATGCTTAAAATACTGGGTTCTGACAAATGACGTCTCTTACAGTGGAGAAGGTCTGCTATACCAGGAGACGTTACTTATCAAACTGAGCTAGACTCCAGGCCCGTAAACACAAGGGCTGACAAAATTTTTGCATCTTTGCTAGAACAAGCAGAACCTTGTGCAGGGAAACTTGCTCTGCAGGCAGAAGAAAGCACAGCTGGTGGTTTTGACCTCAGAAGCAGGAATGGCTGCAAATTCCTCTGCCTTTGGAGCAAACGTTCCTGCAACGTGGTCTGCGCAGACCAGCTGCCGGGAGAGCTCAGAAGAAGAGCTGTGAGACGTTTCCCCCTCACCTTTCCCAGCAAACACTTACTTTTCGCAGTATCTTCCCGCAGGGTGGCCAGCCCAGACCCTGGGCCAGGCCGTTGAGGAACCAGAGCCCGGCAAAGGCCATGACGGTGGAGCTCCAGGAGAAGACCACGTTGACCAAGCCCACCATCAGCAGGCCAGAGGAGAAGAGCCAGCGGGCGCTCATCTGGTCGGAGAGGACGCCGCTGATGAACTTGCTGATGGCGTAGGCCGCGGACTGGCTGCTGGTGATGAGACCTGCGGCGGGGCAGAACCCGAGGGGCGCCTCAGCCGGGCGGTACGGCCACCGGCCCGCCCGTTAGCGCCAGCACCGGGGGGCCCGGTGGGGTGGGGGGCACTCACCCAGCTCGTCCTTCCCCAGCGGCACCTCGGCCATGACGGCGGGCATAACGAAAGAGAAGGTTTTGCGGTTGAAGTAGTAGAGCGTGTACCCGACGAACATGGCCGCGAAGATCACGGCCCGGTACCGGCCGTACCCGCCGGCCGCCATCCCGCCGCGCTCCTCCGCGGCCAGTCGGCGACAGGACGGGCGAGGGGGCTGAGGCCCGACCCCCCGAGCCCGGCGGGCGGGCGAGCGGGGACGGGACGGGACGGGACGGGACGGGACCGGCCGGTGCCACCAGCTCCTGCCGCAGCCCCGTCCCTCACCGCCCCGGGGCGGAAGTCCCGCCCCGCCCCATCCCATTGGCCGCCGCGCCCCCCGCCCCGCCCCTTCCCATTGGCCGCCGCGCCCCCCGCCCCGCCCCTTCCCATTGGCCGCCGCGCCCCCCGCCCCGCCCCTTCCCGGAAGAAGCGAAACGGTCGGGACGTGTAACTCTTTATTTTGGGTTGAAGAGGCCCAAATGGAGAAGAGCGTCAGGTGTGCGTTGACAGGCGGCCGCTGGAGTGCGGCGAGAGGGGCACAATGGAGGAGGAAGGGGGGGGGGGGGGAAGAGTCATGGCTGCCCGGGCCCGGCCCTGACCAGGGCCCCTGGCGCAGGGCCGCGTTCGGCACCCAGCGTGGCGGCGGCACAGCTTCTCCCTCCTCGGGAACGATAAACACCACCTTTCTGTCGAGTCTCAGCGCGGGGTTTCCAGGCTCTCACGGAGAGAGAAGGCGTTAAACAACAGTCTATGGGAAACGGAGGCTTTCTCACCTGCCTGCACCCCCCCCCGCCCCATGGCCTGAGGGACAGCGTGCCACCACGCCGCCAGAACCACGCCAGGGCTGCGGCAGCGGAGGCAACACTGCCTCATCGATGCTCCTGCGTTATCTCCACCCGAGGAGGGGTGGCATGGAGTTTATGTTCCAAGTTACTTCCTAAAGCTTAAGATGTTTCTTTACTGAAAAAGTCACTGTGGTGACTCCTGTACTGAAACTGAGACGGATCCTCGGTGGGCTCACTGCCACCTTCAAACACATAAGAAAACCAAAAACCAATTCACTAAGTTAGTAGCGGCAAAATCCCAAGAAAGAAAAAATAAAATTTACATCTCTATCCCATCGTGTTGCCAGACTGTTGGTTGTGTTCCATTTACACCATGACTAACCAGGTCCATTTTAAAAACAAGAACATAACCATGAAATAAATAGATGTTGACACTAGTGGGATTTCAGGGGTGTTATAACTCATCGTTTTTCCTGCTTTCTCCTCCAGCTTCTGTCTTCTTCTCTTTTTTGGACCCTGTGTAATGAAGTAAACTCAGTTACACGCTGTAACAGTTTTCACAGCACACGAAGCAGCGCTGACAGCCCCTGACGTTCATTCAGTCTTCCACCAAACTCCCAGTCTATGGTGGGGAGGTCAGGGGAACGCTTTGAGGACTGGTACTCAGCTCCCAAGAGCTGAAGACATTGCTGTCCTCACGATGGGACTGGTGGAATAAACACACCCTGCACACCAGGCCGTGAAGGCAGCCAGGCTTACAGCTACAGGGCTGGCTATAACCTGCAGCGACTGAGATGCAAAGCAGCCGCCGAGGCAGGAGTGCATTACAACTGCACACTGAACAGTGAAAGTGTGGGAAGAATGAGGAACCAAAAGTTGTGCCTTCCTCTTTGCAGAATTAACAATTGCTTCACAATCGGGGGTTCTACCGTCTTACCACCTCCTACAGCTAAAGAGTTGGAAAGAGGCACACAGACAGTTGCACTTGGAGCTACCAAGTTCCAGACCGTTAGACAAACATTTACTCACCCGAGTCTGATCCAGGCTCATTGTCTGTTACTACCTTCTCAGCTATAGGAGGCTCCTTGGCTGGACCGATATCCTCAAGTTTGTCTATGTTCAAAGCAGAAAGAAACAGCACAAAGGTTAAGGGAGAATGCACAGGAGATCAGGCGCAGGTGGCCAGCGGTGAGGTTTGCAAACAGGCCAGCTGTGGTGCCACAGCAGGACTGTGGCAATCCACTCTCACTGTGGCTCTGTATAACACTCAGAGAAGGATGACAGAACTGCTCCTTATTTCTCACTGCCTCTGTGTGCCGGGCTTGATGTTCCTAGAAGCCCTGGCGATTCACTGGTTGCACAGGCAAATCACCTGTGGAGCTGTGACTATAGGCAGGAGCTCTTCCTCAGGCCAGAGGAACCAGCAGGGAACTCTGTTAATGAACAGCAGTCGAGATTTAAAAGGACCAGGGCACTGAAAACCTGAGGATCTTAAAAAAGTTCAGAAAACTGCAAGTCTCGGTGTCCCAAGAGATTTGTTTTTTTTTTCCTGGGGCCATCTAAGCCACAAACCTTTTTCATCAACAGCTCATTCTGTTCCTTGATACAGGACACGACCTTGAATACTTGCTCTGGACACCCAGAACGGAACTGATGGCTTATCTTTCTTCTGAGGCAGCTGCCGACCAGACAGATACTGACTAACCACCCCAGGAAGTTTATAAATACCTCCTGGTCCTTCACAGAAAAAAACCCAAACAAATGGTTGGGGGAAAAGGACACTGCCATACCTAGATTTTCCCAGCTGCCTTTGAAAACTAGGAGGAGGATCACTTGATCCTACAGTTAACTATTGTCTTCACTTATTAAGCTCCCTTTCACTCAAGGCAGAGAGATACGAGTGTCTTACACATGGTAATTCCATACCAGGAGTTACATACACGCTCCCCACCTGCTCCTTACCTTCTTGTTTCCCCTCCGTGGGAGGGATAGTGTTCTCGGTCTCAGAGGTTGCTGTAGTATTCTTGCCTGACTCGGGTTTTGTGGTGTTCTTCTCCTTTTTGGGTTTGGGTTTTGCAAACTTGGCCTTATTCAGAAGATACTGCACTTCCCTGTCCAGGGCTGCTATCTTGAGCTCTATATCTTTGGACAACAGGATGGGTTTCTCAGTAGGAGAGAGCTTGTTCTGCTCAGCCACTGTCTCGTTTTTCCACGTCTGTGGGGTGGGAGGGAAGAGGTGCTTTTTGGTTCCATGAGCCACTGTACTTCACAGTATCTCAAAGTCACCACTCCTGGGCCTTCTAAGTTATTCAGGACAACGCTGCTCCCTGCTACATTTCCACCAGCTTCTTAATTACCCAGACATAGGACAAAACGAAGAAACAGAACCCTCCAAACCCGGTGCCTGCTTTTAGAAACTGCAGCCAGATTACTGGGCTACACCACCACTCCTGGAGACAACTGTCCACGTGCAATACAAGAACCATTATCCCCCCAAAGCAGTCTGGGGTCAAACTGGGCATTAGAAAGCACTGAAACACCTCAGAGGTTTGCAGGTGACAAGGAAACAAGACGTGCACACTCGTGATGAAATTACATGACCTATTACTTTGGAGAGGAAACACAACCCAAACTGCCACCCCCACCCTCCCCCAGGATCATTCGATCCTTTATTACCGTTGTTTCATTGATGGCTTTTTCCAGTGTACTCAGTTCCACTTCTGTGAATATCTGGTCAGACTCTGGAATCATCCGGGCTCCCCTTAAAGATAAGGAGAAAGTTTATTTCCCTTAAACCAACCAGACTGTACCTTGCAACTCCGTGTTTACATATCAATAATCACAACAATAACTAGCCACTGTGCATACCAACCCTTCAGTACATTTTACATTTACGTCTCTCACATCTGCAGGAAACAGAGCCCTAAGTTAATCTCTGGATGCTAAGAACGGAATACAGAGCCAGCAAATGCAGCTATCATGAGATTAGAAAAAACAGGGAAGATGATAGAAAAAAACGAACCCAATAGGACCACGAGGGAAAAATCTGCTTGTGGTGTGTCCAGTGTTGGACAGTTTCTGTCCTCCCGGTTCAAACAGAGCTTGCATGCCACTGTTAATGGGCTCTGCAGAACTGAGCACCAGTAAGCAGGGTTTTGGTCGTCTTTTCTCAAGAAGCGCTAGCGACTTCCAGACCACACACGATATGGTCATGTTCTGTTGGCATCTCTTACACTATCAGCTGCACAACTCTCCTTCCCAACAGCTTGCTCTTACTTGAGAAAGATGGTGGAGTGGTTGAGCAGACTTTCCAGGGCAGCCAGGCGTTCCGGCCACTTTCTCCTTTCCTCGACACGGAAGAAGAGGTTCCTACAAAGCTTTTTCAGATCTGAAAGCTTGTCTTTCAGCTCCTGCAAATGGGGAAAAGGGGAAGGGAGACAGTGAGTTTGCCCACCCTCTAACATCGTAAACCTCAAAAGTTAAAACTGCAGTTTTTGTCGTTCTATCAAATATTCTATACAGTAAAAAAAGCCACGTGACCAAGCTTTATGTGGAATCAGGAGGTTACTGCTGAAGCTGTTGGAGATGCACCCATGGCTGGAAGAACTTCTGATTTTGTTCCGTGCATAACACACTGAGGAAGCAAGAAGCTTCCAAGAACCAGATGACAAAGGATCAAGATGGATCACTGCTCTGTCACCCTGTGCGGTCACCTCCACATCACTGACAGCAGACCGGCATCCTGACTGCACGCAGCAATACCTTAGTTGCGGCTGCATAGCCCTCCTCCTCCATCCAGCTGGAAGCCTCGCTCAGCTTTCTGGATATTTCTTCTCTCTGCTCCTCTGTTGAGACAAACTGATACTCCTCTTGGTAAAGCTTGTCCTGAAAAGTACAAAGCAAGCACTCCCGTGAAATACCACTGAGTGTGGCAGCATAAAACAACTGGGTCACCCACTTGCAACTGGGCTGGACTGTGAACTCCTGGGGTGCTGCCTACACCTTCCTGGCCAGAAGATTCTCATTCAACCACCTCCCAAACCTGGGCTCCTGCTCCTGGCACTACCAGGAGCACAATGGCAATACACCAGGTATATAGAACACAGGCCCACACCAGGTATCTGATCGTAAAGCTGCAACAACCATAATTTCACACATATTTATCATCACTTGCCTCTTCTGCACAACAGGTCTTGAGAAGCTGTTGCTTCTTTACAGCCTGAGCACAATTGTTGCAAAACACAAAGGTAAGTGCACATAATGGATACTGGAAACCCAAAGTTTAAGGTGTTAAGACACGCTGAAGGAAAGCATTCATTTTGTATCGAGGAAACCTCCCAAGCACACATGGGCTTGGGAAGCCTAATGGTAGCAGAAAAAGCAACCGGAAGACAAAAGCTGAGCTCTTCAAATCAGCTTCCCCCAGCTCAAACAACTCCCCTGCATTCAGATCAGCCAAGCTGCATAAGACACTTCTACCTGCTTTGCGGGAATTCTCATTTCTTTATATCCCTCTCTTACCTGGGTCTCAAAGATGAATGACTCCAAGCTGTTGGCCGATTTTTCTCTTTCCTGTTTCTCTAGATCTCTGACCGTCAAGTCTTGGAGTCTAACGTGCCAAGAGAACAGAAAGCAAAAGGTAGCAAGTGCCTTTAGATGAGCACCACATCATATACGTCAGCTTCTGAGGACAGCAGCGCTCTGTGAGCTACCACCGTCCCAAAGCAATTCACTTCCTTCATCTAGATCTTTAAACTAGCAGAGCCGTTTCAAACATACTTTTTCATTGAGCTCTTCAGTTCATCCTCCAGCAGGTCAGGCACATCATTTACATCCAGCTCCATGGTGATCTCATGGACAAGCTTCTGCTTCTTGGGTGCTTTGATCTTCTTCTCTTCCTCTGTTTTGCTAACTGTGCTCTCACCGGAACTTTTGGATGGTTCTTCCTCTTTCGCAGTTTCTCTGTTGTCTTTGGGATCCTGGAACAGATAAAATATTCTCAGGCAAGGGAAAAGGTTTGCAGATTTTGCAACATTTTTTCCAAGGCAGGGCACTAACAGGGAAACAAGAACTCCACTGAGGAAATTCCACTTCTCAGACATCGAAATCACAGTCCCATTCCTTCAATCTGCTGCTCACCTGAGACTCTGATTTGTCGCCTTCTTCCTTTTTCTGGGACTCTGCTTTTGGAGGGGCAGTTTCTGCCTGACCCGCAGACTGCTGTTTCTCTTCTCCCCGCTCTTCACCGGCATCTTCTGCGCTGCTTTTCTGGTCTTGTTTCTCCCCCTGCTCTTCTTTACCTGTTTCTGCTAGGCTCTCTTCTTCTTCCTGGTCATCATAGGCAAGTAAAGGGGAAACCAAAACAGTGTTTGTAATGTAGAAATTCCATGAAAATGTTTCACAGAATAGATAATTCTCTGAAAAAACCGGTATGTACGAGAAACAGCACTCACAGTGACTGCAGCCAGGGACTATGCTGAGCTAGGATATTAGTTAAGAGTCCCTTCAGTGCAGGACACGACTGACAAGGAGCTTTCGTCTCACTGGAAGGAAACCTAATCACTACTGCCAGGGTAACAGCAGCTGTGCCTATATGGCCCGCGAGAAAGCAAGGAGCCTGCTAGACACCCGCACAGACAACACACAGGCAGAAGCCTTATCCATCCAGCACCAGGACGATTTAGGAACGAGAGACTTCCCCAGAAACAAGTCCTGTAACATTAGTCCACCACTGCTGGACTTCCCAGTAAAAGAGCATAAATTTCTTTAAACACACACCACATGAAACTCAAGAGGAACATAGCACTTCCTGAAAATACTTAAAATCCTGACATGCTGCCAGACACCTTTAATTTGCTCACGTGGATCGCTGCCTTTTCAGCAGCCATAGCGAGACCCAGGGGCTCCCTCCTGCTAGCAATCACCCTGGGGCTCACCTGAACCGAGTCTGTCAGGTTCTCTCCAGCCTCTGGCGTAGGGCCACCGCCCCCAAACAGGCTTGAGATGGTGTTTCCAAGTTCTGTCGGTGGAAGACGAAAAAATCCAGAATATTATGCACCCAAAGGAGGACGAAAGTCATCTTTGGCTCTCAGTTCTTCCCTTCACAACCACAATGATCACCAAGGAGCTCCCTTGGCGGTGTAGGTTAGCTACATGCACTCTGGAAACACCTCGTTCCCTGACCTCACTTGGTGTTTTTGCGTGCACAGACAGTGGGGCCTCTACCTCTGCTGGGATATGACCTGAAACTTGTTGCTTTGACTAAAAAGCTTCAGGCTCCAACCTGTGGCTGCATTTGCCATCCCTGCTTTTCCCCCTCACCTCCCAACACGCGCATTTCCAACTCCTCCCTATAGGGAAGTCTGTGCTCTAAAAACTGAGCAATACAAAGCACAGATCAGGGCGTTGCAACCCCGGCAGCGAGAAGGGAGAACGCTGTGGATGCGGGACTCCCCTTCAGGACAGACCTCCTGACATTTGCAGCTGTGGCAGAACAAAGAGGAAGCAACTCCCATTTTTCACATTGCAATGCATGCCACAGTCACCTTAGGAGCGTGTGACATTTCAGAGCTCCTGGCAGCACCCAGGCGCCACTTGCAAAGGGCTTTTAGGTATTTTGGAGGTGTATACACAACCAGAGGCTATGGCTAACCATTTAATCTCCATGTCCCAAAACCACAGTGCTTGCTCTGCTCGAAGCCATGACACACTTTAGTTATCCCAGCTACTGCAGGTAAAACACAAATCAGTACGAATATCAAAGTTCAGCATTTACTTGTCAGCGTTGACTCCTCCTCCAGCTTGTCTTCCACCAAGGTCTCGAACACGGATTCCACCTTGGAAAGGGGGGCACAGAATTAGCGGTAAGTAAGAACCAGAGAGAATGACAGAACTGCAAAATACACAGGCTGACAAACATCCCAACGGGCTGGTGCTTACCCGGTCAAGACTTAGTACTCCACTCTCATCCATGTTGAAGTGAGCTTTGATGCCTTTGGATTCATAATCCGAGTGCTTCTTGAAACTGTCCCCAACTCCCTTTAGCCTCACAGTAGTGAGATTGAGAGAGCCAAAGACCCTGATGACACAGAGACAAAAGCACAGAGACAACTTAAGAGAACAATGCTGCAGAACAGCTAATCACTTCTCACAGTTGCGTTTGCAGTGACGGACTGTGCACAAAGCCGTGCATAAAACCAGCACGGCTCTGTTTGCTAAAGCGCACACGACTCTGAGAACAGATCTGCAAATACGCGCTGGTGGCCAGGAAGACTCATAGGCCTGTCTGCCAGTACAATCTTCCAGCTAGGCATATTGCACCGCCGTGGAGCTGCCCGCTCAGGTGCTCGCCTCAACTCACCGCATGTCATCCTGGTTCAGGAAAGACAGATCCCCATAGTTGACATAGAACTCAAAGTCGTCCGTGTAGCGGTTGAAAGTGATAACTTTGCGCTGTGGATAGGGTGCCATGCGCTGGAACAAAATCCTCTTGTTATGCTTTAAACTCTTGGATTTATCATCCTCCTCAACTTCACGAGTAAACTCCACCTGCGTCGCAAACAGAAAATACGACTCAGTAACTGCAAACTTCCCCTATGGCATCTTATGTCAGAGGTTTCCGCAGCGTGTGGCTGCTCCACCTCGTGCAAAAGCCGGGGGACAGGCACATATTTCTCAACAGATGTTTCTATAAGCCTGGCTTCTTGGATACAGCACTTCTACAGTCGGGCCAACTTTCTTCCACTTTCTTTATTAAGATTGGCAGAAAGATGTCTGTAACTTCCTTACTCCAAGGAATCCAACAGGTCACCTGGAACGTTTTCCCCAGCACAGCCCCGTTTACCCACACCTTGCACAAGAGAAAGCAAGCCAAGGGTTACCTGGATAGGGAACACAGCGGCATCCCGAACAACGAAAGGCTTCACCTTAAAGGCTTTGCTCAGAGCAGCGGCCTGGTAGACTGCACCCATGGCAGCAGCCTCGTCGGCATTGATATTCTTGCCCAGTTCTTCTCTATGAAGTGAAATGCAACAGACGTCAGCTTTGCTGCCGCTGCCATGAACAGCAACTTGTCAATGGGAGACAGACTGAAGGGGGCCTCACATACTCACTTGCCCACAGCTTTCAGCAAAACCTCCTGCACTTTGGGGACCCGTGTGGCACCACCAACTAGAATCACCTGGTCGATTCCGTCCTAGGAATTGGAAACAGTCACCTTGTCTTGAGAAAGCAATTTTGGAAAGCTAAGTTCAGGGCTTCCTTACGCTCCCTCCCTGGTTGCCATGCACTGACGTGGTCCTCAGAGACCACCCAGGCTATGTCCCGCCGTCCCAGTGCATGTCAGTGCCCGACAGATCTCAGACAGGCTGCCACAAGCTGTGCCAACACGAGGAACCTGGAGGCAGGTCTGCCAAACAGGGGTAACATGACCGCTGCTTCAAGTCACCTGAAACGTGGGACTTGGTTTAGGCAGACTACAGTTTAAGACCAGAGGAGCCAGTGACTTGGACAGCAAGAGGGACCAGAACAGAGGGAAACCCAGACTCTGAGAAGTGACCCAGTGTCTTGCATTGAATACCAGAGCCAGAAGATGCTCAAGAGCATCCTGGCACCCTGGAATGAGAGCATTTAACAAGGCAGTAAGTCTCTCCAAAGGACTGCATCGCTTTTGGTCCAACTGTAGTCCCCAATGGGGCTTCTAAAGGGAGCGCTCAAAGGAGAAGCCTGAACAGCAATAATTCTATTTCCAGGTGCTTTGAGATAAAACTTCAGAAAGACAGACCAGAACTAGCATTTGAGACAAAAAAAGGGAACACCAGCGATTCAAACCTCCAGCCCAAGAGTAAAGTTTTTTACCAGAAAGAAACACTTCCTCTAAGTCCTTCGTTTCTGGTGCATAGTGCAGGGAGCCACGACAGACTCCTGGCTTGACACCACAGCAAGCAACCTGACTGCAGCAGCAACACCACCCCATCGCAATAGCCAGCATCTATACCTCCCGGCAGTGCTGATAACACAACCACCACTGACGCTTTGGTCGTGACATGACAGCAGCTCCATACATAGACACTTCAGGCTTGTTAATGCATTCCTAAACCTACCAGGTTCATCTCTGCACTGCTCAGAGCCTGCTGCACAGGTCCTGGGACTCGCTGGAACAAGTCAGAGCACAAATCCTCAAATTCCTGCCTTGAGACCTTGGCCTTGAAGTCGATGTCATCTAGCAGCCCCTCAATCTGTACAGAAAAAAACACAGCCAAAATGAAATTATTTGTGGAGCATTCTCTGAGCAAAATCTTTGCCCGATTTGCCCAGCGTGCAAAAAGTTCCAGCTTCCTTAAAGCACCGAGGACCTGACTGCCTTCATCTGAACCCTGTCGCTGCTCAGGTTCCGAGGGGATGGAACGTGGATATAACGGACAGCTGCTCTCAGTGAAAGTTCACTTACCAAACTTCACGCGACTAACTCTCACCCAATCCACTCATTTAATCACCAGTGGTACTACGTGGGCACAAGTTGAGCAGGACCACCAGTGCCGCCACCACCCCTGGAACTCCAGGAGTGACGCTCCTCAGCGCACCGATGCTGCAGAGGAACAGCGTTCCTGCACGCCTGCCCGTAACCCACCCCACCCTCCCTCCTAAAAGAGCTGGAAAGCCTACGACAGAAGGTCGGACCTGTGCCATGTGGTCAGCGTTCGCGCTCAGGACAGTTTTCAGGCGGTTGGCCTCCTTCAGTAGTTTGGCCATGGCCCGGGGATTCTTTTGGACATCTTTTGAAGGGTGCTGACCGTTAAAGAGTTTTGCCAAATAGTCCCGCAGACGAAGCTCCATCTCTAAACCTCCAAGAGTACGGTCAAACCTGAGCAAAAGAATGAATGGCGATGTAACAACTTAAACCGAGTTGAAATACAAACAAACTTCATGTATTACTTCACAAATATGCAGAGCAGCAAGTGGTCAAAAGCAGCTGCACTACTATCAGCTGTGACTGACTGTGAAAGAGCAACGGCTGTTCCAAAAATAACGCGTTATAATGAAACAAAGAAAAGAAAGATTCACCACCGCAATGGCCTTTGAGCAGGAAACTTCATTATATTTACGGTGAAGGCTTTGTTGCCAAGCATGCCAAATGGCTGAGAAGCTAAAGGATAGCTGTCTCAGGTCCCAGGTATTTTTTTGGAAACAGCAGTGTAAACATTTTGCAATTAAAATTGCTGGGCTGGCGCTTCACAGCACCCCCCTCCTCATTTGCCAAATGCACTGCATTTTCATTACTCTCTGGGAGAATATTCTGCTTTTTCAAACTGACACATTCTATTTCTGTAAGATTATAGGAAGCGGATTTGCACTAAAATGGCTTAAGGCTATAAAAAAAGCAAGCCTGTAGCAAATTAAGTATACTGGTTGCCTCCTGGAAGTTCTCTGCACAACACAGCGACACCAGAATTATTACTAACTGGAGCACTCTTGCTCCAAATGTTTCCCACTCTGCCATCCAAATTACTGTGCTGAAGCCTCACCGCAAAATCCCACATTTAGAAGAGACTGTGAAACAAATGGTTTCTTTCCTGAGACCTGTGGGTTTTGTGCAACTCGTATCGAATTCTTACCCAATGCCCTGGATCTGCAATTGAGGTTGGGTTCCTGAGTCCTTAGTTTTCACTGTCTGATACGTAACAATAGTACAAACGGTGCTTCCTGCTCCCATGTCGTAAAACATGATATTCTGAAAAGAGAAGCTGGGACGGTGAAGCAGAAACACCTGGATATCCCCCACGAATAAGGAAAGAACCCACTGCTGTCCAAGCTTAATACAGGCCGAGACCATCCGCTCCCTAGCCTGGCTTCGTACCGTAATGACAGGACTCGTACTTTGATCAAACACAGGAGGTGTTTGGGTCACGCTTGACACAAGCGGACAAGAAAACTTTTTTTATCCATTTCATAGATCAGAAAACAAAGCTTTGCGCTTTAAAAGTTTCTTCAACCTCAGGAAAATCAAGTATTTCAGAGTCGGTCTTCTAGTACCTTAGAAAATCACTAATGTTATCCCCCCGGTTGATGGGCAAGGAACAAGCACAGGTTTACAAAATGGGAACTCCCAGCCACCTGCCCTCGCTCCAGAAGCTTTCAGGCTTCACCACATTGTCACACAGGGTTTCCTCTCCCTCTTGTTGACGACTGTGCGAAACCAGAGGAGACCAGTTGACTAGCAGAGTCTGCTTCCTCACAGTTAAGCCCTTTTGATTTTATCTGCAGCGCTTTCTCCCCTGCATGCAGGCACTTGCACGGGACTCTCCGCATCTCCCAGCTGCACCTACCTGCGCGGTGGCGTTGATGTCTTTCCTCCGAAAAACTCCATAGTTCAACGCTACGGCAGTGTTGTCATTGATCAGCTGCAGCACCTTCAAGTCGGCCATGCGAGCAGCGTGCAGAACCGCCCTCCTCTCCGCCTGGTTGAAGTAGGCAGGAACGGTGATCACCGCGTCCTTGATGGGCTGCTCTGAAAGAGTTGCAGGGAACACGTTTTCACATCAGTGTGGCCACATGCAAAGACTCATTTTAACGAGGTGACAGTGGCCAAGCCAGAGAATCCAAGGTAAAGACTCGTATGGAACGCAATCCTGAAGCAGCACCAGCAGCCAGGATCACTAGGGGTGAATCTATCTGCGCCCTGTTGAAACCAAGCAGACTTTGCAGGTTCTCACAAAGCCATGTGTCTACTGACCTCTCACACGTCAGGACACTCTCACATGCTCTGGGATGCCTTAGATTTCAACAAACGTTATCTTCAGGGAGACTGACTTTATCACAGGATTACGTTCACTCTCCAGAGCAAAAAGCCTTTGGACTGGCTTTAGCATGACTAACCAAACAACACACAGCCTCCTCGTAAGTCAAACATGTCCACGAAATTCACCCAGTTTTCATTACTGTGGTATTTCACTAGCAACACAGCACGGAAAACACATGACAGTCTCTTGTCTGGTAGCAAGTTTCACAACAGGAGGCAGGTTTTGCTCTTTAATTGTAGTTCAGCTCCATCCAGACCTGTTACAACACAAACTTCAACAGAGCCGCTTCCATCTTCCCCTGCAGTTACCTGCCAACGTGCCTCTGCTCTGGTCACACGCGCGAGGGAGAAAACACTTTACTCTTTCTCCAGAGGTTGCCGGTAAGGCTTCTTCACTGCAAGGTTTGGTGGGATTTGGGGTGCCTGTCCCCAAGAACATGATTAAGATCCCAAACTCACATCATAATAGAAATAAATGAGGGCCTGATAGCTGCTAAGTCTTGCTTATGGCCTACGGCTCAAGACACCCAGTGTCCCGTTTCTAAAAATCTGTGGGCTTTCAAACACCTTCTGTCTCTACTCGAATCCTCTAATATACAAACACACACAGATACCGTAAGAAACAGTTAAATCTTTCCAACCTGCAAATTCCTCAGCCAGACCACGTGAATAGTTCAGGACCATCCCCAGCATCTCCTCTGGAGAATACTGTATCGTTCTACGAGAAACAGACAGGAAAGAAAACTGCAGCAACAACACAAGTTGGTAGCCGAAGTCCCTCCCACAAAGAACCCAGAAGCAGCCACTTACTGGGACAGCTTGAAGATAACGGTCTGCCTTTTCTCATCCTTCACCAGTTCATGCTCTGGGAACCGGGACTGGTACAGCGCCACATGGGGGTTATTGATACGCTTCCCCAGCAGGTCCTGAAAGTATCTGAATGCCACCTTGGGAGTCCTTATGGACTGCAGAAAGGAAAAGCACATCACCCAGCTGCATTTCTACGGCTTGGCTGTTGTCAAACAAACCTCTCCCAAGCTATGTGGTGAAGGGCTCTCGTTATCGGAGTTAGGAGCACCAGACCGGTACACAAAGAGCCAGTAGGGAACACCAGTAACACACCAAGGAGATGAGAAGTACAGGACAAGAAGTAAAACTTCCCAGCTCAGACATGTAGCATGAAGGACCCAGCAGAGGGAGCATATCTTCTGGGTACAGGAACTGCAGATGGCGTGACGAGTAACAAGAACTCTTACCATTCCTAGTGCACTATCACCGAAGAGACGCTCGTTCTCCTTCAAGGAAATGGCCACGGGTGTTTTCCTTCGTGACTCCCTGCGTAGAAAGAGAGGAATAAAGCAGTTGAAACAGGTGACCATTCAAGACAGAGTCCCTAGTGAGGAAAGGTCTCGTCTCCGTTTCAGAACGACCAAGGGAAGGTGCTGGGATAGCACCTATGAAGAGGAAGGCCAGACTCCCTTCCTGTGAAGGGCTACAATAGCAGCACCTCCCTTCAGAGCTTTCATACCGCCCGGTGTTCCTCACGACACATGCAAATGACGGGCTTTACTGAAACGTGGACAGACGTCTCCCAAATTCACAGTCGAAGTGGCGGTGGGCAGATTGTTATTTTTCCCATAATGCAAGCGCGCTCAACAAGAGGTAGCTCATTTCTGCTGCAATGCACGCGTTAGCACACGAAGCTGAGTATTTCACTACGATAACTACGAAATGGCTTATGTCCACTAAGCTCAGCGCATGCTACTCGCTTCCAAATGCCTCAGAACACGTTATCAATTCTCTAATGTAAGACTACAACAAAATGACTTGCCATGAAGAAGAAACGCTCACAAGCAGCTTTCTGGAACGTGCTGCTTCGTACTTAGACAAGACTTGCTTTATTTTTTCTTCCCTCCACCAGCGAGCAAAGCGAGACAGTTCCTTTGTTCCATAAATGACTGCCAAGTTCAGGGAGCCGGGTGAAAAATCCATTCATTATCTCTCAGTCTAGACTCCCAGAAAACGAGGATGTTCCTGACTGTACATCCTCTCCCAGGCGCTGGTTTTTCATTCAGTGTCTTGGGCATGGGCTGCAGCAGCAGCCAAGTGAAAGGAGAGCTTTCTTTGCTTCACAAACAAGCGCGGGTTCTGAACAGCTGCAGCAACACAAACCTGCCTCTGAGCTCCCTTACAGAGAACTGAAAAATCTGGCTTCTTAACTGGACAGGCAATAACACAATACTATGCCCTTACACATTTGAACCACAACATATCTGCCCCTCTGCTGTGCTCTGAGGAGCCCCCCCTGCAGTGCTGCCTCCAGCTCGGGGGGTCCCAACAGCAGAAGGACACGGAGATGCTGCGAGGGCTGGAGCCCCTCTGCTGGGAGGACAGGCTGGGAGGGGGGGGGGGGGGGTGTTCAGCCTGGAGAAGAGAAGGCTCCACGGAGACCTCAGAGCCCCTTCCAGTGCCTAAAGGGGCTCGAGGAGAGCTGGGGGGGACTCTGGATCAGGGAGGGGAGCGATGGGACGAGGGCAGCGATGGGACGAGGGCAGCGATGGGACGAGGGCAGCGATGGGACGAGGGCAGCGATGGGACGAGGGCAGCGATGGGACGAGGGCAGCGATGGGACGAGGGCAGCGATGGGACGAGGGGGAATGGTTTTACGCTGAAAGAAGGGAAGTTGAGACTAGATATCAGGAAGAAATTCTTGCCTGTGAGGGCAGTGAGCCCCTGGCCCAGGCTGCCCCGAGAAGCTGTGGCTGCCCCATTCCTGGAGATGTTCAAGGCCAGGTTGGACGGGGTTTGGAGCAAGGGGGGGTTGAACTGGATGGTCTTGAAAGCCCCTTCCGACCCAAACCACTCTATGATATCCTTAATGATGCAGACGTTCGGCCAATTGGTGAAACGGCCGCCCCGGTGCGGCCCAGCACCCGAGGGAAGGTGAAGAGGTGCCCTGACCGGCCCGCGGCAGGAGGCCGGCCAGATAATCGGGACCCGAGAAGGCCGCGTTCCCCTCGCCGCCGAGGAACGGTCTTAACGGAACGCCGGCCACCACGGTGCGCGGCGCCGCCCGAGCCCCGGTGCGGCGGGCCGCAGCCCCCAGGCACCGCCGCCTCCTTACTTGTTGAGGACGATCTCCATGGGTACCCCGGGCTTCACGATGGCGATCTTCATCGACTCGCTGCCCACGTCCACCGACATCACCGCCACCGCCTCTGCGGCACAAAAAAAACCCCTCCGGTAAGACCCCGCGCCGCAGCACACCGAGTCCCATCCCGGCACCAGCCGGCCCAGAGAAGGCGGCCCGGCCCCGCTCCCCCCGCCCCGGAGCCGCCCGTACCCGCGGCGGGCAGGCGGCAGGCGAGCAGCAGCCAGCCCAGCGCCCAGCAGGCCGCCCGCGCCATTCTCGCTGCCCTCCGGCCCCGGCCCCGGCTGCGGCCCCGGCGTCTCGCGCAACCGCCGGCCCGGACGCGGCGCACGCTCATTGGCGCGGCCCGCCGGCCGCGCGGCGCCGCGCGCCCTCATTGGGCCACGTCGGGGGGAAGCCGGAAGCGGGCACGACGGGAGCTTCCGCCCCATTGGCTAAGGGCGGTGGGGCGGGGCAAGGGAGGGAGGGGGGAATGGGGCGTGCGTGGTGCCGTCAGACGCATGCATGCGCGCGCAGCCAGACGGCAACAGAGCCACGTGCGGCCCGCCCCCTTCTCGCGCGCGCTCTGCCTAGCGGCGGACAGGCCCCGCCTCTTCCCCCGGCCCCGCCTCTAACCCGGGCTCCGCCCCTTCGCCAAGCACCGCCCAGCGCCTGCCTCTTACTATGGCCCCGCCCCTTCCCCAAACCCCGCCTCTGTCCCGGGCGAGGCCCCGCCCAGCGCCTGTCCGGGGCGCGCAGCTGTGGCCACGCCCCTTACCCGAGCCCCGCCTCTGCCCTGGGCCCCACCCCCGCCCCGGGGCCCCGCCCCGGCCCCGCCCCGGTCCCCACCGGCCCCAAGCGATGGGCCGGTGCGACCCCCAGCCTAGCCCGGGGCGGGGTCTCGGGGCTGGGGGACGACTCTTTGCATTTCAGCACTTCAATACATTTCCAATAATTTTTTTTGTTTTCAAAAAGTCAACATTTAAAAAAAAAAAAATAATAATAATTCAATTCGTCCCTTGGCGGAGCAGGTGACGCCTGGTGCCGCCCAGCACGGCTCCACTGCCCTCGGCGTGGGGCGCAGCAGGGACCGCGGCCCCCCAGGGCTCCTTGCCGGGGTCTGTTGCGCTGGTGGCACTGGGGTGCGCAGCACCTCTCCCCCCTCAGTTCATGAACTGGGTGTACCCCTCCGCCCCGGTGACGATGACATCCATCCAGATGCGCATGGCCTCGGCCGAGGGTGCCACCATGTAGTAGAGGCGGTCGTGGGTCTTGACGCAGAAGGTGAGCGCGGGGTTGGGGCTCTGGGGAGCAGAGGAGGGAGGGTGGATGCTCTGTCCTGTCCCCCTCCGCCCCCCGCAACACTCAGCATCCAGGTCCTGCCATCAGCACGCCAGGCAGCCAGCGGGATTAGGGACCACGGAGCGTGCCAGGAGCATCCCCGGCACCAGCTGCCCCCCCACCCACACAGCAGAGGGTGATGCGGGGAGACAGCGATGCCGGGGGTCCCAGCGGGCACCATGGCAGCCGCGGGGCCCAGCTCTCACCTTTGCCGCGCTGCGGAGGTGGTCGTAGTAAACCTCTTCGATGGCTTGGAAGTAGATGACGCCCTTCAGCTTTGTCTCGTGTTTATCTGCCCGACAGAAGGAACCGGTGTTGACCACAGCGCTGGGGGTGATGACGTGGGGAGCGGGGAATGGCACAGGGCAGCGCAGGGACTCACCCACGTAGTAGGAGAGGGTGCGCTTCATGCGGTCGAAGACGAACCAGCGCTTCTTCCAAGACTTGATCTTGCCGCCCATCTTGACCAGGTAGCCCTTGCACATCTTCTCCGTCAGGATGATGTGGTAGCAGGTGTCCACGCTGTGGCCCGAGGACTCAATGTGCAGCCGCAGGTCGAAATCCTCCTTGCGGATGGGGAGGTACCGCGTCAGGGGACGAGCCTGGAAAAGCAACGCAGCTCTGCAAAGCCCACCAGCAGCGGCGAGAGCCGTGGCTCCCCACCAGCACCCAGGACACCAGCAGGGAGCTGGGTCTGCCTCACCGGCTGGGCTGAGACAGAGGACCCCGCGTGCCCCGCACCTGTGAGAAGTGCTTCTCCCGCAGCTTGACCTCCTTCTCCACCAGCTTCTGCCGCCGCGCGGTCTCATCCTGCAGCCGGCGTTCCAGCTGTTCCCGGCGCCGGCGCTCATCCTCCAGCGCCTGCCGCCGCAGCTCCATCTCCCGCTCCTGCCGGCATGCACAGGCACTCAGCACCAGGGACTGGGGACCCGCTCCCCGGCCAGCCACCGCGCCAGTGCCCCGCTCACCCGGGACTCCATCAGCCGCGACTTCTCCGCGTGTGCCTCCTTCAGCATCTTCTCCATCTCCTCGATCTTCCCCACCTCCATCCCGCTGGCACTGCAAGACAGCCTCAGCTGCCATCCCAGCGGGAAGGACCTCGAGCCAGCGGTGTGGCCATCAGAGCGGGCTGGCCCTCCGGCTGCGGGAGCTGGCCCTGGGGTTACCTGGAGATGTTGTCAGGCGAGCAGGCAGAGTTGTTGCCAGTGGAGATGCTGGTTTCCATGCTGTCCGAGCTCTCCAGGCTGAGGGTGTCGTACGCATGGTCCAGCTCCTCGGCCCGGGGCCCAACGCCGTGGGGACGGTGGTGGTGGAGGATGGAGTGATGCACAAGTGGGGGGAAGGCGGCGGGGAAGGGGGGCTGCCCGTGAAGGGCTTCCCACTGGGACTGAGCCTCAGCGGCCGCTTTCTGTTTCAGCTCTGCCAGCCGCCGCTTCTGCTCCTCGATCACCTGCTGACCTGCCCCGTGGGAAGAAGATGACGACAACTTGAGCGCGCTGCACTCAGAGCTGCAGCATGGCAGGTGAGGGGACGACACGGGCAGGACAAGATGCTGCAGGCGCTGCTGGAGCCGGGGAGGGATGGTGGGTGCAGAGGTGGGAGCCGCTGTCACAAGTCCCTGGCGAGCACGGCAAGCAGCGCCCTCCCGGGCAGGAGGAGGGGGCCCGGGCAGGCAAGGGGGGCACATGCACCAGGCTGGCAGCAGGCTGGGCAAAGCATTAACGGGTTAGGGACACGCAGGGTTGTCCCTAAGTGGACGCCGAGAGGCACCCAGGGTCCTGGGCTGGTCATGCCTCTCCTACACGTGGCGGAAGGTGCCAGCAAACAGCCATGCTGCTGCCTCCGGGCTGCTCTAGGCAGTCCAAGCCACCCCACGTCTCTACCTGGTAGATCGCCCGGCTGCAAGGGCTCTGCTGCGAGCGGCTCAGCTGGAGACACGCCGTCGGGCGAGGGGTCGGGAGGGAGAAAGGGGGTGGGGGGGAAGCGAGAGACCGTGAGAGAGGCGCCACATCCCACCAGAGCACCACTGTTGTCGCCCGCAGCCGGGCTCCCTTCTCCATCACCCAAGTGGCAGCGGGGGAAGCGTCTCCCAAAGTCCCACCGCCCCGCAGAGCTGGGGCACGGAGCCGGAGCTTACCCTTCTGCTGCAGGGCCAGCTGGCGCTTGGCCTCGATGTCCTGCAGTGTGGCCGCCAGGTTGCGGGGCAGGCTGCCCGCCGGGCTGGGGGGGCCCTGGGCAGGACGGCAGGCGGTCAGCTGCGGGGGACGGGGACGGGGGCTGGCACCGGGCATGCAGGAGCCACGGCCGAGGTGCCCGAGGCCATGCGATGCCCGGCTTCCCCTGGTAACCGTACCTTGGGCGAGGGGCTGCGCCCCAGCATGGAGAGGTTGAGCTGCGAGGAGGAGGGGGTCCCGCTCTTCATCCGAGGGGTGAGGGCACCAGCGTCGCCCTCTGTTTTGGCACGATAGACCTGGGCACAGAGACAGGGAGGTGAGAGGGGCACGGAGGGGCTGCAAAAGCCGCCCCCGGGACAGATGGTTCAGCCGTCGTTACGGCTGAGCATCCCCTCCCCAGACCCTGCCCCTGTGTCGGTGCCATCTTGGCAGGGGTGCAGGCAAGAGGAGGCAGCGGCTGCCTGCCCCAGGCGTGCTGCCCGCCACGGGTCTGCTCTGCCCCTGCCCGCTGCAGCAGCTGGGTGCCCAGCAGGAATGTCCCCGCGCTGCCCCGCTCCCACTGCAGCCGGCAGCCCCAAAGCCTGATCCCCGGCAGCATGGAGCCGGGATTACCTGGAGGGGCTTGTGAGAGGAGTGAACTTTAGCTGGAAGCGGAGGAGGGGAAGAAGGAGGAGAGAGAGAGGAGGGAGAGGTCTCAAAGCCAGCCATGACCTCCTGGTACCACGTCTCTAAATCAAGAGCCGGGAGCCACGCGGGGCCCGCCGGCAGCTGCTGCTCCATCTGGAGAGAGACGCCGCGTGAGAAAGGAGGGAGGGCGAAATGCAGTGAGAGGGACAGACGCACAGAGATGGAAAGGTTGGAGCATCCCTGCCTGCGCCTGCACCGCCCCCCCAGAATGGGACCTGCAGACCCCCGGGGACCCCACGCACTCCCTGGCTGAGTCCTGGCAGCTCTGGGACACCATTGCTGCTCACGGGGCTGGCGAGAGCCGACGGCAGTGCCGGAAGAGCACAGAGACCCCCTGCCCCGCACAGTGGGCTGGGAAGGATGCCAGGCGGGCAGTAAAGCAGCGGCAGGGCAGTGAGGGGACTGCGGGCTGGCGAGAGCATCACCCGCAGCTCAACCCTCCCCGTGCATCCCCATCACTGCCCGGGGAGAGCGCAGGGGTGAGGGAGGGAAATGGGGAACGAACCTCTGCAGAGATGGAGGGAGAAGAGAGAGACGGAGGAGGAGGAGGAGGAGCAGCAGCACAGCCTGAGGATGAAGGAGGCGGAGGGGCACAGCCCAGCAGGGAAGCAGCAGGTGCACGGAGGCTGCCCAGGATGCCCGAGAGCTGCTCAACGGTCACATACTGGGCAGAGAGAAGCAGATTAAACTGGGAGAAGAGGCTCTGAGCAAGGGCAAGCAGGCACAGAGGAAGGAGCAGCCCCCAAAACAGGGTCCACGTCACCAGGAGGAAGGGCAGCTGATGCTGCCCACTGCTCCGGTGCTGGGCACCGGCTCAGGTCTCCGCCTGCTCTGCATCCTCCCTGCCTGGGACTGGCGGCCAGGACTGGGTCCAACAGGCAAAGGGCCGCCCTCCCGCCACGCTGGGCGCCCGCTCTGCTCCCCAGCCCCACTGCCGTGCTCCCCAGCAAGGAGACGGGGCGGCTCCAGCCTCTGCTCCCTGCTCAGCTGCAGCCGGACAAGTCCCGCAGCCCAAGAGAGCGGTGGGCTCCGAGCACCAGGGCACTCGGGGAGGCCGCTGCAGCATCCCTGCTGCCTGGGATGCGGTGGGCAACCCAAGGCAGCAAACGCGAGCATGCTCTGGAGCGGGTACCTCGTCGGCTGCGGGAGGTACAGCAAGCAAGAAAGAGCGCTGAGCGGCAGCAGGGGCAGCAGCAGAAGCTTTAGTATCCGGGCTGGGGCCGTGCGCATTGCTGCAGAACCTGAAAACGTCAGACAGCCTCATGTACTCCTAGAAATCCACGGCGGAGGAGAAGGAAGAGAGTTAGACCCATGCGCTGGCATCACGGTGCTGACCGCAACGCGGGAGCGAGTCTCCCCCCGCGCGCCTGCCCAGCCCTTCCCTGCCTTGCTGCCTTCCCTGCCCGTGGCTGCCACGGTGCACAGCACCGTGCTGGGACTGGGATGCCCGAGCTGGGCTAGGCGTTCCGGCACACCACCCCGCTCCTGCCTTAGGTGCAGGTTTACCAGGTGCAGGCTGGGGACAGGGGGACTGCAGCTGCCCTGCTGAGGCCCCAGGTGCCTTCAGCCATTCCCATCGCCCAGATCTTGGGGTCCCACAGGGTCCCCGGCCACAAGCCCTCCCCAGTATGACAGCTCGAGCTGCTCCGAGACAGCTTGAAATCCTCTTCTTCACCCTTTCTGAACCAAACATGCTAAAAGCTGGGGATTTGCTCTTTTTCCGGGGCAGCCAGGCTAGCTGGTCCCTAAAGGATGCTGTCAGGAGGTGCCCAGCTAGCGGGCAAGCAGCGGGCAAGGGGGAAGCGCAGGGATGCCTGTGCCACACAGTGCTGCGCCGGGGTTAAAACCAAGAGCGGCAGCAGGAGCTGGGATGCCCGGCGGGCTCAGGAGAGCACCTGCAATCGGGGGCTGAGTGTTAACGAGCGCAGCCGTGGAGAGCAAACTGAGAAATGTCCCAGCCATGCTGTCTCAGCGTGCTGCTGCGGGGATGCCCTGCTGCCCAAACGTTAGTCCACGTTAAGGGGTTTGGCAACGCCTTGGCCAAGGAGGGGGCAAGCGAGAAAGCACATGCAGTTAGTCCCATTACCTCTTGTGCCTTGGGGTAGGAGTGGGCGGCAGGAGAAGCTAAGGAGGCAGCTGCTGCTGGCAGGGGGCTGGGGGGCTTAGTTCCCTCCAACAGCTCATAAGGCTCTGAGATATGGAGGGTCTCCTGTTGGAGGGTAAAGATCATGTAGGCAAGGTGGGCACAGGCAGCAAGGCGGCAGCAGCAGAAGCCCCACTGCGGGCAGGCACAAGGGGACTCTGCCATCCTGCCCCTCTCCCCAGCAGCGGTGGGGACCCAGCAGGTGGCACCGCGGTCCCCGACGGCATTGTGGCTGCGGCTCGAGTCCCCCATCCTGGTACCGAGACAGCCCGACGTTTGCTCTCCGGCAAGGACAGGACACCAGGCAGTGCCTGTCCCGGGTGCTCCGCAGCTGCGCCAAGCCCTTCCATGGGCACTCGCAGTCCTCCCGGAGCTGCCAGCAAAAGCCTGGAATGCGCTGGGGCTCCTGCAGCACCCGAGCAGCCCAGCAGGGCAGATGCTGTTGCTCCCCAGCCCGGCTCTGCTGCCTTTCCCTCCCTCCCTCCCAACCCAGCGACGGTCTCTGCAGCCCATGGACAGGCTCTGAGCGGCCGGGAGCACCCGGCTCTGGCCAGAAGGCGCTTGGGAGCACAGGAGCTGTGTCAGGGCAGAGCTTGTGGTGCATCAGGCTCGCCCCCACTGGTGACAGCGGCTTGGGGCGGCAGCAGAGCAGCCGTAGGGCCCTTAACCCTCTCTCCCCACTTACCTCTCTGAGAGCTGAGGACATTTTGGGGAAGCTCCTGCCGCCTGTGACGAGCTGGTATCGCCGCTCCAGAGAGACGAGCTTCTCCTTCTCCTGAGCGCGGGGTGAGAGCAGAGGCAGCGGATGGTTACGGGCACCCCATGGCCAGTCCCCCCCAGGCTCACCTCAGCAGGAGCCAGTGCGACCTTGCACCCTGCCACGGGCACCCCCAGGGTCAGGGAGCACATTGACCCCCCCGACCGTTGCACTACCTTCTGCAGGAGCTGCAGGACACCGTTCCTCTCCCTGGCCAGGCGCTCAGCCTCCTGGGTGCTCTGAAGCCGGATCTGCGCAGCCTGGGCATCCAGCGCGGCCACACGCTCCTGGGGAATGGGCAGCAGGGATGAGCTGGCCGCCGGCGAGCGGCGGGACTCAGCCCGGCTGCACCGGACCCCGCTGCCCCCCCTCCGCCCCTACCTTCCTGCGGGTGATGCTGCGATGGCACTCGGCCCGGCTCTGCAGGAGCTGCTGGCCCCGCGCCTCCCGCTCCTCCTCGAGGCGGCTCTCCCGCTCCAGCTGCTGGAACTCCAGGTCCTCGAAGAGCTTGGCCTCCGTCTCCAGTGCCTCCGCCTCCTTTGGAGACAGAAGGGCATGGCGGGTCACTCCCTCTGGCTGGGAACCTCTGCGTCCCGCAGGCAGGTCTCCGGCACCGAAACCTCCTGCCGTGCCCCCACGTCCTGCTGGTGCTGGCCGGGAACGGGAGCCGTGGCAAAGCCTGTCGCCAGCACCCTGTGCAGACAAGCAGGCAGCTTTCTCTCCAGCAGCATGGGAGACACCAGCAACCTTTGCCCAGCTGCAGAAGGCAATGGAGGCACCGGGCACTGGCCAGATCAGAGATGTCACCCCCATGAGACAAGGAGCTCGTTGCAGCCAGGGTCTCTACCCAGCCCTCGGAGACTAGCTGCCCCTGTCGAACCGCGTCCGGGCCAGCGCCGTGCCCTGCCGGGCAGCAAAACACCATGCGCTGGCATAACCAGCAACACGCAGCCCCATGTCACCAAGCTGATGGGCGGCAGAGCCCCCACGGATGAGCACCACGCCAGACAAACACCTGCGCATCCTCCCAGCCTTCAAGCACCGACACCACACGGCAGCACTCAGCTCAGGGTCTGCCAGTGCCACCCCAGCAGCGACGGCACCGCGCTCCCCAAGGGGACGCGTCTCACCCTGCTCCGGTAGCAGGGCAGCCATCTCTCTGGGGGCATGGCGTGGCACCACCAGCGTGGTGGCTACCAAGGGCTCCCGCGCACTGGGACTGCCCCATCGCCATCCCTGCCCGCCGCACGCCGCGGCCCACATCCAACACGGGGGTGCCTGCCCCTCACAGGCCGTGGCATGGCGGGTTTATCTGCACAGCGAGGGCTGGGCAGGCACCGGCCACAGGCTGGGGATGGTCGGTCGCTACTGGAAAATACCAGATAATGGGAAAAAAATGCTGTGGACCAGCGGTAATGTAAACCGACAGCACCGTGTAAACAAACGCTTGCGGGAAATAGCTGGAACAGGAGGACCTGGCGGTCCCCGAGGCGCCCCAGCCTGCCCTCCTCTGTGGGGCTGAATCTGTGCTTGCACCCTGCCCGGTCCGGAGGAGCACGGCGGCTCCGCAGCGGGGGGCAGCCCCGCACTCTGCCCAGCCAGCACCATGCCCCGGGCCCGGGCGAGCGGCAAGCTTACCAGGACGGTGGTGCCCGGTGCCAGCCACCTCCAGCCCGGGTGTGACGCTCCCAGTGCGGCCCCGGCTGGCGGGGAAGAGCTGGCCTAAGCTGGAGCGGAGGGAGGTGGGCCATGGTCCGGGAGGGGTGGGGGGAGACACTGACCCTTCGCATCTGCTCCCGCAACTGCTCCCGCATTGACTCAGGGCACTTATCAAGGTGGCTCTTCGACTCATGGTAAAGCGCCCGGAGTTGCTCTAGCTCCTTCCTTTCAGCATCAACCTTTGCCCTTTCCTGAATCGGGGGAGAATGAGACAAAACAAACAAAAAAAAAAAAAAAAAAAAAAAAAGAGAGAAGAAAAAGAAAAAAAAAGGAAAAAGAAAAAGGAAAAAAAAAAGAGAGAGAAAACACACTTCTCAAATCCACGCCATGCAGAAGCTGCAGAGTTAGAGAGGGCCTCAGCTGGAAAAAAGGGGCTCGCAGGGAGGAGCATCATGGCATCCATGGAGGGGTCGAGAGAGCCACAACCGTGGGGACCCAGGCTGGGCAGCGTTAGAGGGGTTGTGGCCAGCCCTTGACCTCAGCCTTGCGTTTCCACGCCGAAAGCCCACTTACGGGCAGCAAAAAGATCAAGACCGATGCTGATAGCATGGATAAAGTCACCCCAATCCTGCAAACGGCTACACCACACGCACCTTCTGAACAACCGCTAACTAGCTTTGTTAATTGATGCTCGCCATCCGGGATGCTGCCAATTAAGCACAGCAGGTCCCATGCACAGGCTGGGGGACCACGGACCACCCCCATCCATCAGACGGTGAGCACTGCCCGCGGGACGGCAGTGAAAACGGGGGACTGAGGCACAACCCTGCTGCCAGAGACGCTCGGGCTGCGCCGAGCTAGTGACAGAGCAGACACTCGCTCCTGGCCCCGGGAGGAGGGGGAAGCGTCCCCAGCCCATCTCCCACGGCCACAGGGCAGCATGACAGAGGCCGGCAAAACAGGGCTGGTGTAGAGGGATCACTTCCCACAGCCACGGCAGCACTGTACAGCGGCTAGGCATTGGGAAACGCAGGCTGCGAGAAACCTTGCTCCACCCTGCGGCAGCGCGGAGATGTGGGGATCCATGCAAAGGACATGGGGGGACAGGCGGTGGGGGAGACAGGGCTGGCACAGACGGGTGCCCCGGGACAGGGGCTGCAGGGTGCCCAGGGGGCTCCTGGGCACGTGGAAGTGTCAGAGGTGATGGCAGACTTCAGAGCAGGCACCGTTAGTGCAATTAGTGCAGAGCCGTTAGGAAAGTGGGTGGTTAGGTGAGCAGAGACACTGGGAGGGGGATTCGCTGTGCTCCTCTCCTGGCCCTGCACGAGGCTGCCCCTGGCTAGAGAAGATGCCTGAGAAGGGCTGGAAGACCAAAACCAGAACAAAAACCCCAAAGGCTGCGGGGGCACGGCTGGCAGGCGCAGGTGGCAGTTCTGCCCAGCCACAGGCAACCAAACAGCCTGGGCACCGCTGGCCACGGGGCCGGCCAGACCCCCAGGGATGCTGGCACTGAATCACGGCAGCACAGCCACAGCGGGACCCGGGCATAGGCTGTGTGGGGACGCCGGCCTCGGGCAGCGGGGAGCCAGGTCCCGGCAGCTCTCCCACCATGGAACAGCTCGCCCGGGGCTGTGCCATGCAGCCTGCAAGGCTGCGGGATGGCCGGCAACCTGCAGTCCGGATGAGCATGCCACACACGCAGCGGCACGGGTGCCTTCAGGCACAGCTGGCAGATCACGGCAGCAATTTCACCAACGACGATGCCAGGGGAAGGGGGTCGGGACCCCTTCCTCAGCTGCCGAGCCGAGTCAAACACCCGCAGCAATTTCCCGGCTGCCTTCAGCCACCTGAACGCCATGGTGGCAGCCGCCATCACGCGTGAAGATGCCCCGAGGGGCAGCAGAGCCGGGGGACTGTGAGCAGGACACAACCCCCGGCACAGGGGCTCCCACCCCGGGGTCAGCACCGCCTGCTGCAGGCAGCAGCCGTCCAGGATAGCACCGCGCCACAGAGCCTCCCTGCAAGAACGCGACAGCACGATGGACCAATGGCGGCCAAAACACAGCCCAAGCTTCAGCCCTGCCCTCCTGCGGCAGGGCTGTGGGAACAGTCCCAGGCAGATGGATGAATGGACAGACCGACCCCCTACGACGCAAACCCAGAGGAGATGCTCCTCAACGCCTCCACAGAGCCTGGGGACAGCAGAATATGTCCGCAGGAGAATGCCGCAGCGTGGGGCACTGGCTGCGAACACCGGGGTGGGCACAGCACAGCCGGCACCAGGGAGCCCTGACCCGGGGCTCACCTTGTCCCGCTCCTTCCGAATGCTGGCGTCCAGGCTGGCGAGCTTCTCCTGCAGCTGCTGCACCGTCTCCTGCTCCTGCCGCAGCCGCGCCGCCTCCGCCTCCCGCTCGCCCTGCAGCAGCGCCCGCTCCATCTCCGCCTGGATGGGCATGGCTCTGTCAGGACGGCTGCCCCGGCCAGATCCGGCTCATGCCCACAGGATCAGGCACTGGCTGGCGAGGGTAGTGAGCCACAGGGGAGCTGGTGGGGTGCCCCATCCCCTCACCTCTCGCGACGTCTCCTGCAGCTGCTGCTCCAGCTCCTTGACGCGGCCCTTCAGCTGGTCCAAGCGGCTGAGCACTCCGGCGCGCTCCTCCTCCAGCCGCTGCACCTCCTTGGCCCGGGGGCCCGCCAGCTCCTCGTGCTGCAGAGAGGGCAGGTTGGCACGGTGCTGCACGGCGTGGCGTGGCACAGCACGGCACAGCCATCCCCTCACCTCGTGGTGGGTGCTCTCAGTGCTGCTGCACTCCTCCTTCAGGTTCTCCTCGTCCGACCTTTCCAGGCTCTCCCTCTGCCGCAGCTCCTTGGCGGCACGGCCCACAGGTATGGCACCCACAGGCACCCGCCGGCCAGCGTCCGCCTCACCAGCCAGGAGCCGCTGCACATCACCCGGCTCAGTGCCATCCGTCTTGGTGTACTCAGCACAGAGGTTCAGGATGGTCTCCAGGCGCTGCCGCTCCTGTGGGGAAGAAATGTCAGCGTGCTGCCCATCCCAGCACATGCCACCGCCAGAGCCTGCAGGACCCCGTCCCGATGGCAGGCACCGGCACATGGGCACGCTCCTCGCCCTGCCTGCAAGCTGGGACGGGCTGGGGACATTGCAAAGCCCAATACAGCCCGCCCCGACCCCTCGCTAGAGCCAGGCATGCAGTGAGCTGGAGACGGTCTAATTACAGGCGGCAGCGGCGGCTGCCGAGCGCCTCCGCTATTTCCAGGCAGTGACTCAGGCCGCCCGCGCCAGGCGTTGAGTCAGGGCTGAGCAAACAGGGCTCCGGCGGCAGATGCACAGGGCAAACCCCACCCAGGCAGCTGCCGCCTCTATAAAAACTACATCCACCCTAAATATAGACGCAGTGCCCACAAAGCCACAGCACTGTCGCCGGCGGACATGGCCCTGGCCGGGGGAGACGTGGACGGTTTGGAAAAGCCGGGGCACCACAGTTTCAGCCGTGCCGACCCGGTGGGTTTCCCCGGGCTGCTGTGAGCCGGGGGCTTTGTGCTCTCGCAGAGCTGCCATGCACCGATGGCCGCTCCTGGCCGTAATCCTCCTGGATAAGCCGGCAGCCTGGCAGCTGCGGCAAATCCCCGAGAGGCAAGGGCGGGGGTTTAAAGCAGCAAAAGCCGAAAGGCGTTTGCAAAGGGGGCATCCCACGCTCGAACCCCCAAAACCCCAAGGCTTGGCTCACCAGGCGCTCCATCTCCTGCTCCCGCACCCGCTCCTGCCGCTGCCGCCGGTGGTACTCCAGCAGCTCGTCCTCGTTGTCACTGATCTCTGTGATGCTGTTCTTGCGCTCCCGCGGCCCCGCCGGCGGCCATGGGTCCCCCAAGGGCTTCCTAGGGGCGCGGGGGCTCTGCTGGGGCGAGGGCATGGCCGGGGAGCCCAGCCCATATGCCGGGCTCAGGCAGGCGCCGAAGCTGGGGCGGCGCACGGGGGTCTCTGCCAGCAGTGGGGGCGAGGGGCTCCCAGCACCCCTCGGCTCCTCCAGACCCTTGCGCCTGGTGCGGGGGCTGCCGGGCACCTCCCTGCCCAGCCGGGGCTGTGGGGAGGGGGCATCGGGGGCTGCCCGGGGGCTGGCAGCCCGTCGCGACATGGAGGGGCTCAGGGGGGGCAGCTCCCGCATGCTCTCCACGTTCCTCCGGGCCACCCGCGGGCTCTCGGGCGGCTGCAGCCTGGCCTCCGGGACCACCCTGCTGGTGGGCTGCCGGCTGGGGGCCGAGGGGTCCCGGAAAGGGCTGGGGGGCCGCTCCTGCAGGGCCCCCCGCGGCCGCGGCATTGCCCTGGGGGTCAGCCGGGGGCTGCCTGCCCGGTGGTCCCCGAGCCTCTCGGCTGGCCAAGGCTCACCGGGACCCCCGCCGGGCGGGGGGGGCGGGCGCTGGGGGGGGCGGCTGCACGGCGTGGTTGTAGCTGGAGGAGCGGAGCGGGACGAGGGGGGGCACGGCCGGCCCCTGCTCCTGGCTGCTGGGCGAGGGGCTGGTGTAGCTGCCGCTGCTGGCCGGGGAGGAGAGCGGGGAGAATGGGGGGGAGGCGTTCTCATAGCTGGAGCCCCCCGAGGTGGCCCCAGGGCTGGGTGGGGGGGACAGGAGGCAGCGCCCACCCCCGTTCACCACGGGGGAGAGGGGGGACCGGCCGCGGGCGGGCGTCTTCTTGCCAGCGGGGGACACCGGCTCCTCCAGCACCAGCGAGTCCATGATGTCCTGCAGGTCCTTCTCGATGGAGCTGACGAGGGAGCTGTGGCTGGGAGACCCGTGCTCGGCCGGCTGGCGGCCACCGTTCACCAGGGCATCAGGCTCTGCCGAGAGACACAGGAGCAGGCGTCAGCGCGGCGGGACCCCCCCACAGCCCCTGCCCAGGCTGGAGTCCCATGGAGCAGCCCAGCGTCACCCCTTGGTGCAGCCTTGCAGAGCTTGCCCAGCTCCTGTCCCCACCACTCCGAGCTTCCTGTGCCCCACTGCCACCGTTTCCCGCACCAGGAGGAAGCCGGCATCCCGCCGGCCCCATCACCAGGGAGACAGAAACCCGATAACACAGCCCTGCCGCCTGCTCCCAACATCCCTGTGCCGCTGCCGGCGGCTCCCGGCCCTGCTACCCGGGGAGCAGCTGCCCGTGCCAGCCACCGGCACCCATCGCTTGTCCCTGGCACCCCAGCGAGGGGTCAGACATGCGATGGCCAAAAGCTGCCGAGCGCAGACCTGCAGCGCGTCCAGACCCACCGCCATGTCGCCCGCGGCCTCCCCGTGCCCCCTGCCCAGGCTGCCCCGTCCTCCCGGCACAGCACCGATGTGCCTGTCACTCAGGGGACAAGCTAATAGTGGCAGGCGCGGAGCCTGGCCAGGACGGCGTGCCACCCAGGCTGCGTCACCTCCTGGCACCCAGCGGCTCCCCCGCGGCAGCTTCTCCGCACCCAGAGAGATGTGCCGCAGCCCTGCTGGTGCGATCCCGCCCGGTCCGGCGGGGCAGCAGCCGCGGGATGCTCCGCAGTCGCAGGATGCTCTGCAGCCACGGCAGCTCCCCACATCCCTCCTCCCGTCCCCCAGCTGCGGGGCACGCTGCCTTCCCGGCACACACGTGGCACGAGGAGGCTGCCAAGCTGCTCTCCCCGTGCCAGGGCGTGCCGGTCGGGGCAGGGAGGAGGGCTGCCAGCGCAGGGAGGGCTGCTGGGGGTTCGGACATCCCCGGGAGCCAGGAGCGGCGCCGGACTGCGGCGCAGGCGCTCGTCCCATCAGCAGGCAGACACAGCAAGATAAGCAGCTGGCGAGATGGAGGAGTGCAGCCGGGGAAATGGCCTTCGCAGCCTCCGCATGGCCACCCCAGCACATAAACACCCGCTCCAAGGCAGCCGGGGGGCCCCCACACACCCCGCGTCCCCAGCACGGGCCGATGAGTGATGGCTCTGCCATGGCCAGGCCAGGCAGAGGTGGGAGCCGTGACTTGCCACCCTTACAATTATCCTCTTCTGAGGCAATATTAATCATTAACAAATACCAGCGCAGCTGCCGTGCCGAGTCAACGGCTGGCACATCTGCAGCTGAGCGCAAGCCCCGCTCCCGAGCGCAGCAGCCTGGGATAGGAGAACATCACAGGCCGGGGAGGCTGGTGGCAAGGGACAGGGAGCGCCCCGGCATCCCCACCGCCCCGCCGGGGACGAGGAGGGGTCACCTACTTGCTGGCAGCCCATAGAGAGCCGCCGGGCTCCGTCCTCCAGCTGGGATCATGCTCTTCATCCACTTGGCCTCAGCAGGGTGGTTGAAGCGGAGGAAGGTGGCCTGGCCCAGGCAGATGGTGCACCCTGGGGACAGAGGGGAGAGGGATCAGCCGCCCAGCCACACCGGAGCGGTGCCGGAGTGCGGCGAGGCGGAAGCCGGCGCAGGCAGGCAGCTGGGTGCTGCCCGGCCCTTCAACGCGTCCCCAGGAGGGGAGCGGGCTCCTGCCGTCAGCAGAGGCTTAGGGGGAGGCTGAAATCCAGGTCAGTCCCCGGCAGCGCGCGGCAGGCGCAGGCACAGCTGGGGTCCCCGCCGGGGGCCGCGCTGCCGCCGGGGAGCTGGCCGCACTCCAGGGCCTGCGCGGCCGCCAGCTGCAGACAAGACAGCTCCTGTCCCCGGCCGCAAAACGCCTTTTCTTAGCCCAAAGCAGCAGCCCTCCCAGGGGAAGGCTGCCGAGGGAAGGGGAGGAAGGCGGCCTGGGCAGGGGAGCAGGGCTGTGTGCCGCCTGCTCGCCCGATGCCCGCGGTGGCGGGGAACCGCGTGCCGGTGGCGGGGAGCGGCCGAAGGCTCCGTGCTGCAGACACACCCCGCTTTGAAGCGCCTGCCAGGGCCCCGGGGAGAGGCTCACTCCGCACTGACAGCAGCAGCCGAAAATCCTTCGCCGGCGGGGACGTGTTTTTTGGAGCAGCCCAGGCCCGCGGCGAGGCGAGGCGAAGCGAGAGGCCATACGGATTAACTGCCATCGCTGCCGTGGGAGCCTCGCCGTCCCCGTCCGAGGCGTGGGGAGGGAAGGAGCCGTGCTCCCCGCAGCACCCCGGCTCGGCGAGAGCATCCCGCTGCAGGGCGGCGATGCCAGCACCCGGCCCGGCGATGGCTCCTCCGGCTCGGGGTGTCACCGACCCGGGCATCGCCCCGGCGAAGCGGGGTACTCCCACCCCGCGCATCGCCCTCGCAGCCCCACGGCGCGTCGCGCTGCGGCCGGGCACAGGGGCTGCGCTGCCCCGCGGGGTCCCTGCCTGCGGCCACCCAGCCGGGACAGCGGGGGGGACCCGACCGACACCCCCTCCCCCGCCAGACCCCGGCTGTCGCCCCGCACCGCGAGGTCCCCCTCTCACCGGAGCCGTCGCGCCCCTTCGCCGCCGGCCACGTGGCCCCATTGTCCCCGAGGGGACGCGGCGGCGGCGCCCACGCGGGTGGGGTCGGTCCGTCCGTCCGTCCGTCCCCCCCTCCGCCGCCGGGGGGGCGCAGCGCGGCCGCCCGGGGCGGGGGGCAAAGGGGCTTTGCAACCCGCGAGGGGACGGGGGAGCGTTCCCCCCCAAGCCCCAAATCCACCCCCCCCACACACTCCCCCCCCCGGACACGCGTGTGTGTCCCCCGCCCCGCCGCACTCACCGCGCCGCCGCCGCCGCCGCCGCCGCCCGGGCAGCGCCGCGCACCGCCCCCGGGGAGGGGCGGCGGGCGGGGACGGCGGGGGCCGGGCCTCCCGGCGGAGGGTCCCCCCGAGAGAGGGGAGGCCGTGGGGAGGGACGCACGCTGCCCCGGCAGCCGCCGTGGCGGGGGGACACACACACAGAGCACTGCCCCAACCCCTCCGGCCACCCGAGGCGTCCCCGGGAGAGCCGCGCTGCGCTCTTCCCTCACATCCCCTTCCCCGCTCTGCCTCAGCATCTCCACCGGGGTCTGCGAAATGGGCGCAATGGCGGGGCCCCAACCCTGCCGGCACCGGCCGGAGTTGCTCTCTGCCTCTCCGTCTCACGCTGCACAGACCCCGGCACAGCCGCTTCCCGAACAGCACCAGCGTCCAGCATGTCCCCAGCCCACGGCAAAGAGACAAGAGGGGACGCGCAATTGTGGGATGGATCCACAAACACCCCGGTACCCGACGGCATGACCCTGCCCGCGAAACGCCAGGTCCTGCCCCAGAGGAGACCATGCCATCCCTACCTTGGGTGAGGCGTGTGGGCTGCTGCAGCAGCACACCGTCGATGGCGCAGGCGTTGCCACAGGGGTGCAGGGTGAGGGTCCCCCGCACGTTCTCGATGTAGCAGTGCTGCGGCGCCAGCCCAGGGCCCTGCAGGACAATGTCCCTCGCGGCTGTGCCGATGGTGGTCCTTCCTGCCGGCAGAGAGGGTGGCTCAGCATCCCTGGCACCGGTGTGCCCACAAGGACCCCCCGGCAGCCGGCACTCACCTTCTTCCAGGGGCAGGAGGGTGATGGCGGTGCTGAGCCGGCCGCTGCCCAGACTCACCAAGTGCGGCTTCTCCGTCTGCACCTTCAGCCCCTTGCCCGTGTCGATGAGGTCCAGGGGGCTGTTCTGTGGGAGAAAAGGGGAGGGGTGCTCGCAGCTCCTGCGCCTGCAGCCCACTCCTCTGCGCTGCCCACCTGGCTGGACACACAGGCAGCTCCGAAACAGCGACAGCGCAGCAGGGAGCGGTACCCAGGCACAGCCACGCATGGGCAGGACAGTCCAGCAGCGGGACGCAGGAGCTGGGAGCTCCTGCCCGTGCTGCCCACCCCAGGGAGAAGATCCCCGGGGCTTGGGCTGCGTTTAAGAGGATCTGAGCCACCAGCCACTTAGCTCAATTGGCTTTGCCACCGATCCCCTAATCGGATTGGGGTGAGGAGAGCCTGAGGGGCAGCACCGTGCGCCCGTGGCAGGGCTGGGGCAGAGGAGAAGGGCTCCCGGCCGGATCCCCGTGCTCCAGCAGGACAGAGGTCCCCCAGCCCCGTGTGCTCACCTGGATGATGGTCTGGACTCTGCGGGTCAGGGTGGCAGGAGTCCTGCTGGGTGCCTCCATGGTGCCCGCTCGGAGACGGTGGGTGCTCTCGGGCACGGGCTGCTGCCGGGAGAGATGGAGATCGGCACAGGCAATCACGCTGGGCACAGCTCTGCCAGATTCCTCTCGCACATGCATGCCAGCAGCCCGAGCCTCGCAAACCCTACCCACCCCAAACCGGCCTTTGCCAGCACGGCGATTCCCCTCCTGAGCTCCAGCCTCCAGCCCCACAGCATCTGCCCAAAGCCGGTGAGCACCCCAGCCTGGCAAGGCACGCACCCAGGGAAACCCACGCCAAGCGTCAGGACGGGACACCGGGCCAGAAGCAGCCGGAACGCCGCCCACCTTGGCTTTGGGGAGGTGGTGTAGGGAACGCACGCCCAAAATGCTGTGAGCAATGGGCAGCCGGACACCGATGGCCACTGGTGGCCAAGGACATGCGGGCACAGCATCCGGCTGTCCCCATCAACACCTGCCTGCCCGTGCACAGCCCGCGGCACACCCACATGTGCCACGAGTGCCCGTCCCTGGCACCTGGGCACGCACCTTTGCTCCTGCGCAGGCGGGCAGCAGCAGCACCTCGGGGTGCCCAAGCCCCGTGCCGGTGCCCATACCAGGCTGGCAGGGCAGGAGGCGGCCAGGGAGGAACAGTTTCCATCACCCGACGCTCACGCCACTGTCACAGCCCGGGATGCTCCGGGGTTACTAAATTTACCATCTGCTGCTCCCCACGTCCCTCCCTTCCGCCCGGGCCAGGCCGAACATGGCTTAACCCTTCCCAGGCAGGCTGGGGCAGCCGAACCCGGGAGCGCTCCTTCCCCCACTAAGGACCCCGATCCCGGGTAGCTGGGGGCACCAGAGGAGCCCCGGTCTCTGCTCCCTGCAGCATCGCCCAAAGTGCCACCAGCCCCAGCATCGTGTGGGGTGAAGGACCCCCCCCCTCCCCCCAGGCTCGTCCAGCACCGGGCTGGGCTGCGGGGGCGAGTGGATGGCTATTACACACTGCGGAAAAAATGAAACGCTGGAAAACACCAGGCGTGGGATCCAGGGCTGGGACGGAGCCCGGGCAGCTCCACGCGACGCCAGGGACGGCCACCCCACAGCGAGGGCTCCGTGGGGACCGTGGCCTCCCCACGTGGGATGGGGGCAACTCGGCCGGGGCAGGGGGAAGCAGAGCCACACGCAGCACCCCACGAGCAGCGCCTGCCGCGGTGGGACCCCCACGCTTTCCCTTACCTGCCACGCAGTCCTGGCCCGGGCGCCGAGCGGGACCCTCCGCGGCAGCGTGCCCATGTCAGCTGGGTGCAGGGTGACTGCGTGTCCCAGCACCTGGAGACCCCACAGCGTGGCTGAGCCCCTGCCCCTCGCCTGCACGCAGGCCCCCTCTCGATGTCCGGGAAGGAGGAAAAGCCAGGAGGGGCCGGGCTCCTCCATAGGAAGGGAGCAGGGCCAGGGTGGGATCCTGTGCTGGCGTTAACCCCTTCCCAGCACAGCTGAGCCGCCTGAGCATCGCGGGGGGACCCCCAGCGCTGCCCGCGGGGGGCTGTCCCCACTCCTGCCGCCCAAACTCCTCCCCACGCAGCACCCCCTGCTCCGCAGGCAGCCCTGCCTGCCCACGGGCTGGGGGATCCCGGCATCTGGCTGCTCCCCGACGCCCACGCTAACGGCCCACGGCCCCCCGGCATTGCCTGCCGCCCTGGCAGAGCCCCTCACCTGGCTCCTCACTGCCCGTCCCAGCGGGGCGCAGACCCTCTCTGGCCGGCTCTGCCGGAGGAATGCGGGGCGGGAGCGTGGCCGCCCCGGCCGGCGCCCCACCGCTGGGTCGGACAAGGCGGCCTTTCTTCTCCCACCACCGCCTGCAGAACGAGCCGCTTGTTCCCGCCGTGGGAAGCGGCGAAGGCAGCAAATGCCAAGGGGTCGGGCTCGGTTACCGCCAAACAGCCCACGGCCCCCATGCCCCCCCGCGCACAGGGCTGCCCGATCGGCCCCGGCCTCATGGAGGACAAAAGCCCCTTTCTTCTCCCGGCGCAGGCAGAGGCCTCACCTGGGAGGACGCCCAGCCCCGCCGACGCCGGGCGGGCTGCGCAGGGACACGCCACCCTGCTACCACCACGCTCCTGGGGAGCCCCTGCACCCCACTGCCCGGGCCGGGGCATGCGGCGCATCTGCTCCTGCCCAACCCACCGCTGCCCACCGAGAACCAACCTGGGCACAGCATGACCCGCAGCATGGACGGGTGCCAGCAGCCGGCCGGCAGACCCTGCAGCCACACTGCGTGCTGCTGGCCAGGGCACGGCCAGCCAGCCCACGCTGCCGAAGGGCTGCGCCGGTGCACCGGAGCACAGCCTGGCGTGCACCCTCCGCGGTGCCAGCCGTGCCAGGGGCAGGCGCATGGCATCCCACGGCACGGCCTTTCCTCCCCACCCGCAGCCAAGTGAGTCACGGGAAGAAGCCGGAGTGGCCAAACGAACGGCTGCGCACCACACAGCATTGCAGCCTCCGTCCAACTTGGCTGCCTGCTCGCTCCCCATCTGCTAACGTGCTTAGGGTGCGCTTACCCCTTCCCACATCCTCCGTCCCGGTAAACAACCAGCCCTTCCGCCGGCAGCTGGGAGGAGGGAGCCCGACTCCGGCACAAAGCCCGTGGCGAGCGAGGAGCCCGCTCCCGCCCGCTGCCTCCGAGCCTGTGGCTGCCCCACGCTGAGTAGGGGAGACCCCAACGGCCCCGTCCCACACCAGGCGAGGGGCAGCCCGCGGGGGCTGCATCCCGGTTGCTGGGACAACGCAATGCTCCTGGCAATAACGTCACCATAAATCAGCCGCCAGACAGCTCCGGCGGGAGCCGAGGAATCCCGGCCGCACCCGCTGATCTCAGCGCTCCCAAGAAGGGATACCACACTGCCGCGACACAGCTGCGCTTCGGCCGAAGCGCTGCCGGTGTCACACCTCGGGCTTTCTGCGGGCTGGGGGATGCCTGCCGTGTGCTGGGGTCAGGGAGGGCACGTGTCCCTGCCTTCCTGCACCCGACACTCCCCAAGATGAGCCCGCTCCAAGGGCTGGTCACACCATGAACAGTCCCAACCGCTGCCGGAGCTCCAGCACCAAGCCCAGCATGGGCATTGACCAGGAAACCACCACCGCTGGGCTCCTGGACCTCCGCTGAGGTCGCAACGATGGAGACTTATTCCTCAAAGCCCTCTCCTAGCAAACGATGGCTTCTCATCTGCAGGCCAGATGCTCAGCGCAGAGCATCTGCAGCTCCTAATGACAACTCAGGGACCACGGCACAGGGCGGGTGTGGGGGGGTCTCGGATCCGGTCCCTGGCACAAACCCACCACCCAGCCCTGCGTTCGTGGGAGAGGGGCAGGGCTGAACCTCACCTCTCCGAAACTGGCATCGCTCTCTCCTTTCCGGTGTCCGACCGTCAGCGAGCGCTGCCTCGTCACGCAAACCCGCGGCTCCATCACCCCGCACGGCACGCTGCCTGCTGCAGCCCCGCGCACACCAACACGGGGCACCACGCAGCAAACCCAAACGTACCAGGAGTTGCCGAAAAAGCACCTGGGCAGCGCTGCGCGGCTGCTGCCTGGTCTCCGCGCTGCCTGTGGCGCTCGGCCGGGGCCCGGGGAGGGCTGGGGGGGCGGCCGGAGGGGTGGGAGCGCAGGCGGCCCTTCGGCACAGCAGCTGGATACCTTGTGGGGCTGCCAAATTCCTGGGGCTTTCTGGCAGCGGCTGACAGGGCTGTGGCAAGAGTGTGTCAGGAAGCCGGAGTAAACAAGGTCCCGCCAGGGAGCGGGGTCCGGCCAGGCCAGCGCCGTTCCCAGGCTCCCGAGAGGTGTCGGGGCAGTGGGGGCAGCCTCGGCCAAGCGCCGGCTCCCCACCAGCCGCAGCAGGATTTGGGGACCGGAGACCTTCGTCTGGCCTCCCCCGCCAGGCCGGCTGCTCTTAGGGCTCCCACGCCAACCAACTGGCCACCGAGGTGGACCGCCGGGTCTGGCTCTGGCTGCCGATCCACCCACGCACCCCCAAAGCATTGTGCAAGGAGGGGTCGGTTGTCCTGCTCTCCCAGCCATGGCCCCTCCTCGGGAGGCCCCACGGCAGGCGGGCCGAGTCCCCCACCCTGGGCAGGGTCCCCCACCACCCGCTGGGACACCCACTGCTTCCCCTCTCCCCCACCGTGCCCCAAAGCTGCCCCCCCGGGGGGCTACCGCTGGGGGTCCCCGTGCAAAGGCAGGAGCTGCCCAGGGGTCCCCCCAGCCTGACCCCCACCCCGCCGCCGTTCACCTCCACTCCGGTGAGTTGCTGCTCCACCGCTGGCCCCCTCCTGCCCCAGGGCAGAGGGAGGGAGCCGTCCCCGCTCCTGAAGGACCCCAGACCCTCAGCCAGCTCGTTTGACAATACTCTTTATTTGATTAGAGACTGGGTTTTCTCCGCATACACTGGAATGTGCTCTACGCCCTAGGCCAGTAGCGTACAGGGTTACAAAAGGGGGGGGTGGATCTCGGCTCGGTTTAAATATTACCCTCCAATGAATTAAAGAAAAAACAAAAGCTCCTCGGATGCTTGAACTAACCTCGACTCCATTTTAAAATCATACAGACGAGCAACTCCGGAACACGAGCGAGTTAACAGGATTCGTCACCTACTTGGCTGGGGACTGGGGAGGGCTCTCCCACCCACCCCGGGCAGGGGTCGGGGTCCAATTCCTCTCGGGTGCTGCGAGGGAGCGGAGACCACCAACATCTTTGGCAGAGGACCCCGGGGGAACCCAGGCACCCTCACTTCCACAAAGGGGCTCTCTTGGGAGCAGTGCACAGGTGGCTTTAGGGCAATGTTTCCCATCTGCCTGCTCAGGCCCCACAGCAGCATCGGCTGTGCTCCCCTGCAGACCTCGCCGGTGGCCAGCGAGGCTGTTAGTGACCGGCCCTGTGGCAAGCAGGTGAGATGAGTTTTGAGGGGAGCACAGCTCTGCCAGACGAGACAGAGGGGGGAGGACACCACGCTGGGGTGCTGCTCACACTGGGATCAGCCCGGTATGTTTTCTGGACACCAGCGTTCCCTTCTCCTCCACCTGCAAGCGCTGGCAGAGACACTGGTCGGGGACAGGTCCCGACCCACAGCCTGGCAAAGCCTTCTGCCTCCCCAGACACCGACAGGGCCCCGGGAAAGACAGGCGGCTGGTTCTAACCTAACTAAACTGCCTCCGAAGCCTGCCCGTGCACGGGGCAGTCCCTCCCGGACGCTCTCCCCCCTGCAGCAGGAGCGAGAGCGGCCATAGCCGCAGTCTGCACTACCTCCGAGCCCCCTCCAAGCCTGCGAGGCGGCCTCTGGCCACCACTGCGCAGCAGGGCTGGAGAGACAGCGGGGACCGTGCGGGGCGAAAGGAGCGACACCCCCGTCCCCCTTCCCCACCCCATGGTGCTGCCACAACCCCCCACCTGCGAAACTGAGGCCAACTCGCTCCGCTTCTGCCAGGCGGAAGGGTCCAGAGAGGCAAGGCGCCCCCCTGCACGGGATCTTAACGCCTGCTGTCACCGAGGGAAATGAGAGCTGAACGCCGAGGAGACATTAAAATGGCAGCACCAACAAAGGAGCAGCGCCCGACGCTTCAGGAAGAGAACGATGGCTAGTCGGCTCTGGGCCTGAGCTCCGCTCGTCTTCGGGGGAGAATGGGACGTGTCAAAGCCAGGTTCTCTGCTGAGATCTTGCTCTTCTGCTGGCCGGTAAAAATCTGCCAAAGAAATTTGTAGCCTTTCCCCCCATGAGCACGTCAATTCTCTGCCAAAAATGTCTGTGGCCCAGGAACGCTGCAGATGGCAGACAGAGCCACATGTCTTAGCAGAGAGGGGGCTGCGGCGTTCCCAACATTCAGAATAAACTTCGGCTTCTTTTTTTTTTTTTTTTTTTTAATTTAAAAATTTCTTCCTCTGCGATTCCCCACGGCTGGCGTTACAGGATCTCATACTTGTCCACCAGGAAGGTGGTTTCAGTAGAAAACCTCACAGGGCTGTTCCCATCTACCTGGGTCACTTTGGTAACCTGCGGAGACAACAGGCAGAGTTAGCTCAGCACTGAGTGCTGCTCCCCACCCCGGCTACGCCGCGCTTTGACGCCGGGGCCATCGCCAGGACAGGACCCACCCCGGGCTTTCAAGCCACAAGTCAGCCCTGAACAGACGATCTTTGTTCCCAGGAAACCTGAAAACAGGGGAATGATTTCCTGCGGCAACTGCACCTCCGCCGAGAGCAGCCTGCGAGGAGTTAAGCCGCAGTCACTAGCTACAGTTCAGTGGGGACAGACAGACAGACGGTCATATGCCAAGAAGTGCTTTGGCTCAGAAGGGCAATGGATTCTCTCACACAAGTCTGAGGGGAATTAATGATTACTCAGAGGCACAACCAAAACTGCAGGCGAGCTCAGGGAAGCCGAAGTTGTCAGTGCTGCCTGCTGGCACTCCGGAATCCAGCCAGAGGCAACTCACAGCTGGCGCCTACGCCCTCGCGACGGGGGACGGCAGGGCCCACGCGCCACAGCGCGGCCCGCTTCAGCCAGCGCACGACTGAGACGGCTTGAAAGAGGCCAGAGTGAGAGCACGCTGGCAGAGCGCTGGCAGGGAGCATACCTGTATGTTGCAATAGTTCTTTTTGGAGACGAAGGAGACTTGCACTGGGAAGAAGTCACTGGGCTGCCCTGCTATGCTGAACTCCAGGCTGCCGCTCTTGGTTTTGGCATCTATCACTGGCAGGCACCACTCGAGGAGATTTCTCCGGCTGTCGTGGCGATACTCACCATCGATCTCCCCAATCACTGGGGCACCAACACCGGACCTAGAGCAGGCCACGAGAAGCTACAATGGCTTATCTGCATCAAGCTAAGAAAACGCTTGTCAAGCCCATCGGCATGGGCAGACTGCAAACCAGAGACGGGGAGGAACCAAGGGGAGCCAGGACAGCACATGTTGGTGCTGCCCAGACCAGGGGCACTACTTACGGCAAGGGGATGGTGATGACCACATCGTTCAGCTCTAGGCTCTCCTCTTGCAACTCGTATTCAATGTTAACATCGCAACTGTTCCCGCTTTCTGAGGGCCAGCAGTTAACTGTGGGACAGAAACAGTAAGCTGAGCGATACGGGCTTTCTACGTGGATCAGGCTCTCCAAAGGCAATACACTTCGAAAAGCACAGCAAAGTCAGCCCCAAGAAATTCCAAATTTAAGAAAAAAAAAAGCTTTTTGTTTTCTTCAAGAGCATTACAGAAAATGCACACCATGGCGAACAAACAGAAGACACAGGGTATCTCCGACACCTCACAACGTGCCATGCTCTGGAGCCGGCCCAGCCGCTGCGAGGCGGGCTAGCAGCCATGGATGAACACCAGCCTCTTCCGCCCAAGCCCCCAGACGCACACTCGCACTCACTTGTCAGTGGAATGAAAGACTCTTCCGTGGTCTGCAACCTCCACTTCAGCACGCCCACGTCACTGTTAATAGGGAATGACTTCTCTGGGTTCTTCAAACCGATCTGCGATTCCGCAGTGAAGAGCTTCTTGTCCACGTTTGGGTGAGTCTGAAAGGGGAGCACAGGCCCAGGCTGTAACTCTAAGCCTATGGAGAGAACCGTACGTAGGTAACGCGGGTTCTAACCACACAGCCCTATACATCCCTGGCTATTTTCCTGGACAAAAAACACGTTGGGTTTGCACCTTGCTCAGAAGCCCCACTAGAGCCCCACCTGTTTATCAACCCAGGATTCCCTCCAGAAAATGCCGATGCACCAAGACAAATCCACACACTACCATTTTTACTTGCCGCCACGCCAGAGACTCGACCAAGGCACGTTCTGGGCCAACAGCCTGGAGAACAACTTCAACAACTCTTAAAAGTCTCAAAGACTACCCTGAAGACGCACAATGGACATTTCTCTCGAAGAAAAAACAACAGAATGCTGCTGGGAAGAACACCCCGAAACCACAGAAATGCTACTTCTCTCAGGAACCTTAGCGCATAGGTATGACAGTGGTCAAACTCAATTTCAGTATTCACTCCTCACAACAGCAAGCGCACCCAGCTTTTAGCAGCAGAGAATTTTTGCAAGTTAATATTCCAGTTACACTAGACAGACAGGAGTCAGCACTGCGTTTGATCTCGTCTTCCACCTGAAGCAGCAGGTGCAGAAGCATTGTGAGGAACTCACTCAGGAGATGTGCTGATAAGGAATCTCCTGCTGCACTAGCAGACCCGCAGGCAGCGAGGAATAAACACGTGCTCAGCGAGGAGGAGGCGGCAGCAAAAGAGTGTATCGAAGCAGCACCATCTCCAGGGCTCAGTAAGGCCACAGAACTAGAGGGAGACACGGAAGGATGCGTCTCTAAGCACCTTCTGAGCTGCCACTGCTGACTGCAAACAAGGGCTCCAGCTCCTGCCTCGGAGGCAGCAGTGACAGGACATGAATGACCCCCAGAAGAAACAACTTTTTAGATAATAAATTAATTTCTCGTTGGCAGAGTAACTTAATTCTAATGCTCCTGCTTGACAGCTAAAGCTCACACCACACAAACAAGCAACCAAGCAACACAGCAGGCTGCTGCAAAGTCCAAGTGGTATCAGCCGGCACGCCAACGTGTGGTACTGGACAGATAAGGCTCCCAGGGCAGGAAGGTAAGTGCATGAGATGAGATTTCCCAAGTGAACTTCAATCTTTTGAGCACACATTTATCCTGTGGGAATGTCTGTGGTGACTACTCCCAGTTTCAATGCATTTGCTGAGAAGGCTCGGCCAAGAACATAGGACAGCGACACGCTCAAGCATTTCCAATAGTTTGCCCTGGAGAGCAGCGAAGTATGCTCAACAGCCCAGGACGCCAAACAGGCTTTACCTGCAGCTGCACTCCTCTCTTGTCTTCGTTCTCTACATGCAGGCGAATCCGCGCAAACTTTTCATCGGATATGTGCAGCATGATCATGCCATGCAGCTCCATGTTCTGCAACCCTCCGTCACGGCCGCAAGTCAAGGAAATTTTCTCCTCTATTTTCATGTGCACGCTAGACAGACAGGAAAAAAAGCAAGTGTCTCAAGTCCTGCGCTGGGCATCGACCAGGCAAGGTGAGAGATTAGCGCTCAGCAGGGACAGGCTACGTGTGATGAGCAGGTGCTCACCCCAAGAGCGTGATGGCTCCAAACAGAATAGCATGGACGGCACAGTGGACCCAGACACTAACACTGCTCCAACAGGTTAACCTGGGGGCACAGAGCTCTACGGATATGAGATGGAAGCAGGTAATGAACGATAGAAGGCCAGATCAACAGCAACGATACAGCATCTGGACACGCTGTTCATTCAGACCCCCTCTGCCGTACAGCAGCGTGGCTCATAGCACTGAAATGTTCTGAATCACTACATCTAAAATGAAGCATGAACCCTTTTGTCCTAAGCTGCAGTAAGGCAGGAACTCTTTGGGTCTGGCAAAGAGGAAAAACGACAGCTATTTTAAGGGAAAAAGGCATAGGACAATTCCCAACCTCAGCCAAAATGGGACGTACATCCAAAGTTTAGCTAAGGCGATTCCTAACCAAACTAGCTATCTGCTTTTTTGCTGCTGTGCCTTCCGAGGTTTTGCCCCCCATCTTTTAAAGTTAACAGGTCGAGTAGGCACACAGGACCTGAACAGCAGCAAAAAGTCTATTCTGAGAACTAAAAAAAAAGCTGGCTCACGAAGCAACACGTGCACCACAGAGAGCGCTGCGAGGAGACCGCTTTCAAAGCAAGGGCAATACCTACCTCTCCATGTTAACGGGAGGAGCAAGAACTTTGGCTGCTTCTGTAGAGCGCTTGCCTACGGAAGTCATGATATTTTCTCCTTCTGACTTCAGCTTGTCCACAAAGTTGTCCACCTCCTTCCCCTTAGCGCCGAGTTTCAAGGCTTTACTGGGACCTGAAGGCCTAAACAAAAGGCATCAGAATCTCCAAGTCAGCTCACGGCAACAGATTCCTCCTTCCCGTTATCTTCAAGCGTTGTAACCTGACTATCCCAACAATACAGCATTCGCCTCTGCAGCCTTTTTTGGGGGAGAACACACATGCAACTGACGATCTTACACGTGCAGGTGCCAAGTTATAAAGTAGATCTGGATTCTGTTCCCAGCATTACCAGTAGCTAAGACCTCTTTTTCTCACGCTAAGTGAGAAGCCCATTGCCCAATCAAGACTCCGAAGAGACTACGGGATGCTACTGTGCTACACAGCACAAATGCTCTTCGACAATAAAAAGCTGGGGGGGGGGCGTGTCTCAAGAATATGCAACATACATGGACCTACAAGGACCCACAGTAAAGGCACCCACGCCAATCGGCAAAGCTGGGGGGAGGCTTTACAAGGGCATGACAATCTTTATGCGTGCAGTAACTGAACGGGAGGGCTACACAGGCAAAGAACCCCCATGCAAGAGCCTATATTTGGGCGTGTGGTTTCAGCCATGGGTGGCTCTAAGGAGCACTTGTTCCCTACCATGTACCCACCTGGCAGGCGCTGGTGCCACTTTGGGCTTCTCCGTTTCAATGATGGTTTCTGTGATCATCGCTGCTGTTGTGCCTCCAGACACGGCCGAGCTACCAAAGCCACCGAAACCTGGTGCCTTTTTGCCCTGCCTCTCCGCGTCCCTCCTGGCCTGCTGCAGTTCCTTTGCTTTACGGCGCATCTCAGCTTTTGCTTCGCGCTCCTGAGTCTGAAGCAAAAGACAAGAGGCTGATACAGCTTTTCAATCTCAAACTCATTCTGCACAGGAACTTAGCGCATTTGCTCACAAACTCTTTGCGAAGAAAAAGGAAATGAGAGATGGGCACTCAGTTTACAGAAAAGCTACACAATTTTATGACCCCTGTCCAAGTGCGGTAACACCTTTGTATATAGAAAAGCAGCGTTTCCCAGACAGGGCACTGCGCCGTACCAGTTCTCCTTGCTCACCTCTCGGACAGCTCGGAACACCTTTTCTTCATGCGAGTCCATCTCAGTGAAGGTCCGGATTTGTGCCAGGTTTACGTTCTCACGGTAGCCCAGAGCAACAATTTCATCAAAGGCAAAAATCAGGTCAAAGCAGTGTTCAGAGATCTCATTCTCCTCCAGCGCTCGACAATATTCAGGGATCTAGTTAGGGAGGGGAAAACATTTGAAAGGAATATTTGCATGAAGATGAAGTTTTACCGTTGTTAGATTTTCTACACGAAAATACTTATGCAACCTCTTAGCTCTGTTGTAACGCTAACTCAGAGGAACCTCAATGCACACTGAAGCCAGTGAATTTCCCAGAGATCCTTCGCTTGCACCAAGACAGCTGCACAAACCCGCTGCTTAGAAATGCATGTAAAGTAGTGCTGTACTTCTAACAATCACAAGCTGTAACGTCACGTTATTTTTAGAAGGAATATGGGTGTTATCTTAAGAATACAGAGAATATTTAATGCTAAATTTACACCATCATCCCTTTGGTCTCACCAGCTGAACTGCAACTGAGGAATTTTTATGTGTGGTTCAAAAATACCACCGAAACTTCAAAGCTTACTCCCAGGTCAGGAAGAGGCTCTGGGAAGCCAAGTTGCCAGGTGGAGGGAGGCAGCGCTTCAGCACCAGCTCACCCACAGGTTCCCTTATGACAGCACCATTTCAGGCAATGCATGCGGGAACTCCGCATTATGTGACAGATCCTTACCACTCTAGAGAAGAGTCGGAGTGTTTCTAGGTCTTCCAGGATGTTGCTGTTCTTGGTGGTGATCAGCACCATGTAGAGCTTCTCCATCGGCTGATAGACGTACCGCACGCTCTCCGTTTCCACAAAAGTGTGCTGCTTCCCTGTGTTCATCAGCTTCGGGAAAGCCGCCAGCAGCCCCTCGATGCGGGTCCGGGTCATCTCCACGAACTGCCGGGAGACAATGGCCTTCCCCGCCTTTGTGCAGACGGCTGCTGCCAACAGCACCTGCGGAGACGGTGAGTGCTGTTAGCCGGGCCTCCCACACCATGCAGGCTCAGCCAGCCCGGCACAGCACAGCTCACTCAAAGAAAGGATCGCTTCCAACTACATTTCACCTTCGCATTTATCGCACAACCAGCTGACTTTCCTTACACACAATTTTAAGTCTTTTTCTGCGACCAGCATCAGGAACTGAACTCCTCTAAGCACAGATCCACCTCTGGTTTTCTCTTGCTCCAGCCCACTTTCTGTTCCTGTGTTACCCTGAATGAGAGCTCTCAGTGCTCAGCAGACGCAAGGAATTCCTGCACACGCAGAGGTGTAACAATCCTCCAGATGCTTTAGGGGAGGCTCTAGGTTATTGAGTTTTCTGTCAGTCTGGCCCCACCTTACAACTACATGCAGGAATGTTGTAGAATTAGACATTTCTTCCCCATGCCACATTTACAGTAGAGCCAGGTTAATAAAATATTGGCAGCTATATTAATTGCAGCCCATGGATGACTCTCCCAGGCACTTCAGAGATATTATCACACCAACAATAAAACGGCAGTAAGGCGATTGCCAGCTTACATTTTCTCATTCTCTCAGACTACCGAGACTTCCTCCTCACATTTCTCTCTCGCAGATCAGCTTCACGATTAACTTTGTCAGCATGAGGCTGGTTCTGCACTTAAGGTCTTTTACATCCTAAACCGTTGTCGTTACCAGCTGTCTAACAGTTTGGGAACTCTCAAACACAGACCGATTTCAAGCCCCAGATCGACAGTGCTCTGCATGCGCCTTCCAAAGGGTGCCAGGCTCTTTCTGGACTGCCCTGGGGCCCCGCAGCTTCACAACTCAGGGACAACCATATACTGAAGTACTTATCGGTCAGAAATAAACTACCTCACTGTAAGCACTGCCCGAAGGTACTCAGACCACAGTGCAGGAGAACCAGATGGCACCTCCTGCCCGGTGAGCACCCAGCTCTGCTTTTTACTGGAGCAGCGCACCGGTCTGTGCTCACCGAGACTGCCGCCAAACAAGACTGCGGATGGGCAACAAGGAGCAGGATGCGCTCGGAAGGAGAACAGGCTCACAGCGTTATGCTCCGCACCGACACGGCACCCAGCCCCAGAGGGGATGGCCCGAATACCCCAAGGGGCCTCCAAAGCAAGCGTGACACCGGCTGCCCAGGCGGCGGCCTCCAGCCCCATTGCTGAAGGAGCACAGCGGCTCTGGGAGCGGCCCTCCGCCACCACCCGCTCGCTCGCGCCGGAGGCGGGCAGGGAGGGCCGGCCCGCGCCCCCACCGCCCCCCGAGGGCTGACGGCCCCCACCCCGATCCCCCGGACGGCCGCAGAGCCTGCCAGCGCGCCCCGCTCTGCCCCGGCAGGCCACGGGCCTCCCTTGCCGGCCTGCGCCCGGGCCTGCCCCAGCGGCGGGCCCACCGGCCCGGCCAGGCTAGGCCAGGCCAGGCCAGGCCGGGGCCGGGCACCCCCCCCGACGCTTCCCCGAGCCCCGCTCCGCCCCGCAGCGGCCAGCGGCAGGCGAGCCCTTACCATGGCGGCAGCGGCGCTGGGCTCCGCGCTGGCTCCCTGGGCGCTCCGCGTCCCCTCGGGCAGCCCCACAAGATGGCGGCGCCGAGCCACGTCCCCAGCCGGAAGTGGCATCACGCGCGGGGCGGGGCGGAGCGGGCCCGGCGGACCGGCGGGGGGCGGTCACCGCCCCTACCGCCAGGGGGCGCGGCGCGGGCCGGGCCGCTCTAGCCGGCCGCGGGTGAGCGAGGCGGGCGCGTCGCCATGACGACGGCGGCGGGGCGGCGGCGGGGTGGCATGGCGGAGCGGCAGCCGCTGGAGGTGAGCGGGGCCGGGGGCGCAGGGTCGGGTCGGGCCGGGCCTCCGCCTCACCCCGCCTCTCTGCCTAGACCCGCCTCGTGGAGAACCAGCCGTACGACGAGAGCCTGGAGCTGCCAGAGGCCGCGGAGGCGGGCGGCGCGGTGGGGAGGCCGGCCGGGGCCCGCTCGCCGCGGGCGGGCGGCGCGGTCCACCCCCGGGGCTCCCGCCGGCCGGGGCCGCCCGGCGGCGCCGCTGATCGCGGCAGCGACGAGGAGGGCGGCGGCGGCAAGGTAGGCGCGGGGCCGGCGGCGGGCGGGCGGCGCGGCCCGGCGGGGCGGCGCGGTGAGGTCCGGTCCCTCTCCCCCAGGAGGAGGCGGTGGCCCGGCCGGCCCCCCCCGCCGCCCTCAGCGGGGACGAGGATGACGACGACGACGACGACGACGACGACTCGGAGGAGGAGGATTCCTCCGAAACCGACTCGGAGGACGACTCGGAGGAGCATGGGGCCGTGCTGGAGGGGTAAGCAGTGATACCGGCCATGGTCTGGTGCCAGGCGGGTGCCATATAGGCCCGTTCGGCTCCACTGGTGTGCTCGCTGTCCCACAAGGGTGAGCATGGCCATGGGCATCGGGACAGGCAGCTCCTTCCTCCTCATCCCCGGGTGGCCCAGGAGAACAAGGTTCCATCGTGTGAGCAACTGCAACCACCCCGGGGGCTCCTTGGACCATCCCGTGCCCTCTTCGCTGTCCCGAGGGGAGGCCCAGCCGGGAGCGACTCCACAGTGCAAGGCGGAGGTGTCGGCCAGCCTCCTGTCTCGGCTGTCAGTCGGTGCCCAAGGAAGAGGAGTAACGTGTCAAACACATCATTCATCTCCTGATAGTCCTCCTCCTTGTCCACTGCTTTCAACTCCCAAACCATTACTAAACCCCCTAGTTGTTGTCCTATCGACTGCCTTTGTGCAGATCACTTCTCCAACTTTGGACGTCCCCTACACAAGTCTCTACAATCACCAGCAACTGTCCATCACCCAAGTGCTTTTTTTTTGGCTGGAGGCCCAAGGCAAAACAGGGCCCAATAATGGTTTTTTTATCTACTGTTTCAGCTTCCTTCATGATTGTCTTGCACAGCCAGGTCCCAGTTCCCGCTTGTACCTATCACTCATTAATCTTTGCCCGTGTTTGTCTTCCTTTCTTTAGTGACTTCAATCTAGCAGATTATGACTACCTGCCAGTATCTTCTGAAATCAAAGAACTCTTTGAATACATCAAGAGGTGAGTTGAAGGGGTTTTAGCCCACTCATGCTCTCCTTTGTGCCAATTAGCATGGCAAGTTTGGCAGGACAGGTCATAGTTACCCCTGCTGTGGTGTTGTTTTTTTCCAGGTATACTCCCAAAACAATAGAGATCGAGCACAAACTGCAGCCTTTTATTCCAGACTTTATTCCGGCAGTTGGAGACATTGATGCATTCCTCAAGGTATGGTTGCTTCAGGTTCCTCTGTACCCCCTGCCGCATGAGCCACGGCATCGCTGCGAGAGGGGCACTGGAGGCCGGCCATCCCCACAGCAGTGCGCGCCCTTGCCCTGCGCTGTCAGAAATAACGTTCTATAGACCCAGCACACCACCCTTGATTCAGCCACCTCTCAAACAGCACATCCGTGATTCGGGGCGAGGGCTGCGTTTCCCTTGCCCAACACCTTGTGCTTCTTAGGTAGCGCTGTACTAACAACTCCTGTTCAAGAGAGCATGCCTACCCACGCCTTTCAGGGATGGACTTTTAAACTGCAGGGAGGCTCTGTACAAAATAGCCCCAAGTTCCCCCTCTCGGGACTCCCGTAGGAAACAGAGTCTTTGTTTATCTGCAGGTTCCCCGTCCCGACGGCAAGCCTGATAACCTTGGCCTGCTGGTCCTGGACGAGCCGTCAACCAAGCAGTCGGATCCCACCGTGCTCTCCCTTTGGCTGACAGAGAGCTCCAAGCAGCACAATGTCGCAGTGAGTTGTGGAGAGGGAGGAGCCACTGGCTGCGTGCCGGCTGTAGCAAAACCATGGCATTTTACTCTTACTTCTGTCTATGTGACCACAGTGTTGCAGCGCAACTGATAATTTGGCCTTAAAAGCAGAAAAAAAGAACCTTTTTCTTTAACCTATAGCTTTAAACTGCAATGGATCTAAGCCTTGCTTCAGGTGAGTCTTGGTACAGGCTTTGGATCCGTTTCCTTCAGGTGAAGCTTTTTTTCCTTTTGGTTATCAATACCTGGTTTTACTCGGCGTTTGGTTTGCCAGCTGCTCTTCTGCCTGCAGAAATCAGTGGTTTTGTGCAGCTAGGAGAGAGAAAATGCATGGTTAATTGGGAGCAAACACGGGCTTTGCAAAAAGGCCCCAAAACACCACAAAGTGCTTCCAGGTTTGTATTTCTGTTTTTAGCAGCAAATAAAAGTGAAGAGTTTAGAGAATGCAGAGAAGAACCCCAAAGCCATCGAGAGCTGGATCGAAAGTATCAGTGAACTGCACCGCTGCAAACCTCCCGCCACCGTCCATTACACCAGGTGAGCCATGACGGCCGCTCTGCTTCCCGCGCTCCTACAGCGTGAGCTGAGGTCAGTGGGAGGCTGGCAGCAAAGCCTGGGAGCGCTGAGTAAAACTATCAAAATACCTCCGCGAGGGAGAAGACGTGCTGATTTCCAGGGTAGTCACACCACGCGTGTGTGCAGGATGCTCGGTTTCCCTCTCTGCGCTTCTCTTTCCCTACGTAACTTGAATTAGTCTAGCAGCTAGCAGGCAGAACTTGCCCCTCAGCAAGGTTCGGCTTCTTGTGCTGAATAGAAGTGGCCATGTTGACCCTCAGTGGGGGCGCAGATCTCTCTCAGCTGGTTAGAACGCAGGCTGTCCTGTTTACAGCGGTCTGGTGGTAGGAAGCCGTTTCAGTTGCATGTGATCCAAAATTTACGTTGTTTTCTTCCCCCTCGCAGGCCAATGCCCGACATCGAGACGCTGATGCAGGAATGGTCCCCGGAATTTGAGGAGCTCTTAGGAAAGGTATGTTGTGCAAGCAATAAGTAGCTAGCTCAGCGCGTGAGGTTAGAAAGCATCTTCCACGGAAGCTGGGTTCCTGCTCCATTTTGAGCTCTTTGCCCGCAGCCAGGCCCATTCAGGTTTGTTCCTGCTGACCATTTCTCCCTTGCCAGAAGATGGGGCAGCAGCCTAACGCCTGAATTCCCGGCTGCTGCCCGGCCGGCCTCTGTGCTCGGTCAGAGATCAGCGCAGGCTCTCGGGGTTGTGCCGTATGGGAGCAGAGCTGACAGCTCCTTCTGTTCCAGGTGGGGCTCCCGACTGCAGAGATGGACTGCGACCTGGCTGAATACATCGACATGATATGTGGTAAGTTGGGGAGACTGTGCTGAAGATGCAAGCCTGCTGCTGGTCTGGCACCGTCTCCCTTAAAGCGAGAGATCTCTAGGTGCAGGCTCAGCCCCGGGTAGTCCAGATCATTCTCCGCTGCCTTCCGTAGGAAGCGGACCTCTTGCACTGCAGGTGCCTGCGGTCTTTGCTGAGCGAAGGCCCAGGTGATCACAGTCAGTGGGACGCTCAGCCTTTCCTCGCAGCACCCCACACAGGACGGTGCAGCCCACCGGCTCTCACGCACTTCTGCTCTCGCTCGTAGCCATTCTGGACATCCCCGTGTACAAGAGTCGGATCCAGCCCCTGCACGTCCTCTTCTCCCTCTACTCGGAGTTCAAGAACTCTCAGGTACGTGGCTCCAGCCGGGCACTGCTCACCCAGCTGGAAGCATCGCACAGCTGCTCTCCTTACGTTTGGCTTTCCTGTGCTGTGGGTGTTGTGAAGGGCTGGTAGGCCACGAGAAAGGGCTCCAAAGAACATTTTCTAAGCTTCTCGTTCCTCTAGTACCTCCGTGTTACACAAGGAGCCTCTGCTGTGCCACAGGGCTGGGGTGCCACGTTGTTGAACAGTCCAGCAGAAGCCCGCAATGCTTTTCCCACCGAAGCCAGTGCGACTGCTGAGCACGCAGCTCATGCAGAGCAGAAGCAGCTTGCGTTTTCAGACTCTAATGAACGAGAGTCAAATCTTTACATTAACACATTCTTTCCCCTGCAGCATTTCAAGCCCTTGTCTGATGGGAAGAAGGGCAGGAGCCCGCCATCCAACCCTCCTTCGCACGCGGCAGACACGGAAGTGTTAAGCTTTACTTGAAGCTTCCTGTTAAACCCTCATCTCCTGGATCGACATCTGCTGCTGGACATAGAGGTCTGACCCAAGCAGCCCGTGAAGCAACGCGCGTCGTTTCAGAAACCTCCCTGGTTTTATAGGTACTGCCGAGCTGTTCTGCATTCATAGAGTAGGACTGTACTCATCACGTTTATTGCAGAAGCTACCTAATTACTCCATTTGTGACTTGTCCCCAGGCAGCTCACCATTAAACCAGCTCTTCCCAATGACAGGCTCCCTGTGCCTCAGACGCTGCAGGGCAGAGGCTCCTCGAGCACACGCTACAAGTGCTGGAGCAAGCGGGAATAAATTCTGTGCTCAGACAGGACACTCAGATCTGCCCAGTGTGTTCCAAGGTCTGATCCGGGGACCTCCGACCTCCTCTGCCCCGTAGTGTTGAGCCCCTTTTTCTATTCTCGAGCCCCTCAGCTGCTGCCAAGGAGAAATAACCAGCGCGGCACAACACAGACGCTTGAGTTCAGTTTATTGCAGTTGGGACGACTGTCTCCAGCCCCTGCCGTGCTGCCCGCGTGCCTGCCCGCTGCAGCCCTGGCAGGGGCAGCGAGGATGATGCTGCATGCTGGCCACAAACCTGCTAAAGCAAGGCTGGTGCTGGGCCTCACCCCGGGAGGAATGGCAGCGTTAGCAGCTTGGCAGAGCCGGGCTGTAAACAGCTTTGATGCGTTTTCATTATAATGGTCTATTTGTAAAGTGCATGGGCTACATAAAAACATGCCTTGGCTAACAGCACAGCTACTGCGACCTGCAGCATGTAGCTTAACGTATAGCCGGTGGCTGGTCGGCACCCGCCACCCGGGACGGCCTCCCCGGCACCCTCGGCTGTGCCTCTCCAGAGGCTGGTACGTACCTGGCGCCAGGCACCGCGCTGCCTCTCACAGCCAGATCTCATCACTGCTCATGCTCGGCACTTTGTAGATGCGCCCAGACAGCGGGAGCTGGACAAAACCTGCAGGACAAAGCTCATTGCTATCACCTTTTGCAGTGGCCATGGAGGCCGGCATCCCCTCGCCTGCCTGCGCCCCCTCACCGAGCTTGCTGAGGACCAGGGAGTTCTCCAGCCCCGGCAGGGAGTTCTCCTCTCCCCTGCCACCAGCTACTGCATCCTTGGGGGAAGCTGTAGGGAAGGAAAGGGGTGAGAGCAGAGACATTCAGCCCTCACCTCGGCAGGACCTGTGTCCCCGTGTGTCCCCCGGCACAGCGGGGTCTCACCTCTGGCCTCCTGCACGAGGTCATTGAGGCGCAGGTCGGGGGGCAGAGACCGGGCCTGGCGGGGCAGCTGCGCACCCCGGGGCTGCGGGTGCTCGGAGCCGCTGCAATGGGAGCACCGGTTGAGCAGACTGCTGCCTCCAGCTCGCTCCTTGCCTGGCGCTGGCTTGGCCCGCCGGCACGCCAGGCAGGCGACGCAGGAGCCCAGGCTGAGCAGGGCGCCCAGGGCCAGCGCTGCTCCAACGGCAACACCCAGGAGGGGCAGCTCCACGCGGGCGTCCAGCAGACCTGCATGGGCAGCACGGCCCCCTCAGCACCCCTCCGCAGGGCCACTGCTCTGCACCCACCCCTCGACACCTACCTGGGGGCAGGAGGGAGGCAGTGGTGACACCCACGCTGTTGGCAGCGCTGACAGAGAAGTTGCTGGCCACGCTGCTGAGGTGGACGCGCAGTGAGTGGTTGGCCAGCCCTGGGTAGTGCGTGGCACCCAGGAGGAGGATCTCGGAGGCGTTGACCATCACGTGCCCGTCCTGGTCCTCCCAGGTGATGCTGGCGGGAGGGTTGGCTTGCACCAGCATAAAGAGCAGCAGGAGGAGCCCAGCACCCTCGACCTGCTGGTAGCGGGCATCTGCCCGCAGGATCTCTGGCTTATCTGGGCAACAAACACATGCAGTGAGACAGGCAGGAGGGATGGGGCACAGCCGAGACTGGGGGCAGCGCAGCCGGGAGAAGGATTTGTCTCACCAGGAGCGCTCGTCAGCCATGTTTACACAGGACTGATGAGACACTGCCGCGCTGTGGCTGTGATGGACACAGGTCACAGGCAGCAGCCCCACGCGCCCTCCCCGCACCTCCAGCCGGTGCCGCGGACCTTACACTGCACATCGAGGAGGACGGAGGCGTTGTAGGTCTCCCCAGAGGCTGGGTCGGTCAGGGAGCAGTTGAGCTGGCGGTTGGCACGCCGGGCGGTGACGGTGAGGGTGCTGGCGGTGCCTGCAGCTGAGCAGTTCGCCTCCTGCTTCTGGCCGTCCAGGTACCACGTCAGTGCGGTGCCGGGGGCTGGGTGGGGGGCCCAGCAGGTGAAGGCACGGCTCTCCTCCTCCCGCAGCGTGCGCACTGCCAACCGCTGCCCGTCGATGGTGGGGCCCGGCTCCCCCAGCCCTGCCGGAGAGCCCGCTGTGCGTCAGACCTGTGGTGGGGTCCTGCTGCCGGGAGCCGCATGCCGGACCCCGCCACCGCCTCACCTGCCCGGCAGAGCACCGGGAGGCTGAGCTGCAGCAGCAGGCGGGCAAGGGCAGCCCCTGGCCAGCCCCCGAGATGCCCCATGGCATGCCAGCCGTGCTCAGCGCTAGGAGAGAGGCAGCTGGAGCCCGGATGCGGGGCTGTCCCCGCGCTGCGCCCCCGGCACGCAGCAGGGCCGGAGGATGGGGCCAGGCTGCACCTTACCTGGAGCATGGCCGCTGCTGCCTCCTGCCCAGCCCGCAGTGCGGCTCTGCGCCTGGGTCCCCGCACGCAGGCCCTGCATGCAGCGCAGGGGCGGTCCCGGCACAGCAGCCAGCGTCCCTCTCGCTGGGCCCCCGCAGCTGCCTTCCCGTGCTGCTGCATGCAGCCACTGCAGCGGCAGTGGCGTTGGTTGGGATGGGCGCACAGGAGGGCGGCTAAAGACCACCCAGCTGGGGCAGGGAGGGAGGTCCCCATACCCCCCACCACCTCCCCTCTTCAACCGGGGGGCTTGTCCCCCAGCTCAGCCCAGCCTGACGCCCACGGGGCTGCCCAGCGCAGGGACCACGCCACAACCGCCCGCAACGCCGCACGCAGAGCCCAAGTGCCTGGGACAGAGGGAGGTTTATTGGGTGTGGCACGGAGCCGAGACAAAGCAGTGGCGCTTCCGTACTTCCCATCCCCGGCCGACAGCCAGGAGGAGGAACAGGGTCCTTCTCCGGCAGCCAGGATGTGCCCGCCTGGGCCCAGGAGCACGGCTCTGCCTGGCCCATGCGCTGCCTTGCCCGTCTCACTCACTGCCGGCACCACCGGGGTTGCGCAGCCGCCCCAGCATCTCGCAGAGCATCTGGTTGCAGAGGGCCGAGTAGGGGTTGAGCAGCACCAGCTGCTGCCGGGCAAAGCTGCTGCCCAGCCGTGCCGCCCGCTCGAAGTCCCGCCGGGCTTCCTCGTCACGGGATTGCAGGCGGTGGATCAGGCCGCGCTGCACGAAGCTCTGGCAGGCGGTGCGGCCGCAGCCCCGGCTCAGACGGAGAGCTGTGTCCAGGTCCCGCAGGGCGCCTGGCCGGGGGGAGAGAGGTGTCGGGGCGGGCTGGGGGCACTGAGGGGCCACCCACCTCCCAGGCACATGGGTGCTGCTCACCTGCCGTGTCCCCCCGCAGGCGCAGGGCCTGGGCCCGGTTGTTGTAGCCCGAGGCGCGCTCGGGCAGCAGGCGGATGGCCTCGCCGAACCTCTCCAGGGCTGTGTTCACATCTCCCGACTCAGCGGCAGAAACCCCCTGCAGCTCCAGGTCCCGCGCCTGCTCCAGCAGCTCCGGCGCGAAGGCGGTCCCTGTGGCGGCGCAGAGGGGAGCCATTGGCCGGGGAAGCAGCTGGCACCAAGACACCCCGGGGGAAGCAGCGTCACCTCACCTTCCTCCTGGGTGTCTTCCTCCTCCTCCTCCTCGTCCAGCCCCGGGATATCCCCAAAAGGGGTGCTGGGGTTGAAGATGGTCTGCAGGACGGCCCTGTCGTTGGCTGTGGCCATGGTGCCCCGCGTGCCCAGAGCCCTGCAGCCGGGCTGCACGGCGCAGGCGAGCGGCCCCCACCCAGTTAATATTCACACCACCGGCACTGCTTCACCCGTCCCCGTCCTATCCCAGATCGGCACCGGGCCCCGCCACCCACAGGCAGCGGCCCAGCTGGAAGAGCCGTGGCTCCCCAAGGTGACCCGCGCACACCGGCCGCAGCGAGCCCGGCACCTCTCCACCAAAACCCCATCGCGGTGGCACCGGCTGGGGGCTGCCTTCCCCCCAAGCATTTGCAGGAGGAGAAGCGGGGACCCGGGAAAAGCAGCTTCTCAACCCTCGAGAAGAAATCCAGAGCAACCCTCTGCAGCAATAAACTTGACATGTTTATTAATTAAACTATCACTTAAATAAAAAAAAGTGCATAGAAAATAAACATGTTTAAAAACTCCTTTGTTTTTTTTTTTTTTTTACAACTATGTACACTTTTTTATTTTTACATTCAGTCTTTTGCAGAGCTTTCAGCATTTTTTTAAACTATTAAAGTATTTCCTTCTTCCCTGTGACAGGGAGTTAACACTGATGTACTTTAGACACGTTTCCTCTTTTTTTAAAAAAAAAAAAAAATAACAAACAACCAGAAGCTTGGAAGAACACAAGAAAAAAAAGAAGAGATTTGTTATACATGATAAGTTGTCAAGAAATGTATTTCTAGAACATAACCTCGCCTTTGCAAAGCTTTTTTTTTTCTTTTTTTTTTTTTTTTGAAACAATTATTCACCTACCTGTATTTACTAAAGAGACCGTTAAGTTCAATAAAAGAAACACCACAAGTATAGTTCTCGGTTGATAGACAAAGCTACTGTACCTCGATAAAAAGAGACCAGGAAAGCAGAGAGCACATGTTGTCCCCAGCTGCAGGGGGTGCCCTGACATTCAGAACCGGAACGAGAGGACGGGGAGGAAGGAGCGGAGCTGTAGGAGCTGCAGGAGGTGTACGAGTACTGACTGGGCACACGGAGGGCCGGGAAAGGCCCGGTCGCCCGCTCCCCGCGCCCCACAGCTGCGCCCGGCGGGAAGGCGCGGCACGGCTTTCCCGGCCCTCGATAGCGACTGTAACACAATCCTTATCTATAGTGTTAAGAGAGTTAAAAGCCATGAACCGATACTGAACTAGGCTTCATTACACGGTGCATTACTATATTAGTTCCTATATATATATCGTATTTATAGTTATAAAAAACCTCGCGAGTGTTGAGGGTGGACCAGTAGCGTGGGTTCGAATGGCATGATTCTGCACAAAGACCGTCCCGCTGAAGAACCTGGTATTGCTTTGAAATGAAAGGAAACTGGAAAGAAAAGATACCCAGCCCTTTGCAATGACCCGCTTTTCCTTGGAAAAAAAAAAAAACCACGTCGGTTTGTACAAAGAAAAATAAACGCCCTAAGGTTCCTTTTTTTTTTTTTTTTAGTATTTCCAGATGCCGTGATCTGCGTCAGTCCTTATAAAATATACATTCACACAGGGGGAAGCTGAGCGGCGCTCACTGCCAGCCCGGGCAGGACTGGGGCGCAGGGCAGGTGGTCAGCAGGGAGCCCTCGCCACCACAGCTGCTCCAAGCCACCCTCACGGGCACGGGGCAGCTGCGGGGCGCAGCGCAGCTTCCCGGGGGTACAGACAGTTTCACTGGCCGCCACGGCTATAGCAGCAAAGGGGAGAGCCGGCCCGCGTCACGGTGCCAGGTGCTCGCTTCTCGGGGGCGCTCCCACCGCCGATCCCACCAACCCTCCTTCCCACCTGTCCCGAGGGGAGGGAACGCGGCGCAGCTGAGCTACTTGGGCGCAGTCACTGCGCCAAGGCGGGGGCTGCCCCCTGGCACGGCCGCTGGGAAGAGGGAAGGAAGAGGGCTAAGCGCCGCCGTGGCGCGGGGCTGAGGTCCCCCGGGCACACACGGCTCAGCCTCCTTGGGGTATGTGCGTTCCCAAACTGTCAGTGCATCGCATCATCTCAGTAACAAATGCAGCCTCCATCGGACTTCTCTTTCAACAGTTATCACCAAGTAACCACCACACAGTGCAACAGCGACAGCAAACCGGCAGCTCCTGACCCTCCGCGCGCTGTGTTTCATTCTCAGGTCAGAGACGAGGACTCGGGGTGCCCTGCCGCGATTCACGGGCGCTCCCGTCCCTGTCCCACCAACTGCCGATGCCTCTCCCGCGCAGTCCCAGCCCCGCCGGCTCCCACAGCGGCCACCGATCTACCTGCAGGGACGGCTCGGAAGAGCCGGGCGCTTCCTGCATCCCCTTCTCCACGCAACACTCATCCGCCTTCCAGAGAGGCTGCGGAACGAGGCGCCCGCCCCGCACCAGCCTCCCAGCGGGACAGGCACCGGGGGGCCCATCCCTCCCGCTTTAGCTCACTTTTCCCCTTCAGAGACAGGCAGAAACCCGCCTGCCGCCTGGGGGCACGGACAGGCCTTCAGGCAGAGTCATGCTCCTCCCAAGCCAGGCAGTTCTCCCTCCTGCCCCCAGCTTGACGGGTAAATAAAGTGTAAGGTCCAGCCAAACCTCCCGGAAACAGTTACTGAAGTCAAAAAGGCAGAACAAGAGTAAAAAATAAAAATAAAGTGTACCCCCCCTCTCTGGCGAAAGGATCAGACTGTGTCCAGCCAGGTATTTCCTATAACCGTCCTATGAAAATAAAAAAATCATTAAAAAGAGATTCTCTTAAATTAGGATAATACCACTGTTTAAAAAGCCTCGTCATAAGTGCTTTCCCCTATGAAGTGCTTCTCATAGAAAAATATACAAAATATATTTACATTTATAAAACCTTAAATACTAAACTGTAAACAGAACAGAGTAAAATCCAACGTCGCCGTTTGTTAGGCTTGGGGCTTTTCACTTCTTTCTCTGCGGTTTTGTTTCAGTGGCGCGGAGCGGGCCCGGCCGGGAGGAGGACGTAACGCTACTTTCACCAGGATGCCGGGGCCTTTTGCTGCGCTTCAGACAACCTCGGTTCCTGGGCTGCGGCAGCTGCAACCGCGCCACGCACCAGTGCATCTCCTGCACCTTTCCGACCGCGGCACGGCGCAGAGGGCGCGGTAGTGTTTGGCTTCGCCTTCACAGAGAACTGACGCTCCGTTTCAGTGCCTCTTCCCACACCTCTCGGGGGAGACGAGGTGACCACACCTGGTCCACAGCACACCACCTTCCCACCTCCTGCTCCGCAGCTGTCCCCGCAGCCACTGCTCCCTCCCCGTCGCCTGCACCGGCTCCACGGCGGTGGAGCCCGCGGGCAGCGCCTTCGGCTCGCGGGGTAGAGGAGGAAACCTTCAGAGCAGGAGCAGGGAAAGCACTGCTTCCCTCCTCAATGCCAGAGGGGGAGGGCACTGCTGAAAGGGAGCCCCTGCTCCCAAAGACCTCCGGCGCTCTAACTGCTGGCACAAGCCCTCTCTCTGCCAAAGAACGCCAGGAATTCCCCTGCACAGGGGCAGGGATTTGGGAACGAAGCGCCAGCCAAACCCTCCTCAGTCTACCGCTCTGTTCTGCTCTTCCCCGTTCGGCCTTCCGAGATGAGACCAGCCAAGGCAGACCCAGGCAATGCATGGGCCCCCGCGCCCAGCCGCGCGCCAGCCGGCTCCCAAATAGTGTTTTGCAGACGCTCAGCACAAGGAACCGCAGCCCGGCGCACAGTCCCGGGGGCGCAGACGGTGCCCCCAGGAGGGAAGCTCACTCACACACCGTGCCACTGAACTTCTGACACAGCCCTCCAGCAAGGAGGAGGAGAAGGAGAAGGAAGAGGAGGAGGAGGAGGAGAACTCCCGCTTCAGCACTGAGGCAAGAGACAGGGAGGGACAGAGGGACAGGACCCGCAACCGCTCCCCCACGTGTGGGCTGCGCTCCCCTTCGCTCCCCTTCCCTCCCCTCCACCGCTGCTTAGCCCCACGCTGAGAAACAAATGCCGGGGGCGGGGGGAAACGAGAATAGAAAAACATAATCACGCCGAGGATCTTCTCCAGTCGCCCGCATCTTTCACAAGGGTAAGTGTGCGCATGCGAGACGTGAAGATGTGGACTCTGACAGAGAAACGCAGCCGCCAGTCAGTTCCCTGAGCCCAGCCGACTGCCATTCCTGCCTCCGGCCTCCCTGGCCCGTCTGGCCAGCCAGGGAGGGACTCACTTGAAGCTTTGGTTCGCCCCAGGCCCTTCAGGGCTCACCTGCAGCTGACGCAAGTCCTAGTTTAAAAACTTCCTGCACTTCTTGGCGCCGCAGTTACAGGGCAGTTTGTTGCTGGCGTCTTCAATGGGGAACTTGTAGTCGTAGGTGAGCTCTTCCCCGCGGTAGATTTTGCGCATGGCGAAGATGACAATGTGTTTCTGGCCATCGATGTTGATGACCCGGGAGTAGCAGTTGGGCTCGCAGGAGTGGTTGATGAAGCGGGCTGCGTTCCCATGCATGGTGGCATCCACCACTTCAGAGTCGTCAATGCGGAACATGTAGCAACCGATGCCCTACGCATGGGGGACAGAGAGAGAGTTAGCCCAGGGCACGGAAGACAGAGCCACCCTCGCAGACAACCTCGCTCATTACAGCAGCCAGATGTCGAGCCTTTAAGAGCATCTGCGACCTCCCTTCACTTCTCTTCATAAGCTCGTTGCCACCCTGTGCCCTTTGGATCTGCCACGCTAAGAGTGGACTGAGGCCCCTCCCAGTCCCCAGCAGTAAATAAGGAGCGCCTCCAGCGCTCCAGCAAGGACGGAAACATCCCGAGAAGTCTGTCATCCCGATTCAGGATGTGCCAAACGCGGTTGTCACATGGCCTAAGCCTGTCCTACCTTCACGGCCACCTTACAGTTCTCCCAAACTCGTTAAGAACTTCTACGAAAGCCCATAACTCACCTTACTGTCGTAGTATTTCTCTCGTTTGTCAGTGAGGATGGAGCGAATGACATTGCCTGAATATTCGATCACCATCTCACCTGCATCAATGTTCCTTTTGCAGAACAGACCCCGGCCGTGGATGGGAGACCTAAAACAGCAACAAGGTGAGTATTTCAAACGGTCTGAGCACAACTCAGAACACGAGACCGGCAACGCTGCAGAAAGCCAGCCACTTCATTACAAGGATCACTGTGCTGTCGTTCCTCTTCCCTACCGTAACGCTAACAAGAACAATAGCACATTTCTCCCGCCTGCTCTTGCGCACGTGCTTTAGCTATCCCCAAGGCAGCAAGGCCCAAGTAGTTTGTGCCGAGGACGACTTCTGACATACGTAACTTGGGTGGGGAGGAGGAGGGAAGAAACCCAAACCTGCTTCTTGCCCTCAATTTTGCAGTCTGACTTCATAGACGGTTTTCAGTTTTCACCTTGCTCTGTCCCAGAGGCAAGAGGTCCCGGAAGAAAACCGTACCTGTAGACACCAACTGCCTCCTTGGAGGTCTTCTTCAAGTGTCGGAAGCGCATGGGCATCGGCAGATCCATACTAGTCGCCCTCCTAGAACAAAGAGACGCTGCTAAGTGCTGCCCTTCATTTGAGGGTCCGTGCCATGTATTACCGGGGATACCCTCCAAGACAGAATAATTCAGACACTGTGACACACTGCAGCCCACTGAGAATACAATCAAAATTAAGGCAGTGGTTTTATACAGATATATAAAAGATAATTTCCTCCCCCTTCTGCCCAAATTCTCAGTGTGTTTTACATTAGCAGGGAAAAACACCCTCGTTTTAACACCGCAGCTTTTGAACCATTACACCCTACCGCATACCGGGCTGATTTCAGCTGTACTTCTTCCTCTTCCTCATCGTTTGGGTTGTATTCTGGTGGCTGTCGGTGTTTAGAAGCCAAGAAATTAAACATATCAAATGCAGACTTCCTGCAATTTAAAGAGGCAGAAGGAAGTTTGTTCTACCGACTGAAAATAAACACGTGGTTGCCACAACAGTTTGACATGTTTACTGCGCTACACCTTCTCCAGCCTGTCCTGTCTTCGCAAAGCTGTCTGGGCAGCAGAGCAAGGGACAACCGCTTCTGAGAGATGTCAGTAAAAGCCTCAGCCAGGAAAGCTTTGTTAAACGAAGCAATGCTCAAAACAAAGTGGCACAGAAAAAGGTACAGGCCCAGAAGATGCAACGTAACTGATTTACAGGCAGAAGTTGCTGACATTTCTTTCTAACCGAGCGCGTTACGGCTGTAGAGATTTGTTGCTTATGCCCTGCCACGGACTCAGTCAATCGGCGACTGGGCCGTTAACCTTAATGACAACAAAGCTCACACTCGCCTCAGGTGGACTTCAGCCCGAGCAGAGCCGTGTGGGTTCAGAGGCGGTTCATTGGCCTCCTCCGGCTTATGAAACCTGAACTTGTAGTTGTGGCAGTGCTTTGCTCCGTAGAGTTGCTCGATCAGGAACACAACGGTGTCGTGGATAATCCCCAACATCCTCAGACCATTCACACCTGGAACGAGAGAGAGCGCGCACAACAAAAAAACCCAGCTGACAAGGCAGACTCGGAGCGGGAGGTTGCGGCAGCTTGTTAAATGCAACTTGTGTGCCAGCCTGCAATTTTCACAGCAGCCTGCATTAGCTAGCTCGTTCCACATAAGAATTGTCAATCACGTCCTTGGGAAGGAATTATCCTCCATAAAGCGGCCACCCGCTGAACCGAAACTCCTAAGGTGCTCACAAAAAGATGCGTTTGCTCCCCCGCGTTCCCAAGCGCAGTAGGCATGAGCCTGGCACCGGCCATTACCTGCAAAAGACAGCTGCTTCAGGCGGGCGTTCGAACGGGCTTCTTGAACTTTGTCGGTCAGCGACTTCCAGGCATCTGCAGTCCCACAAACAGAAGACAAGGCAGTGAGAAAGCATCCAAGCGCTGAGGACTGCCAAAGCAGTGCACTGCTGCGCCTCTTATTTTGCTGCATCTTATCAGGTTTCCAGTGCAGTACGCTGTTTTCCAACAAATGCTCACATTTAAATAAGCTAATCGGAGAATGTGAAGTTTGCATCCCTTTCCCAGGCCATGAATTAAGATCCTCGGATCCAATTGCTTCCTTCCCCTCCAAACTTCACTTTAGCATGAAGGGAAGCAAGCGTCTTCAGCAACTGGGCTAGAGGAGAAGTCTAGACACCCTGCTGTCTGATCCACACTGACTATTTCTTGGCAAAGCATAGTTCAACACTATTGGGCAACTGATACAACAAAATGGGACAGGGATTAAAAAAAAATTCAACCACCAAACTTTTTCAATATAATCCAGACTCTGCTGGGAACTAGGATTGTTCTAGGGCTGCAAATCAAGAGGCTTTTTTTTTTTTTTTAATCTATTAAAAAAAGCAAGTCACGGATCCTCAGAAGTCATGATTTTACTTCTAGCAAGGAAAGCTAAAACCAGTAAAACTGACACGCACGGTTCTCACCTTCAATGCTTTCTGCGCAGATTTGAAAACCGTCATCACTAGAGATCTCAAAAACCAAACCTTTCTTTGGTTTCTTCTCACCCAGACACTCTTTCCTCTTTTGTTCTTGTTGAAGCCAAAACATCAGCGGGGAGCTGAAAGTGCTCTCCTCTTCCTCGAGAGCTTTGGAGCCTAGAAAAGAGAGAAGCCAGCACGAAGATGGAAATTGGGTAGAATGGTGTTTTTCCCACTGGTTGTTCCACCACTGACCATGACTTACTAACTTGCCTTTTGACCAGTAAATCTGTCCAAGCAAAAAATCTAGACAGCTGTGTAGTAAGAGTGTGAAATCTCAAGTGCTGAAATTTCCACAAGCTAAAAATAGACATAACTATATGTCCAATATCTATTAATAGCTAACAAACCTTTCCTCCCCTCAGAGCAAGAATAACATGATTATTAGCTCTGAGATTTTTCCCGAGAGAACGAGACACACAAAAAATCAAAACTTCAAGGTACCAACTTCCCAGTCCTGAGGAATCCCAAGACTCGGAGCTTTTGAGGAAGGGACATACCTGCATTTTCCTGCTCATTTGTCGAGTTCTGTGCTGGCTGAGATTCTGGGAGGACTGCCGTTTGCCTTGGGAGGGAAAGAAGTGAACATGAGGAAAACTGTTTAACGACCTACCTCATGTCCTCACCAGCCCCAAACACTCACGCACACAAGCTCAGAACGAGAGAGAGGTACAAGACCCTTTTTTGAGATCAGATGTTCTACCATCGGTTCAATTGGAAACAAACAAGCCAAATGATTCTACTCGGGAGCATTTATTTCTGAGGCATCTATCGGCCTGTGGGTAGCAGTCTCCTTTCACACAGGTCCTGCACAGCACTGAGGTGCATGCGAGCATACCATCAGCAAAACTTGATGAGGAGTCTCGTTCTCAGCAAGCAGTGAGCTTCCCACAACTATATGCAACTTCATTTAAAAAATGGCTTTACACTGCAACCAAATGCGACCACTCATTCCAAACTCAACACTCCCAAAATATCCGAACTGGCAAAGAAAGCCTTCTCGCATTCTCCGTGGACACGTCCTTAAAATGAAGCAAGCTGAATCCGATGGTAAGGTCTGTGTAATGCTTACCCTGCAGACTGGCCACATTCTCTCTGTGATGCCTGATCCATGCTTGCTGCATCCTGCGTGTCCGTCTTCACAGCAGGAGCCCTGGAACAGAAAGATTTAGGGACATTCAAAACACCTGCCCAAGCTAGCTGTGCCACCAACACGGCTGGACAGCAGTCCCAGACCCAGCCGGAGCTGCCACGAGTGACGCAGCAGCTCAGCAGAGCTACAGCAGTGGTAACAACTGCTCCTAAGATAGAAGAAACCAGATCACGCTTCCAGCATCACCTCAGAATCAAGAGCTGCACTTCAAGAGGAAGGAGGAGCATGAATCTGGGGACAAGAGAAACATGCCTGAGCAGCCAGAAGCAACGAGCTCAGGAGCCATGAGGTGTGTGGTGGAACACGTGAATAGCTACAGAAAACACTTACAGACTAAAACAACTTGGCAAGTGCTAGAAACACAAAAAAGCTATTTTAAAAGCTTAAGCTGTCTAAGGACAGCAGTTCTTATTCTCTCTACAGACCCATGTTTCTAAAATGCTGTTTGAATTGACTCTTTATTTAAGGACTAGAAAGTAATCCTCTGCCACAAGAGACAAGTGCACGCTCTGCTGTTCCAACACAGCAGAGAGCGAGATTCTCCCCGTTCCTCCCCAGTCCCTCTTGCTGGCGGGGACTGAAGAGGAGGGAAGAGGGGCAGGAAGAACAGACCGCACACTGTGGAGACACTCAGCTCACAGAAACCGGCACGCAGCTTAACTTCTCCACCCTTCTTCAGAGTGCCCTTTTCTCTACTGCTCTCTCGAAAACACTCTAATTTTCCAGAGCTGTCAACGCTGAATAAAGTCCTCATAACCCTGACCCTCAAAGCCTTAGGTTTTTCATCCTTCCCATTCCACAGGTAAAAGTTCTACTAACTCCTTTAGAAAGATTTGCCTTCTGTTGGTGGCTGGGCTTTTTACCTCAGAAATTATCATTCAAAAGGAAAACCTGCTGGAAGACTAGCGCATGATTCTTTCTCATATTGTTACAGAACCTCAGGGATGAGCAAAACCAAGCACTTGTCTTACCCTGTGGCTGGGAGCTGCGGTACAGCAGTGGCCCCTCTGTCGGCAACGTGTGCTTCAGAGGAACCCGTCCACACATGAGAAGTTTTGTGCTTCTTTCCGTTCCCTTTGTCTAACGACGGCTGAATGCGTTTGATTTTTGGCTTCATTTTGGTGGGACCCAGCATGGAGCTAGTTGCAGACTGCTGGCCAGAGGACGGGGAGCCCCCGGGAGATGCTGAACTGGCGTGCATCACCGACGAGGAAGCCTTGTTTTGCTCGAGTCCGCTATTATTGGGAACGTCAACCAGCTGCGGGAAGCTCGACAACTGTGTCGTTGCCGAAGCTGTGCCAAGGTCCAGCTGGGAGGAAGCAACCCCGGTTTTGCTGGATAAGAGCTGTGTCATGTGCTGGAGGTGGTAAGAGCCTTCGGGGTCGGCAGACGACGGAGCAACTGTCATGCCCATCGTCTGTGCTGAAGGCAGGACACATATGCTTGACGCAGCCGTCATTGCTGCCGTAGATGGAGTTTGGGATGCTCCCAGTTGCGAGAACATCCCAGAACTTGGTGGTAAAGTCATGTGCTGCTCCTGAAGACCAAGGCTTTGCTGACTCGCTTTGATCAGGAGGTTGCTTATCGAACCCAGGTCCCCTAATAATCCAGGGCTAGTTAACGTTACCGAACTTTGTCCCAAAACATGACTGGGAACCGACCCACCAGTAGCAGGGGCGGCCGTGGCCTGCATGGACACCACGTTTAGCACCGAGGAACTCGATGCCAGGCCTGACACAGGACCCGCGGGGAGGTGACCGGCATCTGGCCCGATGACACTGGAGGACGTGCCGACTGCAGTGGTGGTCCCACCTTGTGGGAGCAAAGATGTTTGCTCAAAATACATGACGCCGGACTTGGACCTCTTGATAATATTGGGGACGGTCCTATGGGATGTTGAATTCGCAATGCTTCCCAAATCAAGCGGGTGGTTGGAAATTTGGGAAGGAGCAAAATTAATTAAGGTCATGTTGGAGACCATATCAGGAGGAGCGATAGCAGAAGCGGTTCCAGAGGGAGCCAGCTTCTTATTCTTCCTGGACTGCAGGCGAGAGATGGGCCGTTTCTTGCCCAGGGCAGCAGCTGGCGTGGAAGCGGTGGTACCGAGGTCTGTCCTCTGACTAGCTTCAGACACTAAGAGCTGAGGATCAGGGGGTGGCTGCACACCGATCAGAAGGCCTGGCGAAGGACTGTTGATGTTTGGTGGGAAGCTGGTCTGAGTGCCTGCGGAGAAGGGATGTATATGCTGGTGATGGGACATGGGCAGCAGCCCCTTGCTCGCGGGAGGGAATAACGACTGAGAGGAGGGCAAGCTCGGATTTAATCCTGTGGTCAGCGTGAGCCCGCTGCCCATGGGCCCCAGCACCGAAGCGTTGGTCTCCATCACGCTCTGCGCAGAACTAACAGAAGGCGTTAACTGTATCTTCTGAGTAACGCCATTGGGAAGAGTTTGGAGGACGTAGAGCGGCTGCATGTTTTGATTGACTACCAGAAGCTTTTCTGCAGCAGGCTTGAGGTGGGGCGGCGTTGTCTGCACCGCAGCGTTGGAGATCTGCGAGGGGCCTGGACTGTCCGTGGAGTTGGGCACGTACTTCTGGCTCTGGAGGGGAACGGTGGGCGATACCGGCACCTGGATACCCGGAGTCCCGCTGTTTCTCGTTAAATCCTGGCTGCTGCCGTGCCCTTGCTCGACAGGGCCGCAGGGCGGGCTGGCTATATGCTCCGCATCCATGTGACCCTGGATGAAGTGATCGGGAGTCATGTGTCCTTCGGGGCTTGGGTCTACTCCTGGACTCAGGAGAGCCGTATCACCTTCTCCCGAGGCAGATTTTTCTGTGACCGTCACTCTCTTTTCCCCAGACTCCGTGGAGGGCAAGGCAAGCATTGACCTCTCTCCCGAGGAAGAGAGCGAAGACTCCGAGATGACGGCGAGCCTGTTGTGATTTTGGCTGGGCACTGTAGGGCTGCGGGTGGTCAGAACAGAGAGATCAGAAGGAAGCTCCAGCGGCAATTCAAACTGCTCTTCCGCTGATATGGAGGAAGAGACACTGCTATCCACCGGCTCGGTGGTTGGCAGCTGCTGGGAGAACACCTCAAACAAACCCATATCCTTGCCCCGGTTGCTGTCGAGACCTAAACCTTCCCCAAGCGTTAGAAGCTCAGATGATGAGGACTCCGGACTTTCTCCCAACGCCTGCATAGACGGCGTGTTCTTTAGTACAAAGTCCATGATGTCGGAAGGGAGGATGTTCCCACAGTCGTCGCTGTTGTTATTATCAGAGTCAGATTTCAGAAGTTCTGTGTTAAAAGTGTCCAATAAGTTCTTGTCCGAAGGCGTGCTTGTGTGAGCCCTGCGGCCCGTTTCCAACGAGCTCAGCTGAGCTTCCAGCGAGTCCTGACCCTGCGCTTTAACCCTGCTCACGGGATGGCAGTTATCAAGCTTTGGGTCGCTTTTGTGGACAGTGGAGCTCTTGGTCACTTGTACTTTCTCTCCAGCTTCTTCAGTCCTGTCCAGCTTTAAGTTCTCTGTTCCGTTTTCTTTACCGCTCCTTTTAGTTACTTGACTGACTTTTCTTGTTGTTGCCGTGACGCTGGTATCACTTTCAGTTCCGTCATCCACACCGTCTAGCTGTGAGATTTTCGGAAGATCACACTGCTCCTCCTCCCTGAACAAGTTGTGGGATGCAAGCCTCTCCTCCGTGTTCGAGGAAACCACCGTTCTAGTGAAGTTATAGTAGTATAAGTCGTCTTCATCTGATGTGCTCAAGTCATCTGCGCCATCCACTTGTCCTTCCGCGGACCGCTTCCCTCGCTTCTTCCCAGTTGAGTTACTGTAGAAGGGAAGGTCTTCCTCACCATAAGACCTCACGCCATACAGAGGAGTCAAGCCAAAGAACATATTGGACCTGGCCCGAGCACTTCTCCGTGGATACCTCCGCTTGTATGAGCCTTCTTCTTGAGCTTTAGCTCCATCCTGGAGCATCAAGTTGTTATCTTGAACGGGCAAATTTTCATATGCGTTACTTTGAGATTCCTGTGCTGGCGCTTCATTTGGACTTCCCTGGACAACAGGGTTATCTTCCGGGCTTTCCGAAGTCGAGGAGGGTTCGGCCAAAGCAGCCAGTTCTGCTCCTGCAGACTGCGGTTCAGCATTGCTTTCCTGCTGTGTATTTTTAGACTGGTTTTCACCTTCCATCTTGAGAGGAGTCAGAGTGACTTTAACGGTGCGTTTCCTAGGTGCCTGCGATTCCTTAGAGGCCACTTCAACCTGCGCTGTGGAGCCTTTTGATAGCCCTTGTGAAGGTGGAGACTTCTCACCAGCTTTTTCAGCAGGAATATTGTTACACAACCTCTGGCTCATTTGTTCAGTCGCCAAACCCTGATTACCAAATTCTGGTTTCAGGTTTCCTTCATCGCTGCCTACTGCTTGACTTGAATCTGTAACAGATTTCAGGGAATGCTTCTCTTTAAAACTATCTTTTGTTAACTTTTTCCCCTTCTGACGCCTGTCTCTAGGGGTGGAAACCACCTGCTCACTCGCTGCCGGAGATCTGCTATTTACTCCAGCAGACTTCAAGGTCTTTGCATCCATCTCATCAACTGCGGTCATTTTCTCTGGCTGTATGGGTTCCACATGCTGATCTCTCTCTTTCCTTGAGCCTCTCTGATGCAAAGGTGGGAAGGGTATCGCTTCTTTGGAAGAAAACGATCCTGAACATTCTTGGAAGGTTCCTATTTTAACATTTGTTTCTGTGCCCGATGAACTGGTTGATTGAGCGGACATTTTGGAGTTTCCTCCAGAAGCAAAACTATGAGCTGGATAATCTGGGTCCTTTGAGGTCAGCGTTTTCATCTTCTCCCCCTTAGAAGGCGCAGCTTTGGCTATCAAATCTGAGCTGCTGGAATGTTTGCCCTCCATAGACTGAGACACATCCAGCTGGTAAGTTTTACTTCCACTTGTAGCCACCGTTTTCTGGGAGCCTGAACTGGTAGAGCAACTTTGAACTGTAGTGCTCGGGGTACCTGCATTCACCGATCCCACAAAGCGGTCAGTACTTTTGACGCTGGGTTCCTGTTCTGAAGAGGACCCCGTGCTGGAAACCGAAGACACACTCTGCCTGGAGTAAGTGTTCCCAACTCGCGTAGGGGAAATCATGCGGAGTTTTGACTGCTGCTGTGACAAAGAGGAGGTGCTATGTCTCCTAGAACCGATGCTCTTCAGTCCAGAGGATAGTAAAGGGTCTCCCACTGTCACTATTTCATGGGTCACCGGGGTAGGACTTCCTGAGAAACCAAAGTAAGAAAGACTGTCACGTGATCTGGAACCTTCACAATCCATACAGATCCAACCCCTCCATATAAACCACAAGAAATTAACAGCCGCAAGACCTTTCAGCCAAACAGTATTAACATGATGATGACACCTGAGATGGGTATTAAAAATCTGATACCATCAATCAGTATTCACCACGGAGAGCTGACAAGTTTGTATCTCAGGGTTCTGTAGCTCAACTTCAGACATGAATTTTCAACATGAGTTTGAAACAAAACGTGACTCATTCATACAGAAATAGTAGCTGAATTACAATAGCAGATTTCCGATTCTCTCTGGAAAAACACCGACTGAGACGATTAAGTCCCTAACTCACATTACAGCTCTTCTGTATGACTGCTGTTTTATCGCCCAAACACTGCTTTCTTCATCCCAGGGAAATTTTTGTTTCTTGCCAGGCCGTCTCTACAGCATATTTTCAAACTTTTCTCCCCTCGAACCTATTGCCATTTCACTATTTCCTCTAGAAACAGAAATCTAAACACCACATTCTGAATGAAGACAAAAAAGACACAAACCAACCCAAAGACATTTCCAAAACAAACAACCAACCCCCCAGAATCAAAGTCAACAGCCCTTGAAATACCTGCAGAGGGTAAGGGCCTAGAGCCGGGAGACCTCTGTGTGGATGGGTAACTCGGCGTCCTGATCCTGGGACCCTTGGGGACCGCCGGGTAGTAACAGGAACTAGAGGTCTGAGAATGCAAGGGACGGTCTGGTGACGGCGGGTTTACAATTTCAGGTGTATTTCGGCTGTCTTTAGGTAGAGTTTCTGCTGTTGTATAAAAGAGAAATAACAGTCTAAGCCATCACTGAATGTTAAGAGCTATGACCTGATGAAGTATATATCGCTACCAGGGTTCACTCGGGGAATCAGGGTATCTGTTAAATAAACACAAAGTCAAAGATTCCTGCTTCTTTGCCATCAGCTAATGACTGGCTTCTCCTAAGCACATTTTCAAATACTTGCAGCAATACTGTAACCCTCAGCAGATACAGGAAATTCCATTACAAGTTAGTAAAGTTTAAGATTCTATGTTGATGATGACAATTACTATAAATGTTTTAAAGATCTTCTGCAGCCTCACCTTCTGGGAACTGAAAAGGAGAGGATTTTTATTTTTATTCCATTACAAGTTAGTAAAGTTTAAGATTCTATGTTGACGATGACAATTACTATAAATGTTTTAAAGACCTTCTGCAGCCTCACCTTCTGGGAACTGAAAAGGATAGGATTTTTTTTTTTTTTTTTTTTTAACTCACCTATGGATACAGAGAAAGCAATTTGGAAACAGAAAGGCAGTGCAATACTACTGTCCAGCACGGTATTTAACAACCCCCATATTACATACCAACACTGGCACCTGAAGTACAATTGGAAGTTCTAGGTTCCTAGAAACATCTCAGGTCTGTAGACTAGAAAGCATTGCTACAGCAGTTTTTGTTTGGTTTGAGTTTTCAAAGTTACTGGTACACGCAGGAGCTTAGCTCTTTTTTTTTTTTCCCAAAAAATCTTTAGATGCTGTAATGTAATTTGGAAGCCTGGAGTGGATTCTAGTCCAAATCAGTTTAAGAGACGCAGCCCGCAGCCACTCCCTGGCTTTCTGGTAAGGATACGCGACAGCAAAAAGATGTAGAGAATACACTTTGAGAAAGTCCTCAGAAGATTACCTGTGAGGGGAACTGGGCTGTGGGCAATGGTTCTGTTATCGTCGTGCTCCACAGTGCTGTTGATGTCGGGTTCTATGACCGGGGGTCGGCACTCCATGATCTTGCAGGTATACACGCAGCGCTTCCTGGCATCTGTTGTGCTCCAGTACACCCTGGAGCACCTGGGAGATAATTCAAACATGAGACATTGTACTCAACAGTCGAGTAAACCTCAGCATTCCTATTTCAAATTTTCAGTTTCTCAACATCACACAGGCCAAAGGCTTCCTGGCAACACATGCCACACACCCAGCTTATTCACCGGATTCCCGAACAGCGTATGAAAGCCACAGTCCATTTTTACATATGTTACGTCAAGCACTGCTTTGGCATCGAATACACTAAAAGACACCTAATCACGAAACAGCTTATACTCACTGATAGCCGATGGGAAACAACTTATCCTCACAGTCCGAGAGGTCATTCAGAATTCCCAAACAGTCTATCGTCATTGAACCTGAGCAGAAAGAGGAACAGAAGAGTTCTGCGGACCAGATTCCAGCACCAAAGGTGGATCAAGTGTCCAGAGACCAGATCTTACCAATCATCATGTGGATGTTCTCTGGTTCCAAGCCACTAAGGAATTTTCTTCTCAGACTGATCCCTTCAAAGTCCACAAAAACTCTCCTAAGAACTTCAAACCCATTCTCAGGCACCACCTAGAACAAGAATCCACAAAACTACTGGTTAATTTTAAAGGAACCACCGTGTATACGCTCCGTAGTCTGTCTAACTTGATCCTCACTTTGCTCGTTTGGCTTTGCACCGCCACATAGTGCCCCTTGCCAAACTTCACCAGGTCAGTTGTATCGCTGACTTCTTTTTACCAGCACTGCGGTCCGGCCCTCGTTAGTAAGAAACCCACTCAACATTAACGACTAAGCAGCGCTCATAGTTCCAGGCTAATCCCACCTACAGACAAGGCAGGCTGTGAAAGAAGGATCTCACCTCTCCTTTGATCAAATCACGATGCCTCTGGCAGTAAACTTTCTTATCGTCCAGAAAGACACAGTTCTTGGCTCGCGAGCACATGAAGTGATAGTTACTTGTACAGGAAGTGAGGCAGCAGCCCACCGTGGCACCTGACTTCTGGCAGAACTCACATCTCTACAAAAGAAAAAAAAATAGTTAAAAATTAATCCCTTCTAAAACCAGGCTACCCTTACTGTTGTCAGGTGTTTTTTTGGGCACAGACGGAAGTTTAGAGTAACACCTGACCTCCCACTTCACTGCTGCAGCATTTTGCTACCCTGACTCACATGCGCAAGGGAGACATAGCGCAGGAGGCGAGAGGAGAAGGATCCCTTGCACAGAACAGCTTCTGCGTTTGCAGACGGGTTCCTCCAGGCCTCAGACTTCCTTGCTCGTACTCCCTACCCAAGCCACATGTCTGCAAGCTTCACCGATGCGTATGTCAGCTATTTTCCCTGCACAGTGTTCCCCACGCAGGTGGTTTACTACTGGCTAAGGGCAGCCCTATTCCACTGCTGCTGCTCTTTTAGTACATGTTCAGGACCAAATGGCACTGTATTAAAACAAAATTTGGACAAAGTCATTTCTAGCCATGCTTCCAGTCTTATTTCAGTCTTCTGGAAAGTAAGCAACCCCAGACTCACAACAGGAAGATTATTTTGTTTTCTAAGACTGCTTGGGAGTTCAGGAAAAAGCCACCACCATTGTTCTTTTTGCGGTATTTAACAGAGTAGCTATGGACAAGCTAGATGGCAAGATCCTTCATCTATACTCAAACAGGAAAATGCTCCTTGATCAACACCTTGAATTGGACAGTACTTGCTTTCAATTCTTATTGCTTTTATCCGTATATCGAATTTAACCTGGGTCACAATACCAGGTACAGGCTTGCTCTCTTCTCCTTTGAGTTCCTCTGCTGTCACCAGCTTGGATTGCAAGAGAAGATCTGCTAAGTCCTTGTGCTACAGAGACAGGCATTGGGCTTTAACACAGTATTTGGCTGTGCTTCAGATATTCCATATCATTTTTAAAAACAGGCTGTGACTACAGATATGGCATCGACTGCCTAAGGTATAGCGCTGGCAATTGAAGACCTGCTGAGACAAACATGGTGCCAATTCTCCCGTTACAACTTCCTTTTGGTCTCCACGGTATTTCTGAACTGAGCAAGGACAAAATAAATACTCAAATATCTTCCATCAGTTCTATTATATACAGCATTAAAAAAAAAAAAGCAGCAAGGAGGGGAGAGAGCAGAAACACCACCCCCAAGGCATCTTTTAGCCGGGTTGCTGTCTTGGTTCTGTGCAAATCCACGTGAAGTTTAACAGTGTTCTGTACTTATACCCACCAGCTGCTTCCCCCTGATCACAGCCATGTGCACGTTCTTCAGGGAACCATCATCATCCTCAAACACTTCTGCTGACCACAAAGCACAGTTCACATGTGTCCACTCGTTCTGGCCAATATAGAGAAGACGCCCAGCATCCTAAAGAACAGAAGGAAATGCTCTTTTCCAGTGTTCCACCAGACACTGCAAGGCACACAAAGCACCCAGGCTGCCCCTGGCACCAGCTCTACAGCACCGCTGAACTCAGCTCCCCTCGAAACAGGCGCGTGCCAGATACTCACATTGGCACTGTCGTCGCCGTATTTCAGGCACAATGCGCACTGCCTGTTGTCTTCTACATCCGGAGGGGGGTTAAGGTCAGGACTATCCTCTCTGCTTCTGTCAGAGCCTTACAGGAAAAAGAGAGAACTCAGTTTATTTTTGGAGGCCAGGGAGGCAAAATCTCATCTGGACAGGCTGTCGGGAAGTGACCGGGGTAGAAAGGGCAAACAGCAGCCTGGAGTTTTCAACAGCCGCTCGCAAAGCAAGGAGAAGCACGCACCAGCCTCTGCGCAGCCCCTGCTCTGGGGGAAACGGGCAGGTGCGAATCTAGTTCTGGGCCCAAGCTCAGCTCAGAAACACCTCGTATGTAACAGCGTCTGAAGGATTTCAGGCCACAGAGGTCTCCAATGTGCTTCAATCGCATACAGAACTAAATCAGCATGCTCTACTACAGAGTGAAGCGCTGTGGGCTTGGGACCAACCCTGCTGCAAGTGGTTTTCTTACTGGAGATAGGTGGCGTAGGAGGGTGCAGAGGAGTAGGTGAATCCGGCTCGCCAGGCCCTTTGGGTTTTGGAGCTGGAATGATTTTCTTCATCAGAGGGGGTTGCTCGGTGCGGTTGTTCTCTTCACGCTCCTGCCACTGAGCATAATTATGGTCAAGCGAAGGGGGCAGCACTGCATTCGGCAACATACCACTGCTGAAACGCAACAAGGAGTGGGCTGTCAGACCTGGCTACACCAGAGGGCCGCATGCTCTGTCTGCCAGCACTACTGACATTCCACACACAACAACAACTCAATTAATCAATTACAGTCCACACATGCTCTCAGCAAAGGCTACGACCGGGCACTTACACTGTTAGGTTTGGGATGCGGCTGTCTTGTTTCTTGTGAGGGTAACAGATGCAGAAGGAGGGTCACACCAAATGGGGGTGAGGAGGGGGAAGGAAGGACAGGACTGACAAGCCAACACACAATACACCCAGGTCTAAAGAACGGTTTTGGTTTCTCTGCTTTAGAACAAGGAAGCATACACAAAACCTGGGAATGGGATTACTGTTTAACTTCTTAAAAAAAAAAAAAGAAAAGGGTAAAAGAAGCCCAGAAACCCCAACCCCGCTAACAGGCTTCCCTTGATACTTTTTGCTGGGACAGCTGGCAAACCACAGGGTGTCGCAGTCAGACACAGAACAACTACTTACTTGCTTGTTACTTTATTTGGCTCCCAAAATCTGGACTTTTTTACACTGAACCATGGAAAAACACGCTCCATTTGCTGAAGGAAAACAACACTCCATTAGAAATGTTATACAACAGACCCAAAAATTCAAAGCCATTTGGCCAAGGTCTACTGTAAATGCACAACTAGTGAGGTTTCATTAACATCAACAACTCTGACAACGTATTTCTTATTCCTGGAAATACCCAAGCAATGGTAAGCGTGATGGACCCTTTGGACTCCAACAGCAACGAGCAGATTTCAAAATAACTGCAGTCTGGCTCACCCGAATAAAGAAGGACTTGACCATGCTGTTGGCTTTCTTCACTTCTGGCTGCCCTCCGTCGGAATTAATGGCTGCTTGGATGATCTTCACGATGTCATCACTGAAATCCAACTACAAGAAAGCCACAAAATCTCACATTAACAGGATCGTCTCTTGTACAGCTACACCATCCGTTAATTGAAGGCACCAAGCGAGCATCCAGATGACAAGAAGAATGAACCAGAGCAACCGCTTAAAAGCAGAGAAAGAATTTGGCTGTGAAGGAGCAAGCAGCCCTGTGCATTCGCACACCGGCCGGCAGAACTGCTACAGCCAGAACTGTTCACTGCTTCCTTCCACCCGGGGCTGACTGCTGTGAAACCAGCTAAGCTAGCTGCCTTGCACGTATTTGCCCAAAATCTGGCAATAGCACATTTGCCTAGGACTAGGCAATATACCTGCGTCCTCAAGAATACAGGTGCTACAGGGGAAAAAGAGGAAAAGGACATTCCCTACAAATAAAACCCATTCGGTGAACAGCAGCATTTTGTGTAAATACCCTAAAGACACCACCCCTGAAGACAGGAATGACTAGTTTCCGGGTAACTGACTGCCCTTGGTGCTAGGCTTTCAGTTAGAATTTGCACGCGAAGGACGGGCTATCCTGTACCCACAAACATAAACATCCAACTAAGAGCAAAAGCGGTTTAACCAAGTATCGCTGCTGGTTCAAGAGAGCCATACAACAGTGTAAATTACATGTCCGTGGGCCAACACTAACACGAGTGCCAGCCAGAATTATTTTTAGCAGCATGTTAACCTGTTTCCTTGTTCATAAAGAAAAGGCTGAAGCACGCTTAGTTATAAATACCACGGGTCATAAAGCAATTCATAGGATCTATTATTAGAGTGGAACATGAAAACTCTGACGTACCACAGAAGTGTAACCTCCTTGATCCATTTTTCTCTTCACTCCTTCCAGATCCAGAGGTTGCTGCTCCTCCTGCTTACTGACCTCCGTTAGGACAGGCGGATCAGGACCTTCAGGAGAGCTTCTGGATGGGATACTCTCTTCCGTCTCAGGGTTTAAATCAGGCGGTTTTGCTGCCTGTCAACATCAGCGACCAGACAGAGGGCCATTGGCTACTAATCGTGACACGCTCCCGCACACATTTATTGGCATAGAGATTCTCACTAACATGAAAGACAGGAGACTCAAATTTTGAATTCCTGTCCAAAATGGAGGGACGAAAACAAAAGGATCTTAACCAGCTTTCTGCTGCTGATCTGTAAGGCAGACAGCAGAGCCGAGTCATCGGCTGCAAGGATCAAACCCATTTTCAGAAATCATAATTCTAAATATATATTTCCAGACTAAGATCCTGTTCTTCTGTCAAAAAGGCACCTTCACCAGCACAGAGCTAAATCCTCCCATGCCTTGAAGAACTTCACCCTGCTTTTTTCTTTGAGCCTCACAAGTCATGTCATAGATACCCACTTCTTTGTTTCCATAGGAATGGACACCAGAAAGGAAACAGAAATCCCCGTACGTGCTGTGCTAAGTACGATAGAGACACTTTTGCGGTACGATGCACAGCAATACCAGAATTCAATCGAACGCCAGGCAATACGTCAGGCCAGAACGTATTAAGGGGACGCAAGGCTCCAGCTTACCTGTCTATAGCGCAGCAAGTGGCTGGTAGTTCTAGAATTCAACAGGGCTGTTAAAACCTGCTTTAAGGAAACCTGCAGCTCCTTTTCCAGTGCCAGCCGCCACTCTGCAGGATGCTGCTCCGTACAGTTAATGCAGGTGTATGCTACGCTCTCGGGCAAGTTAGAGAGTATCTCATACATTTCATCTGCAGACGAAAAAAATAGAACAGCAATCTGAACGACTTTGCTGAAGGATGCATAGACAGAAAACCCCCTACTCTGCACTTACTAACCAGAACACTTTTTATGTAACAAAAGCGTCTTGTGCAACTAACTGAGCGATGCTGCGTTTGAGGCAAGTTCTACACTTTCGGGATGTCACTGGTGTCAGCACTGGTTTACCTGTAGTCATTCTACAGGGGTTTGTCAGGCACGTCACAACAAGTGAGGGCGTTAACGCAACACTCTAGTAGAGAGGCCCAAAACTGGCTTGCTTTGGTCTACTCGCTACCCCACATTCTGAAGTACTGAGGAGAGAAAGATTTGCCTTACCAGAAAGGTTTTCGCATTTGGAGTGGACCCAGCGGTCACACTTCCCGCACTGCATCATCTTGCTCTCATAGTCATCATCATCATAGCATTTGTCGCAGAGAGGACAAAAATTTCCTGCAAACGAGACGTGGTTTGTACCAGAAGTTCAGCCGCCACATGCGCCTTAAAGGCTAAGTGGTTACTCACTAGTGTGGTATGAAAGCAGGTCTCTGAAACGCCCACCGCAAAGCTGCCAACACAGCTACATCTGCTTGTACAACACTGCAAACGATGGCCACAAAAACAACCTGCATACTCTACAACTCTGTTACTGGGCACCCATTTTTTGGGGGTGGTGAGACTAACAAAATACTATAGGCAATTAGCTTTATGGAGTAAAACAAAAGACAAAGACAATACACAGGCAAGAAATTCAGTGGAAGATTCAGTCAAGATTTTCTATCCTGAGGTTTCTCCCCAGGATGCCCCTCCCAGCTTCAAAGGCGTCACGTACAGTAACTAACACAACAAGGAACGACCACTTTTTACAATAGGAATTTTGTTGCTTTTAAGTCAGGAGTCCTTTCAAATGTCTTGTTCTCAACTGCCGCTTGAGACCCTGGGCCAACAGGTGTGCAACGATTGCTTTATACAGTGCAGTGTTTAAATTCTGGGAGCCTCAGACTCTGACACTAGAACAGCGGCAGCTTTTGTTAGCCACCGTGAAACCTAAGAGCCTGCCTTTCCTACGGGAATCACTGCACGAGCTGTCGTGCCTGAGCCCAACACCAGCCTTCAGCCCCGGCTGTACGGTGACAAGCTCACCTGCCCTGCAGGCCCTCGGCTCACCCTACGCTGCCCCTGCCTGACTCAAACCCGAGCAGCTGAAGAGGCTCCTGCTGCAAAGAATCACAACTTTGTGTACCTTTAGCAAAGAGTTTGGCACAATCGTGACACAGCGAGAAGTCATGAGACCACTGTGCATCCCAGCCTTTGCCTGGTGTTGTTGATCCGCAGCTCTTGCAGCGAACACATTTGGTACATATCTGGAAAAGGAATGGGTTCGGCAAGAGTTATTTGCTTTTATCCAGTGGTTTCTGTGCTTTAGTCCTAATGATACATTTGTAGCCTTTATTACCTAATGAGTGCTGAGAGTTTATATGATAAAGAGCTTCAAATACCAAAACTTTCACGAAAAAGAAAAGAGCTCCCTCCCTTTATGGTAAGGCCGTGACAACATGACAAGAAAAAATTAAAATAAATCACAGTATAGTTTTTCTGTCCTTCATATTTGCACTGAAGAAAATATCACCTTTCCCTTCACATAAAGCAGCATATGCGGCTGTGGCATTTCTTCTGACCTAACATACGAAGTCTGATTTTAACAGTTTTCCAACTCTGAGGATATCGTAGCAGAAAACACCTAAAAACTATTAGCACCAAATACACTATAGGCAAAGCTTTCGCATGTGTTTAGAACAAAAAACTTGAAAGACACAAACTAGATCATTAATCCAAATAGTCTCTCAATACCAGTATGAACCTGCAAGTTTGTTAACAAGGTAAATGTTTCCGTTCTAAAGAGTTTCTTCCAGGTTCTGGGACTATGGTCAGAAGAAACTACTACAACTTAAGTAAGGTGTAAGCTCTTTAAAAAACCCGCTTGTTTGGAACCTTATCAACAACCTACCTCATTATCTATTTCCAAATGTACCTTCCAACGCCACAGGCTCCCTGCCTTAAAAAGCTCAGCGATCGCATGAGAGCAAGCCATGCGCAGAGCTCCGGCCCACAGCATTATGATCAGTCAACCCGCAAATTACCCGAAAAAGAAATCAAAGTCCCTCACCCAAACTTTCTTTTTCTTGGTGGGTTTTGTTGGGTAGTTTGGGCCCAGGCACTCAGGGTGATAGCTGTTTCGGCACTTGTTACACTCCAGCAACTGCTGCAAGAATAAGGGGAAAAGCATTGGAACAGAGGAACGCCCTCGAAGGGATGCCACATCCTGGACGTTTTGGGTTTATGTTGGATTCCCCAGTCGGGGCAAGAGGAGGAAGAACTTGCACCGAATCGACCTGGGAGGCATTCTCCCCAGCACACAGCGGCACTCGCGCACAGACCCTGCGTGTCCCTGCTCCCCGCTGCAGACTTGCTAGCCCGGCTGCGGAGCGAGTGGAGCTCCAGGAGCAGCACGGGGGGTGCCCGAGGTGTTCCGGGGGTCAGGGGGTACCTTGGTGGCCTGGTGCTGTCTCCCACACACGTGGCAGAACTTGCAGCGACGGCAGCACCAGTTTTCCAGCTGGTCCTCCAGGGGCCGCTCGCTCTCCTCTAAGCAGAACTTGTGGAAAGGCTCACAACAGACCTGACAATACACGAACTGCAAGGGGGGAGAGGGAGGTTTTAGCAAGTCAGAAGTTGCTCTGAAGTCCCCAAAAAAGCCCCCTTGCACTCTAAATGACTTTGAATTCCGCTTTACAACTGACAGAGCAAGGATATCTACTGGCATGTTTTAGGAGGGAAACTGCACGTACTTCAGATAACCCAAAGCCCTGCTCGCCTACCCAGACCGGGCATCTAGCAGCCAGGGGCAGTCTGGTACCTGTTCTCTACATGTTCTGAGTACTGGCAAAGGTCTATCGGGCTCTTCAGGATCTCCCTCCCTCACCACAACACAAACCAACTGCACCAGAAGAAGCACTTAGTGCAGAAGGAAGGGACACGCAGAGCAAAGAGAGACATCTCTCCCTCCCTTCAGCTTAGGTGGCCTGTGGGACAGCTCTTCTAATTTCTACAGATGCCCTACAAGGCTGGTCATACTAGAAAGAGAATTGTCTTTCTAGAGGCTAGAATGCTGCAGGCTCACAGGGGACAGAAGAATCATCTGTCCCCTCGAGCAACCTGCCTGAGAAGGGGACGGCTCCGTGCCCCACTGCACCTTCACGGTGCTCAGGCAAACCGATGTCCATGTGCAGAGAGCATAATCCCCCTTTCCCCAGGTATCCTTCACTCTTCATAACCAAGCCTTTTCTAGAGTGCTAGCATCACCTTCCCAGGACAGCTGGCCGGGAGATGCTGTGAAGGCACCTGTCTGGACCTGGAAGTGCATTTAACACATCTTAAGCCCAAATCCTGCTGCTTATGCAGCACCAGAATTTTTCCAGTCATGTTTCAGTAAGAGTTTGCAGCTCCCAGCAGACACAGACATACCTGGGAAACCCACACTGCCTACAGCCATTCAACATTACTGGGCAGCCTTTCTTATTTCAAGGGGAAAGAAAGCAAAGCTCCTGCTTTACATCAGACACGGGAATCCAAATTACGAGGAGACACAGGTACTCTGAAATACGCTATTCGTTATGTTTAACACAGTTCAGTTCCAAAGTCAGCACCTCAGAAGTTTCCGCACTGACTGTAAATACCTTGCATTTTAGTATCTTGGGACAAATTTTAGCAAGGACAGGTATTATTCTAATTTCTTCTGGATTAAGGGCATGACATTTATTTATTTTTGTAACAACACGGTGCCGTAACCAAGTCATCAACAGCAGAACACAATGCTTTACCTCCACATGTCCACTGCTGGCACAGAGAAAACAGACCACCCTGGGAGTAATAGGTACCGAGGTGACGATGCCTAACCCACCCATCTCCCAAACATTCTCCACTTCACAGTCCTCCTGAAAGCACAAAAGGATACATCACCATGCGGAACAAGGCAATACAACATCAGTACAAAGTGCTCACATTGACCCTCTGCACCTGCAACTCGCTGTTCTCAAACTGCAATCGTTGCAACTTCTACCTTGCCCTGCTTCCTAGCGCCTAGGGAGTACCACCGCTCAGCGCCGTTCCGGCCCAGGGCGCTCAACAACACGCCAGCCTTCCTCCTACTGAAAGCAAGCCTAAGGAACGGGACAGTTTTCCCAGGATTGCAGAATTATTACTAAAAGTGAAATGTCAGAAGAATTACACTGTATTACACCTCCGTATTTGTATAAAACACTTATGAGATCTCACTATGGTCTCCAGTATCAACACTTAGAGATGGACTGAAAAATTATTGGGAAAATATTAATTTTTATTATTTCAACACTGTTGTTCAAAAAAGTACATGATTTATCAGTTGAAAACCCCAGATATACCCAAAACGTTGTGAATTACAAGTTACTAACATTTTCCCCAAATCTTGTTGGCTCAAGTTGTGGTAAGGTTTTATAGTTCCATCTTAATGGAATAATTCTTCATAAACCTCAAATTCTTGCTCATCCTCACACCTTGACAGTTAAGGTTTTAAAGCTTTAAGTGTCTCTTCGTCCAGTACTCTAATTATAAGACAAAAAAGGCATAACAAGCTTCTAAAAATCAACCGGGTGACTCGTCAGGAAGGCTCCTGTTTGCAGTTCTCTCTGCAGGGCACCAGCCACACCACCTGAGCGGTCACTGCTGGCACTCCGCAGGGACCAGAGGTGTGGCGTTCAGAGCCAGGTAACACTCAAATACTTAAAACGTTTTGTCCTCTACCTTGAAATCGACTCGGATTCTGTGGACTCCATCTGTAGGCGGCTTTTGCTTGGAACTGCTCCCGTTAGTCAGAGTGCTGAGCAAATTCAGCGTGCTGCTTTCTGGCTTGCTTATAGGAGGGGGCTTTTCCTAGTCAAGTAAAGGAGCCTGCATTAATCCCAGCCCCGAATGTCAGAACTTACCCAGCAATTACATTAAACGCCGTAGATAATTGACAGACAAAAACCCCCAAACCATCACAGGATTCATGAGTTGCGAGAAAGTAACCATTCTGCAAACCATTTCTTAAGAGCGTTCCACACACAATTACATTTCTAACTCAATTTGCTGCATTTTCCTCTAACATTGTGTTGTTCCCTCTCATCAGAGCGCTGGTTTTATTTTGCTGCAGTGGGGCAACTCTGGGTGTAATTAGTCCCTACGCACATCTCTCTCAGATTTAAATAAGGGGTTGAGGTTTTTTTTCCATAGCGGAGTTGTTTCTGAGACAAAGGTAGCTCCAGTTTTTATGGGAAAGCTGGCCCTCAGCCCACAACCTACAAGTCCTGGAGAACAAGCTAACACCTCAACCGAATTTCAGGCACGTGCCAGGTACTTTGGTATCCACATATTGCCACAAGGAAAAAACTAACATCTGTAAGTATAAAAAAAAATAAATACATCTGCAAAAGGGTCAAGTCATACAGTTCTACTTTCTAGACAGACAGAAGTTCCAGGTTCTTGACATTTACTGACTGTGTACAAAAAGCAGTATTCACCTTTTCTTTGGGTTTCAGTTTCACAGGGAAAGTTGGACGGGGAGCAATTTTTTTCTGTTTGCTTTGTTCTGTGCCTAGGAAGGGGGGAAAAATTATGAGTATTTCAAGTAACTAACAGCCACCTGCAGAGAAGAAAAGGGAAAAAAAAAAATCAGCTGAGTAACGTGCCACGAATTTCAGACTAGAATTTTTCCACCCTCTCCTGTGACTGCCTCATACCAGCTGGGACTCGAGCTGCCTCCTCAAGGCACGGCCAGGAGTTTGCTCTGCCAGACATCTGAGGCGTTCTGGGTGCAAAGCCACAGCAGTTCTGGAGCTGCCTTGCTGGCCACTGCTCGTGCCGTTCTGCACTACGCTTTTGTAGCATGCCTCTTGTTTCACGTTCAGACTGTGAACAGTCAGTGGACTCAACAATATTGACACTGTACTTCCAGGCTGCCAAGCCTGCGTGACTAAAAATCACAGTGAAGATGGCCATCTCTCTCCCGCCCCAACACACACTGCACTTCAGGAAAAAGGAAGCCAGGTCTAAGAAAAAATCCCAAAATAATCTCCTGTAATTTCACCAGATCATAAAGCATTTATCAGCTTTAAAATCCAACAGCTTTCAGCGGTATGAATATTGTTATTTAACACGACTCAAGACACACTGAGGATAAACAGTCCCATTTACCTATTTCTGGCTGGGCAGTCTGCTTTTTCTTAGGCTCACAAGCGGTAAGTTTAGGTGCTTCTTTTTTCAAAGGCGCTGAGCTGGGTGGCTGAGGAGGAGGGAGCTGCGCCGGCTGGGACGTCTGCTTGCCAGTCTTTCTAGTACTGGAGGCAGGGACCTGTTTGGGCTCCGAGGCTGGCACGGAGCAATTCCCATCCTCATGCTTTTCCTCAACGGGCTTACGGGCAGGCTCGCTGCTCTTCTTCACGGCGTTGTCTTCCCTCGATACAACAGGCTGAGGAGTTTGCTTCTGTCCAGAGTCCAACTGGTTCTTTCCAGAATGGCTTTCTTTCTTTTCATTTGCCTTTGATTTCTTCTCTTTCTTCTTTGCAGCTAGGAAGAAGCAGCATCAATAAAGCAACACAGACAAAACGCTGTGACTTGAAATGATTTCCTGCTTTTTTAAAACAAGGAAACAGACGCTTTGATGTCAGAATTTTGTCATTCTGTCATACAAAAGAGAAAACGGCACTCCAAAAAGAATAAAGCCTTTTGTCGGTACCATTAATGCCCTTGGCTTACATTGCAATCTGTGCTCTAACGCCTCGGGCCTCTCTTCTGACAGAGCAGTAAGCCAGCCCTCCTGCAGCCACGCAGATGCGCAGCACCACTGCGCAAAGCAGAAAGCGGACTTCGTGTGGCAGTTCAGGGAGCTTGAGGCAGCCACCTGAGCGCTGTCACACCAACCCGCAGACTCAGGGGTGCAGTACCAGGAGCACAGGGATTTAGCAGAACACCTCTGACTGAAGCCTCAGGTCAGAGACAAGGAGGCTGACGAGACTCATCAGTACCCGTGGCTTTCAGGAGCGGGCAAACCTCCGAGGAACGCGTCACCTGAAGGGCAGAGGGGAGGCTGACCAGCCAGCAGCAGCTGCCCACAGAAGGGGGGGAGAACTGCCCGTCCGATGCGGGAGGAGGCAGGCGCTGCCAGGGAGCACAGAGGCTGCCTGCGCTCCCACCTCCACTGCGGCTCTCCCTGCAGCAGCAGAGCGGGCAGGCTCCCTGCGAGCAGCTGGCTGCAGCCTGGCCCTTTCTAACCTCAGTGCAGCCACAGCGACGGCACAGAGAGCAAAAGCAGAGAGATGAGAAGTTCTCTCTCGTGCTGTACTGGAGCCAAGCCTTTTAGCCTACCTTTCGCCTGCTTCTGGAGATAGGCTTTCGAAGGCATCCATTGGAGATTCTGACATTTCCTCATTCTGCAAAGAAAGAGCATGTCATGAAATCAGAAGAGAAACGCAGACATTAAGAGGGCAGTCTGTAAATATTCAACATGAAAAGTTGAAAAAAACTTTATCAATATACCTACTACTTTTTCCCAAGCAATTTTTTTTCCCCTTCCTTCTTTAGAAATACATAAGACCTATTTTCCTCTCTATTTTCCTTTTGGTTTTCCACACTCAACACAATTCTGAGGTTAATAAAACTGCTTACGTAACAACGCTGTTTCCTGGTAAATCCCCCATCAATTCCATTTCTTAGACTTCAGAAGTACCAGAATACTTCCAAGAGCTCTGAGAAACCACACCAAACCCTCTCAACTGTAGGTCTTACGTAACCCAAACCGAGGCCATTTCAGACAAATTTAGTTACTCTTGGAGTGGGACTGGATTAGGCGACCAAACCTTTTTAAGCGTTCAACTTTATTTCCTATTTTTCTTATGTTTCACATGTGATGTCTTCTGTATGTCAGGCCCGCGGTTTGGAAACCGAGGCCAGCACCTGGCAGGGCTGCTGAGAGGGAGACTGCTCACAGCCTGCAGCCGGCGGAGCGGTCTCGCACAGCTGAGCACCCTGCAGCAACCCTCACGCCTGTGCTTTAGGGACAGCTTTCACACCACAGCAGTCTGCACTGGTGCCACTTCAGTGGCTGCCTTTTCAGACAGATCATCTAGTCTGGTAAAACCAATTAATTGCAGCGATTTAAAAAAGCAAAAGTTTCAGGCTAAGTGATATGTATAAAAAGTGATAGGAAAAAATCAGGGAAGAGTGTTACTTCTTAATGATATCCAGAGACACCTTTGAGGTGTATATACACCAGATAAACATCATCTTGAAAACACAAGCTCTTCATAAGTGTAATTTGGGAGAATAAGAGTTAAATATTAATGTACACATTGCCTTCCTTGCAAAACCCCACAGTGCTTAATGAAAGCCACTGGTCTCCTACCAAAGGCTTTTCAGTGCTATGTCAGTTTCACCACACTGGGGAGAATGGACCAAAAGCGAACTTCAGAGAAAGAGCTTGTAAGGAGCACACCTCGCATCAGGATCTTGACTCTTCAGTTAACCTGTTCACAGTCCCCTGCTGTGACTCAGCCTCAGCCCAGGGCACATTCACTCACAGCCTGTGCTACAGGGCAGATCTGCTGTTCCCTGTCCTGCAGCGTGGGTGTGCTTATCCCACTCAGCGCAGGCATGAGCCTAACAATTGCTCAGCCACACACGTACTTGCAGCACTGCTTCTTTATATTGCGCCCACCAAACTTGGGCTTGTCCAGGCAGTTGGTACAGACACCGCAGTCCTCTGGAACCTGGCAGCCAGAACACTGCCCACAGCGCCTGGAGCGCCGGCCTTTCTTCACTGGAGGCTCTTGCTGGGCCTTGTTTCTGGTAACCGGCTTAATTGGCTTGATAGGCGGGGCCAGAGGTTCAGCCTCTTCAGAGCCAGCTATCGATGACTTATCTGTCAAAAAACCAGAATTTCTAATGTGAATTCACTGATGGCAAAGAATGTTTCAGGAGCGTCTAATTTGCTAAAGGAATATATTCCATGAAGCGCAAGTTCATCTGCAGAGCCACACAAGGGCTGCATGTGAGCACGTGTGCATACACACACACGTACGCGTGCATACGTTTGTATGTACACACCCTGCAGCAGACCAAAAGTGTAGCGCAGGACACACAGTTATAACGATTACCGATGGTTAAAAGGATTAACCCTGTGTGAGTGGCATTGTAACAGACAGCCTGGAGCTGGTTAACATACTTTCCCTTGTTAATCACTTGAAGTCCTCATTCTGAGCAGGCAACAAAAGCTGACTTGGTACGAACCCACAGATGAAAACTACAAATCTTCACTCACCGTCATTCCCCATGGAAGACAGTATCTTCTCCCGCTCTTCCCACGGTAAGGCACTCAGAGTGGGCATGTCATCAGGAAACACCGCTCGCTTGCGGCCCAGCGCAACAGCTGCTCTCCTGCAAACGTGTTTTATTCGTGGTCCTCGGACTGACGTTTCTGATGAATCGCTCTCTTGTCCCTAGATTTTAGAACATGGGAACAGACAGTATTCCTAAGGAAGGTACCAAAATGAGGCTGGGAAACACATACTGGAAACTTCTAAGCAACCTAAAAAGAGTTAAGTTGTATCTTAGCTTGCACTTTGTAAGAATCGGGATAAAAAGAAAGGCTCTCAGCCTCCTAAGCCTCGGTTATCCAAGAGAGGGTAAACTCAAGACAACAAGAGGTTTTACTCAGGCGGAATAACACAGGAAGTTTCTACCTGCTACTGGAAAGTAAACTCGCTCATGAAGCTGTGTTATCAAGGCACTGATATCACAAAAAACAGAGTCGACTGGAATTAGACTAACACTTGGTGCTAACTGACCCAGCAGAAGCCCTGACGTACATGAAGCTGCTTGACAGCTTTGTAGCTCCTGGCCTTTCAGATAAGGGCCTTGTGTTTGCCCAGGCGCTAGAGGAAACCGAGCATTTCAGTGCAATTTTCCATGTTTCCATCATAGGAATCTGAAATACCTCCTACTAAAAGGACTCCCCCAAACAGGTGACTGCGACGGCCTGGGCTGCTTCTACCAGGCCAGACATACAGAAGCACACCCTCCCGCATGTCAGAGACCAAAGCTTGAGAGCTTCCCATTTCAAATATGAGCCAGTGATTTTCACCACTAGTGCCATTATGGCAAGTAAACGTTTGAATAAAGTGCATTTCACCTACCTTTCTGGTAGATAGAGAGGGCTGCAGAAAAGGCTTGGTGCGGGGTGGGGAATGGGAAGAGGGAAGTGAGGAAAGCTGTAGGAAGCAGCCCCCCAGTCAGATGCAAAGTCCCAATGGATTTTACTCCTGCCCATAAATGACAGACCATCCCCATGTAAAGTTAAAAACAGAAAGAGACCAAGACCAATTTATCGTCAGAAGCCAGCTGTATGCTTAAGAAGGGCCTACGAGAAACACCAAGGCCAAGACAGACTACTGCAGTTTGCTGGAACTGTGCTTCCAAGAGTGAGTGCCACTACTCTAGATGATTGCTTTGCTTAGATTTATGCGAAGAATCCCACTAAGCAGCTACGCTGCACTGATCTCTAAGAACGCATGCAGCTCCCCCTCGAGCTGACTATGCGGCAGCTCCCTCTCCCTCTCAGCTTCTGCCCAGGGCTTCTCCTTTTCGGATGATCGTTTGCCATCTGTTGCACTAACAGCTGCGTAGCTCGGCACGTTAATTCTTCACGCTTAGGATACGAAAGCTACTTATGACTTTCAGCGCAAGTTCAAAGTAAGATGCGCTCTAGCAAAAAACAGAAAAACAAACCAAAGCAAAGCAGACTTGGAAAAAGGAGTACCTGTGCTTTTGGCTGATCTGCCTGTTTGAGGGACTTGCTCTTCTCAATCTTGTACAGCTGGGCTTTTGCCTTTTTCAGAAGGCTGGCCACCCTCTTGTCAGTCATGGGCAGTTTGTCTGCTTGAGCCAACATGGAGCTGATGGAGGAAGCGGAATGTTTGACAGTGCTGGATGAAGGAGCAGAGAGACGCAAGGCTTTTTCCTTCTCCAAGGCCGGCGCAGCGGGGCTGAGGTCCAGATCCGATTTGTCTGACCCCCCTCTACCTTTCTTGGATGTTTTGGTTTTGCTGGCTGCTGTATCTACCATAGCAGCAGTGGCAACGTCTGCCGCGGCATCTATTGCTGTAGATTTCTTCCGCCCGGCAGTTTTTTTGGCAGAGGACGATGCTGCAACGTCTTCGCTGGCAACTTTTTCTTTGGGCATTTTACCTACAGGAAACAAAGCAGAGCTACTCTGAATTTCTGACCCTTTTCTCCTTTTCTCTTTCCTTGACTCCCGTTTGTTCTCCTTTTCTCTCTCTCTGTCTTTCTCTCTGCTCTTGTCCTTCTCCAGGCTTTTGTCAGCATCTTTATCTTTGGAGAGTTCCTCTGCTGCCCTGTCCTTGCTTCTGCCTCTCTCTGTCTGGGGACTGGACGTGAACCAAGGGAAGAGAGGAGTCGGGCTACCAGATGAGAAGGGCTCTGCTGGAGTGCTGGTCTGCTTCCTCGCTCTCTGGCTTCTTTCTGCCGATTCCCCAGACTGCGTCAGGGAATGGGAAGGGAAAGTAAAAGTTGAATTTAAGGCACTAGTGGCGAGGGAACTAACAGAAATGCTAGTTAATGAGGAGGAGACAGATGACTGTGGGGTAAGAGTTGTCAGGTCAGAGGTACTAAGTCTTCCACTTCTCGTCCTCATGGAGTGCGAAGGAGATCTGGGTTCCGATCGGATGGGGCTGAACACTCTCCTCTTCCGCTTGCGAGAAGAGACGCCCGTTGCAGAGGTCCCTGTCGTGGTTCGGCCGACTGATGAGGGCAGAGTTACAGATTCAAAGATCCTGGAGTGAGCCTCGCTGGGCGTGAATCTGGGTGCTCTCAACAGAGGGCTTCTCTTGTGCATGTCAAACCTTGTTCCAGAGTGAAGAGAAAACAGGCGTGCTGGAGCTGTGGCACCTGGCGTCGAGAAGCCAGATGCAAAGCCAACATCCTCCGGTGTCAGCGGAGGGGGTCGGAAGTTATCGAATATCGGTTTGCGAATAAGACCCTCTTTGGCATACTTTGCTGATGAGAAGTACTGTGGTTCTGACCTGGAATGCTTCAGGGAGGTCCACCTAAACGTCGGCTCACGCAGAATTGACTTCCGTTTCTCTTGCATCGGCGCAGCAGAAGCAGGGAGAAAGGGTGAGGCTAGCGGTATGGTAGGAGGCATAAGCCACGGGGTATGGTCCGAGATGCTGGAAGCAGGCTGCAGCGGTGGGGGGGGAGTGAGCAAAGGGGGAGGAGGGGAGGAGGAAGATTGCTGCTGCGGCACACTTGGCAAGGCTGACAGCTTTTTAGCAGTCCTCTGGCCAAAACTTCTTTCCGTTATTGAAAATCTTCTGTTTCTCCTATCGCCGTTATCGTTTTCAGGGGACTGAGAAACAGGCAGTGGTGTGTGAACTTCTGGAGTATTGCTTCGCTCTTCAGACAGCGCCTGCATCTCCTCAGAAGCCTGCGAGTCCGTCGAGGTATCCACACTGGGGCTACTAGACCGCGAGGAGTCTGACGACATCTGAGACGAATGCTGAGAGGCAGCACTGGACTTTTCACTGGAGCCACAAGACGTAGCACTGAACCTGCTGTTTGGTGTGGATTCTAGTCTGGATATTTTAATAGGAGGATCGTAGTCTTCATCCTCAATGAACCGTTTGGGTGTTTTTATAATCCGTGAAGAGATAGCGCTCACCACCGGCATGATGAACTGTCGGATATTTTTGAGCTGGGTTCTCCCCTTCCTGCCCTGCAGTTTGGCCGCTTCTTTCTCAATCTTTTTTTGTGCCCCCTTTTTAGCCCTCTGCAAGAGTTGCTTCGCAATCGCAGCGTCCGTCCTTTTGGTGGAAGGTATAATCCTGACAGGCTTAATCCTGCGCGGACTCTGTCTGACAGCAGTCTTCTCTTCTTTCGTAAGAGGTGGCGTGCCGTCCTTCTCTTTGCGCATCCTTTGGGGTTTCTCCAGCTGCGAGTTTATGACTAAGGTCGAGGAAGTCTTTAAACGTTCAGAGGATGGTGGCCTACCTCTCCTGCGCACAATCTGAACGCTTTTCCTCCCAATCTGAAGTTTTGCCCCAGGCTTGAATTTAGATTTCAGTGGGGAGAGCTTACTAGTTCTTAATTTCTTGATTTTAGTTGCTTGCTGAAATGTAGTGGATGGTGACCTTTTGATTTTTTTCAGACTCTCTTTTTCTTCTTTACTGCCCTTCTGAAGGTCCGATGCGTCCTTTACTTGTGACAATTTGAACTTCACGCCCGTAAGCGCTGGAGGCCTTCCTCGCCTTTTTTCCCCACTCTTCAACTCCTTCTTCTTTACTTTCTCCATGGATGTGGTTTCAGACTTGCTCGAAGGGGAACACACTGACGAAGAGTCTGACAGTACAGCTGAACTTCGGTCAGAACTGCTCCGGGGCCGCCCGCGAGGTTTCCGTGGACTAGATTTAACTGAGAGGGGAGCAGAGAATGCAGAGCACACATTAAATTTCTCCGAGTGTCGGATCAGCGTTACCCAGGTCGCACACGTACTTACTCAGTATCAGTCCCACCGCCCGTACAAGTTGCCAAGACACTTTAGTTAATCAACAAACGAAAATACAGTTTTATCAATACATGTAAAGACTCTGCTCCCAACAAACCTCTTCTCCTGTATGAAGTAGATAATTTTTTGAAAAATGCAAACCTGCCTTTTCATAACAACTATATATGCAATGGCACGAACCCACTATCAACCTAATGTCGAGAGGGAGAAATAATTCTTATGGGCATGTGCCTTTCAAACACAGTAAAAGACGTTTCATCTTTCTTTTTTTAAGCAGATCACAGTTAGTTGAAAGGGAAAAAAAAAAACGTCCTTCTCCAGTACCATCCACCTGCACTGCTAAGGGATAGCTCGGTATGTCAAGAACAGCATACAGGGAGAGCTTGATCCAAGGTAATTTACTAAAAAAACTGGTTTTAGCTTTGAAAGACAGTTAGCACTTGGCATTGCACTTGGAATTATCAAGCAGATGCACAAGCCTGGATCGCTCACCTCTGTCAATGCATTTCAGTGCCCGCCAAACCCAGCCAGGCCCGTCCCGGGTCTCCGCAGAGCTCTGACCATGGACTGCGCTCCTCACCGAAATGCCCTACTAGCAAGGCTCTCCACAGCAGAATTTGCTGGCCAGGCCAAGGCGAGCAGATGAGCGTGGAGGATGAGCAGAGTGCTGTGGTGAGAGCATTTATTGACAAGAACATAAATCACAGCTGAATGCATTCACTGGCAGTCCCAGCATGATTTCATCCTACATCTTGGAAGCTGAAAATGCAACAACTTCACTACTGCTTATCCTCCAGTGTTCCATATTTGTTTTGTTTCGAAAAAAGTGAAGGTTCTGGTTACAGGCAGTAACGAGTCTATTGAAAGATACTGAAATATTCAAACCAGTTTTAGATCGTTGCTACTAAAATAACTGCCTCTCCAAAACACTAACATGAGGTTTCAAACACTGGTTTCATCAGTGTAACTCTTTTACTCAGTTTCCTTGTTCCGTAACAGATCAGGCGTGAAGAGCCCAGAACTGACTGAGTGGAATCCAAAGACTGGAGTGGCCTTTACGGTGGACGAGACTCGGTGGAACAAACAGGAGAGGCACGGCAAACCTGCCACAAAGGAGGATACACAGTCAACATCCAATCCCGCAACTTGAACGTACCTGTGGGGGACCTGGTGGGACTTCGTACTTTGACTTCTTCATCTGAACCAAAACCTAAAAACTGTTCATCCTGCAATGAGAAAGCAGGTGGAAATTTGAAGATGCGGGTATTAACATTAAAACGAACTTCACTGTGATCAAAGCATGAAAGGATTCTAGAGGATTTTCCCTCCCCGAGTAACGTACTGGCATTTGCTCTTCTAGCAAACAATTGCTAAAAAGGAAAGACAACTTTTATATATACATATAAAGCAGCTACAGTTTACAGCTATGGAATAATCAAAAGGAGTTACAGGGAAACAGAGGGCAAGGATATGTGGAAACAAACCCTTAATGCACAAAATCCACTGCTCGTATCAAACTGCAAAGGTCTAGTTTGATAAGCTCTTATTCCAACTATCCTAAAGACATGCTCCAGCAAGATAAGTGTTTCCATTTCATTTTGTTTTTCCAGTACAAATGTAGACTAACTTCCTCCAAACTCGTGTAAAAGCCTCTCTGGATGAGGACAAGCATCTGAGGTCTGCAACTCTGCCCAAGCATCCAGTAGCTCAAGCATGACCTTGGGGTTTGTGCCGGTCCCTTTCTGACAGCTCCCCTAAGAGAGGGCTTCTACCCGCTCCCGCATGACCCAACAGTGAGGTGTACGGCCTCTGGAAGGAAAACGCACCACTTCAGGGCCGTTTTGGAGCCTACAGAGATCGGCCTGCCTTCAGAGGGATCCCACCCCACCAGCTCCACCGGCTCCATCCCAGCTACAGAACAAGTTAAAGCAGACTGAAGGCACTGAGGGGAAGACACAGCCTCCCCTACGACACAGGTGTCGTTCACACACCCCAGGAGCTGCAGCCTGTCATACCGCTAAGTGTCTAGAAACTCTGCAAACCAGTACGGTGGCGGACCAAGCTTTCTCTCAGAGGCACCGAAGGCTGTTTCCTCTCCTACGGCTCCCAACAAAGTCACCACCAAAACCGCATTTCTTCCTAAGGGACCACAACCCTTACCAACTGCTACACTGCAGGGAATGATGACACTAGTAGCCATGTAGGTAACGGTATGGAACGTCAAGGACAATTTTCTTAAAAACTAACTCTCGATTACAGTAAAGGCGGGTTTTGTTGTTGGTTTGGGTTGTTTGTTGTTTTTTTTTAAATTCACTTCAGACTTTGTCTTTAGGAGAGATGCAAACCTGACTCCCACTGTAAAGCTTGTCCCCCCAACAGAGGCGTGACATTACAGGCACTCTGCTCACGTTAAGTCAGGTTTTTCAGAGACTATGCAAAAACGGCAATCCTATTCCTCCGCCACCAAAATTAGCGACACGTTGTTTTTGTGTTGTTCCAGCTTTCCTAGCCTGATTTCACTGCAGGTATTTATGTTCTCCAGTCTTAAGTTTCCTCCGAGATGTCCCGTGCTGCCTCTTGGAACTGCCATGCGATGTGGCCACACGCGAGCAGTAACTGCGCCATTCCTGTAACGGCTTGCGCCTGCAAAGAGCTTTGGGAAGAGCCAGCGCTGCAGGAGCAGTATCCTGAACGCAGAAAGGTGCAACACTGTGGACAGGAGCAGGTTAAGCTGTGCAAAGGTGATGTAGCTCAGGCCTGACAAAAGACTGTCAACATGGTGCCTGCTCTCCACCTTGTGCCTTCTACGTGAAATTTCCAATCCATGTGCTTACAGGCCAGGCCAGGAAGAGAGCCTCAGCTACTGAAACCAGTTTACAGAAATTAAACCACACACACTGAGACTCGTACCTGTGGCTGCAGCAAAGTCGTGATGCAATAAAAAGCTGCAAGGCTTAAGGCAAACTATTTCTCAAAATTTTCTGCTTGGTTTCTGTTTGATGAGCATTAAACGATTCAAATAGCGTAAATACTCTGAGCAGAAGGCTGTGCAAGTTTTCAACACAACTAATGCTCTAGCGAGTCAGATAAAACACATATACACTTGGGATGCAGTTCCTAATCACTGTCAGCAACTATCATCGCGCAGCGAGGGAAAGGGGGACAGTCCTGCCCCGCCACACATCCCTGCTGCCTGTCTGCTCTTTGCAGTCACAGCAGCGGTGCCGAGAAAACCAGAAAAAGCAACAATAAAGCAATGTAAAAGAAATAAAATTACGCCAACACGCATTCTTTCTACCCGAGGAACCTTGCATCACGCAGAACCCTCCGAGACCTTTTCCTGAAAGGGAAAGGCTACCACCTCTCAACTTTAACCCTAGAGCAATAAAAGCGGAGCAAGAAAGGCTGCCGCTCGCAGCACTGGGGATCCATTGCCAGCACGTCACGCCTGCCGCTCCCCGAGCACGTGGGCTGCCGCGGGATGTAAACACTGCTGGGCAGGCAGGGCCTGCGCCCAGCACCCCGGCACCCAGAGAGGCTGCCCACAGAGACAAATTTGGGCTGGAATGCTCTGAACACGAAGAACGCAGGCAGAAAAACACCAAGCTACCTACCAACAGTTGGGTCTGGAAATGCAAGGGGAACAGCTGCTTGCCCTGTGTGGTTTCTTCTTCCTCAGCCTACCAAAACCTGAGATGTGTGGCACCTTCACACACATCATCATGTGCGTACAGCGTACGCTGGGCACAGAGACGGGCCAAACAACGCTGACCTCCGTAGGTATGAACACGTCTCCCCCACGGGAACAGAACTTACTGCTGCAAGCAGAGGGTTCCTGAGGCATGTATACAGCCACTTACAGGAGAATCCTACAGGCTGCTTGGTGAAAAAAGACAGCACGGACTTCCTTCCATAAAACAATTTCCAAGCCTCCCAGCACTAACTAAACACCTCCCCAGTGCCTCACTCATTAGCTGCGCGGGAACGGCTCTGGGCAGGGGCAGCTGCCGGCCGTACTTGCAGAGCCACAGCACAGCCGCCCGGGCAGCACACCCGGCAAACGCCCAGCCCTTGCCATCGCAGTGCCAACGCGCCCAGCTCTAAGGACCGCTCACCTTTCCGATAGACCACTTCAACACTAAATCACCAGACGAACCATTTTCCGGGAGAGGAACAGACACAAAGACTTATTTACAAGACTGAGTTAGAGACCACCCCTGCCCAGAGGGGTGAGCAAGTTCAGTGTCATCTACACTGAAATCAGTTACTGGCGCTCGACTTACATGTAGATGAAACGCTTGCCATCGGCCGACAACTGCAAACCTCCGAACACAGAGAAAGAGAAGCATCTAATATTAAATACAGTCTCACCCAGCTGCAAATGAAAATAACCCCACATATACCAACCAAGTGGCCAAGGGGCTGACTGCAGTCAGACCTGCAGAATAGAGAACAAGCACGCATTTAAAGTTATGACTCGACACTTTGGTGTTCGAAGGTACCAGTGTCATGCGACAGACGTGTATTTTCTGCCCAGAAGGAAGCACCAGGTCCAAAGACACAGGAGAACCCATCATGTGGCTCTAACACTCCAATCACCCCTCCGCTCTTTATGAAAAGAAAGAGGTATTCCACTTTTACTTCCCCTGGAACTGGCATTATTTCTAAACTGAGCTCCGTTACCTTACTTTTCCAATGGGATACCTTAATTCTGGCTTTGGCCTGATATCCCAGGCATGATCATTTTCTCCTCATTTCCCATCAAGCAGTCACCAGACGTGTCTACGGTAAAAGGGCTCTCTCCACAAAATGATCACTTGGTCTTCTTTTACAACTATGAGTAGCAGGAGCAATAGATCATTCATGTTTGCCAGGTGACATCCATGCGTGTATCGGCGACCTCAAAACGGTTGCTCTCACGATCCGTTAAGGCAGCCTTGTAGCTTGTCAGAGAAGATCGAGGAGGACACTAAGTCCCAGCAGGCATTTGCCAGGCTAAGCCATCCAGTCAGCCATCGTAAAACAAAATGCAGATCTGAGGCAAATTAGGCACGAACAGCCTCCCTCCGGTTTTTCAGAAGTGACTATAAAGCATGACAGATGGACAGCGATTAAAAACCATAATGATTTTGACTGTGACCTCATTTACCTGAGAAAGAACAATACAAGGCAGAGAAGGTCACTCGGGATTATGAATGAAGGGCTGAGGGAAGGCTTGCCTCATGTGCAAGACACGAAGCCTAGCTGAGTAGGCAAGGGGCGATCCCTCCATGGGCAGCAGAGCTTCCACGTACATCTCCCGCTCAAACCCTGCCCTACCTCAGCTGGTTTAAACCTCAAAGTTGTGAGCTGATGACGACAGGCTTTTCCTGAAGTAACCCACCTACTACAAGGAAGAGAAAGGAGCAAGCAAGTTTCTATTACAGCGTTCTTGAGCAAAATTACTTTTCAAAACATTTCTGACTAAAGATCTTGGAGGAAAATCCACCTGCAAAGGAGAAACTATCATGAAGGTACCAACTAATGTCCCGAGCTCCATCTGAGGAATAACAGCATAACCTGCACCACCGCGAATCTGTGAAGTCACAGGGGACTGTCATCAAAGCTGTCAGAAGCACTAAGCCAGCAAACACAGCTGTTCCAATCAGCTCCTGAAAAGGTTTATTTAATTTCACAATAGAGTTGTCTGAACAACACTTTACTTCTCTTCCTGTCCACCGTCTTGGTTTTGGCCCCAATTACGCAGCACCTCATCTTCTTGGAAAGAGATAAGCTATTTTTAGAAGCTCATTCAGAAGCCTGCTTAGTAACTATGGCACAATATCGAGCAGACTTCTCTCCTTTCAGCGGAGTAAACATCCTCAAGGGTTGGCAGTAAGTAACCCCCAGATAAACGCCGGGTGTGCTCTGCGCTCCTGTCAGAAGTGGAGTCATCCGGGAGCTGAGGGAGATGCTTCCCAAGAGACTGCTTGCCATGCAATGTTGCTAACAGGCGGCAGAGCACGTGGGGTTACTGTTATGTACTGTCTCGGCTGAGGGTCCACTTGTCTTTTCATCCTTTAATTAGACGAAAGCTCTGCACGGGAGTGACGCACAGACTCTGCTGGGACTTCGCCTCAAAACAGCACCAACTGACACAGCGTGTCCCAAGAACAGCGCTCGGCTGGGTCACCGCCACACAGCAGCCCCCAAACTATGACAATGGGAAGATACACTCCCGTGACTGTCGTGCAGCTCTACCCTCAGCAATCAACCATGACAATACAGCCGTGATTAGGACTGCGGCTTCCAGAGTCCCTCAGATGACACCTAGTTTTAGAATGAGAAAGAGCAAGCTGCTCTTTACGGGGCTCCAGCGCCGAGAGTGCCTGTTCTGACAGTCTGACCCAGCGCGCACATCAGCCTTGCCAGCTTGCTTGGAGGAAAATGAGACTATCCAGCGGTAGGAGGTAACGAGGCAGCCAGTCTCTCGCTACCTGGCCAAACCGCCAGCAGCAGAACAGACTGACTTACGGCAGCAGCCCACTACCGAAACACAGGCGGTCTCTGCTTTCCCCAGAGCCCTGGTTCCATCCTGGATGAGAAATTCTGATGTTCAATTTCCACTCTGAATGAAGAAGGATGCTTTTTAGAGCCCCTGAAGCAGTCTCATTCTGGTGGCAACAAGCTTTCAACACTACCCCTGAGGAAGAGGGTCAGCCAAGCTACTACCTAGAAAGAGTGAGCTTGCACCCGGTGAGAAAAAAGCAAGACCAAAGCCTCCTGGACCACATCTAACAGACCACTAGCAACACTGCTTCTGGCAAGCAAAATCTCTCTCTCCCAGTTCTATAATGGACATTTGGAAAGCAATGCTTCAGCCAGACTTGGACAACTGAGGAAAGGAAAGAATTCTAGAGCTTGTTGTTAAACAAAAGCAGACATAACTAATGAAGCCACCCAACACACCAAAGCAGCGGGCTGCAAAACTTCAGGTACTTCTGCACACGCATGGCTATGCTCTAAAGTTGCTGTATTGATGCATTAAAAAAATCATTAGTAGTGGCAAACTCATCTTTCGCTCCTAAAGAGACACACACAGCCCAGCAAAGCACAACAATGCTCTTGAACTCGAGCTGTGCTTTGTAGCTTGGCGCGGGGGAAGACAGCTCGCCCCTCTCTGGGAATGTTCTGGTATCCCTTTACCTTAAGGGCCGAGAATTCACTTGCTGTTGGCGCACAAGACTGAGCTGAGAGGACTGACAGTAATGAACCCCAATACTCTCCGTAAAGAACAAGATCATCAACACCCCAGAAGCTTCACCTAGCTGAACGGATTTAATTGCCAGAGAAGCATCACCTTTGAGTAGTTTGCAAGAACCCCCATTCTTTGCCAGGGTCAACTCCAGTGGCCACCAATGCTGGAGAGAGACGCGCGATGCAGCATCTCACCAGTGACTGCCTTTGCCTGCCCTTTACCAATACGGCAAACCCGCCTGGACTTGGCAAGAGATGGGAGGGGATGAGGATGCCTGCCAATAAACGCCAGAGAGCGTTTCCTCAGGGAGTCTACAGGACGGGTCAAGAAGAGGAGATGACCTCCGCTGGAGCAACAAAGCCTTGCTGGCTTGTGACCTGGAGCAAGGAAACGAAGTCCCTCTGCCAGAAGGCTCCCTCTGACCGCAGCAGGTTACCCGTGTTTCTCTTCGCTGAAACCAAACACAACTGAAACCTGAACAAAACGCCTCCTCGTCGCAGTTTTACTTCACACAAGACAGCGCCTCTTCCCACTTAATTCGTGCTGCTTAGAAGTGTCACAGGCAGCCAGCTTTGGCACCGCAGCTGGAAAACCTGCAGCAAGCAAGGGACACCCCTCGCAGGTGTCCCAGGAGAAAAGTGTCTGCGCCCGCCATCACCCACTTCCTTGTGGGAGCCATCGGCACAGTTCCACAGGCACTCTGCAGGGTAGGAGGCGGCAGCCTTAGCAGGGACACATGTCGAAGACAGTGAAAAGAGGCGGAGAAGCAAACTACTGACTCAAAGAGTTACCCAGTCTCTTCCCTCATTTCCTCCAAAAGTGGCACAGTAAAATCTGTAGTTCAGCGCTTTGATGACAATACAGAAACACGCGGTGAAACACACTGCTGCAAGAGTCTGTCCTGCGAGTTTTCCAGCTGAAGGAAGGGCAACATCGAAAAGCCCCCGCAGCAAACCGGTCAGAGCACGTTGCTGCTGTTTCTGAAACCATCTTAGCTACCCATCACCGCTGTCAGGGAGACCAGTGACACCACCTTCCAGCGAGAACAGCTTCTTATGGGGAGCCCCAAATCCCCTTCTGCCAAAAAGCTTCATAAAACCGCTGCTCTGAGGGTTTCCACTACAGTGTAATGTTGACCGAATCGCAGACATGGGAAACTCACCAGGATGGTAAAAACATGCACTTTTATTTTCACACTCCTGACAAAGGAGCACCCGAGTCTTCCAAAAGGAGAAAAAGCATGACGGAGCCCTCCGTCTCTTGGACCATGATCTGTATCGCCTTCCCTATGCATCTCTTGTTTTACATCAATACCCACGAGCAGTTATCGCCCCATGCGTGTGCGGTAATTGTACTACCAGTAACAGGCAGGGCTCTACACCTCCACCTCATAGATTAAACACCCAGGCAGTTTGATAGTCACTGTTCCACGTGACACTAGGAGAGAAAATTTTGAGGCAGACAGAATTTTAATGCCCATGAAGGAGAGAAATCATCTGTACTTCCAGCTCCGGCGTGACCGTGGCAGCAGGATGGAAACCCCTCCTTCCTCCCAGCACATGGACCAGTACTGTTTCAAAACAAGGCAGCCATCGATGAACGTCTGAGATGCTAACATTTACCTCGTAAAACATTATGATCCATGCACAATTGCAGCAGCGCTACTGGAAACCCCATCATCACCATGACGTTCCACTTCAAACCTCAAGTTTCTGCAACTTCCGAGCTGACGCAGATTTATGGAGTAAACTGTCAACGTGCATCCAACACGCTCTCAACTTTTATGACCCAAAGCTTCAATTAAACTTGAGGGACGGGGAGAGGGCTCCGAACTGACAGGCGCAGCGGATATTAACAGCTACGTGCAAGCTTCTTTTATCCTAAACATCGACATAACGACTCAAGAAAACACAGCCAGATCTCCCTTATTGCTAAAGCACCGTTCACATCCAGCAGAAAGGATAACACGTGGTACAAAAGCCACCGTTTTCAATCAGTAACAGCTTTACTGTGCAAAAAGTACCCCCCCAGCTCTTGCGGTGACACAATCAAGTATCACAACGTTGCTCCCTTAAAGCGAGCTGGTTTCAAGATAACTCAGTGAAACGCCGAGTTGCAGCAGAAGTCAAGGATTGGCACAAAGTCACCAGAAACCCAGGAGTATGCAGCGACACCCCGCAATGCAGGTACCTTTCAGATGAGAAATAAAGTCTTCTACCAACCATAAAGTGGCCAAGGAGCGAAGGGAAAGACCGAGCATAACACTTGCTCTGGACTTCTACTTTCATGTTAGATCAAATTTTGATGGTAACGCACAATTTCAACAGGTACTTACACAAGTGAACAGCGGAACGCAGCATGCCACCAAGAGGTCAAAAAAATAAGCAAGCAGAGCAGAAGTCATCCATAAAAAGATAACACAGCTTCTTCCTCTGATTGCCACAGACTCCTCAACTCAAAGCCTCAACTCAGTGTCGATTCCCGACATGGAACACCAACTCTGCTGAAGATTGGGACTGGCTTGGTTCAGGCTTGCACCCTCCACCACGTGGAACTGAACGGTGGGAGCACGAGGCAGTCATTCAAAGGACAGGGTGAGCCCCAGTAAGCAAGCGCCTTCTGGAAGCCCGCTTCTCAAAGAACATCTCCACCCAAAGCGGGGTACCACAGGGGCACCAGAATGTCACTGTTTCAGCGCTGACACACAGCCACCCTCTCCTCTAAAGAGACCATGGGCGGCACCTGCACGCGGATTTCCTAGATGTGCCTGAGCACTTTTCACATCGCCCACTCCCACCCCGCAGAGAGCTCGCACCACAGCAGCAAAGAGCTCGTCCTGATGCTTCTGGGGACCGGCAGTGGTGCTGTGATCTTCACTGCGACTATAACCCGTGTAGAATAAGGCAACGATCAGGAGAACCAGCTCCTTCAATGCTAAAGTGCTTTGTTTCTCCAGCATCACCCAAGGAGAGAAACCAACCCAGGGAGCCAACTGAACGTGAACACTAAAGAGTATCCGCTCTCCCAGTACGCCCGAGAAGGCAGGCACAGGTTGCAAATTTAGAACAAGGAAAAGCACCCTGGCCCTACCCCTTCCCTGCTCCCGAGCAGTCAGGTCAATCTCAACCTACGGGCACCAAGCCCTCAAGAACATTTATCATTAGTTCTCACTCTGTGTAACGTTATTGGACAGAAGTCTTCAGTAGCTACACAGAAAACTGAGGTAAGAAGTAAAAGTCCCCAAGATCCAAGAGACCCTGTCTTCATCAGCTGCTGCCACCAAAACTGTATGCAAGCTATTTTATTCTAAAGCAGAGAAGCCACAAAGGCCAGACTCACAAAGATCTTTCAAAGATGTTTTAGAGGTTTTTTTGACATGCAAAAATATACTTTCAGACAACTGGAATTAAAAAAACACCAATCCAACCCCAAACAACCCAATGTCATCTTAGAAAAAAAGAAAAAAGAAGAGAAACCAAGCAACTCGCCTCCCCCCCCGCCCCCCCAACCTCCCGAGTTGTTAACTCTGCGGTCAGGTTGGTTAGCCAGATTTCAGTCATTTCTGCCGCTCAACAAGTGCTCCTGAGGTATTAACTTCTTTCAAGTGGACCCGGTAAATTCCATGCAACCTGGTCTATTGCAAACAGAAAAACGTACAAGTATCCCAAAGCACTGCTTTTAAGACACCAGTACTGAACAAAAGGGATGCCAACGGGCAGTCCGAGTTGAACCCGAAAGCGCTGTACTGGTGAGGTTAAACGCGCTTCCAGGATCAGCTCTGTGTGCCCAAACACGACCCCCTTCCTGCCGGCACCGCAGCCTGCTGGAGCTGCAGCTCTGCAGCCCAGGAATTACTCCCGCTCAGCCGCGGGTGACGAGCTCCACTTCATGGCACCCAACAGAAAACACCAGCACTGAGCCGGAAAGACGCACGAGAACTGTATTTTTACGTGCGTTTTGGTAAACTCTGATATCGCCAGCGACAGAACAGCAAAGCCACTGCTCTTTAAACGGGTAAAATATAGACAAAGATACGCTCACCCGCTCCGCAGCTGACAATCTGCCTGCAGAAGAAGAGACAGAACTGGCCTTTCAAAAAAAATTAAGCATTCCTGCCACAAAGGACCCGAGGAATTTTCTTGCTGGTGCAAGGACGCAGCTAACAGGCGATGCAAAACAAGAGCCGGGGGAGCGAAACGCTGCAGCTTGTAGTAAGTAACACACCCCCATCATGTCTTCCCTGCTCTGTCAATAGGTGGGCTGTTGTCAGACTCCTGCTCTGGCTGCCTTAGAAAGGCTTAAAAAAAAAAAAAAAAAAAAAAAAAACCCAACAAAAAACCCGAAGGCAGGAAGAAGAGCAACTGAAAAAAAAAAAAAAAAAAGGGAAAAAAAAAGAAAAAAACAGGCGGCTGTGGGTGGGTGCCAGCCCCGGGGTCTGGCTGGGCGCCCGGGGCACGGCAGCCCGGCTCCCCCCACGCCCCCTCTACCGGGGGAGGCCGCCGTTCCCCGCCGATCATCCCGGCCGGCGAGGGGATGGCGGGCAGCCCGGCCCCGCGGGGAGAGCACCCGCCGCCGCCCCCGGCCCGCCCTACCTGCCGGCGGCGGGCAGCGCGCTGCTCGCCCCCGCGGCGGCGGAGGATGGAGGTGGCGGCGGGGAGGGACCGGGAGGCGCGGAGGCCCCCCCCCCCCCCATCCCCGGCGGCGGGGGCGCGCCCTTTGTGCGGGGCGCGGGAGCGGCGGCGCGGGCCCCGCGGGCGCGGAGGTGTGTCCGGGCGGTGCGGTGCGGGCAGGGGGTGTGCCGGGCCGGGCCGCGCCAGGGCGGAGCGGGGATGCTGCGGAGCGGGACCCGCGGGCCGCGCCCGCCCGCCCTTACCGAACACTCCCCCCCTCCTTCCCCCAGCCCCCCACCCCGGGCCCCGCCGCCCCTCCTCACCTCTCCGCTGCCCGCCTCGGCACCGCAGGCCGCGCGGAACCGCCGCAGGTTGATGCCGATGGCGGCCGAGACCTGGAGCGCCGCGTCGAAGCCGGGTCCCACCCCGGCCGCGGGGCCGCCGGAGCCGCCAGAGCCCGGCGCTGCCCCGCCTCCCCCGCTTCCCGCCGCCCCGCCGGAGCACGGGCCGCCGCGCTCCCCCTCGCCCGCCGCCGCCGGCGCCGCCGCCGCCGGCTCGGCGGCTCGCAGGCTCCGCACGGCCGGCACCCGCAGCCGGGATCCCCCCAACCCCCGGCGGCCCCAGCCGCCGCTGCCGGGCCGGGCAGGGAAGCGCCACCGACCGCTGTGCGCCATCTTTACTGTGAGGCGACGAGCCAGAGAGCGGGGCCGGGCCGCGCCCCGCGCCCTGGATAGCGCTTCGCCGGCCTGCAGAGGTCCTGCATAAGGGCGGGCGTCATGCAGGTTGCGGGGCCCCGCCATCCCTCCGCCCGGGCGCCTGGCTGAACCATGCGCGGCCGGTGCTAGCCCGGCATAACGCTGGGCAATATGCAGGGTCCCGGGCCGGCCTCCCAGCGCGGCCCGCCGCCCTGGATAGCGCAGTCTTCCGCCGCCGTCGTCCCCGATAACTCGGCGGACCGTGCAGGCGCGGGGCCCCGCGTGGGCAGACCCCGGAACCTGGCTGCTGCATAAGCGGGCCACCAACAGCCAGCATAATCGCGGTGGCGATACCGAGCCAGGGCGCGAGCCGCCTGTGCCCGGGACCGCGCATACGGCATAGCCCGGCCCGCCGATCCCCTGCATCGCACCAAGCCATATGCAGGGCGCGGGGCCGGCGGCGAGGCGGGAGGCCGGCGGGGCGGGCCCGGCCTGACAGAGCCCCTCAGCCCCTGACAAGGCGCCCGGGCCCCCACAGCGACTCCGGGGCCGGTGTGGAGCGGAGCCGGGAAAGCGGGGCTCGGGGCGGGCCAGCTCAGTGGGGGAAACACAGAGGGGGCCGCAGCGCGGGGCTACCCAGCGCTGATGGCCTCAGCCCCTCCCCGCCCCGGCCCCCACGCCCCGCTTGCCTCATCAGCCAGGCCGGCGTCCCACCAGGCGCAGTCTCCAAGGAGGAAGGTAACGGCAGTGGCAGTAGGCCAGCAGCCACCTCCGGTCCCCGGCGTCACACGGCAGGCTGGCCTCCATCTTGTACAGCACAGCAAGAAGGGGGTTAATGTCCAACAGGTGCCCACCGCATTCCCCGAGAGCAGCTCCGCCGCCAACACACGAGCATCCCTCACAGAACCCTCCATTTGGGGAACATAACACACCCCTCACCTTCCAAGCTCCTCAGCTGCAGGGAGGGAGGGACTGAGGAGAGAAAGGCTGTTCACCCGTTACACCAGCCACCCAACAGTACCTGTGATGCTAAAGAGAACAGAAAATCTGCAGGAGCCCTCAGGGTTTACAGATGTCGCTTCTTTTCCGCTTACCTCCCCCGACTTGATGGGCTGCTGGGGTTCTGCTGTGGGAGCAGCGCCAGGGCAGCTCCTCCCGAGGACCTCCAGAGAGGAGAATTAAAATGAGATGGTTTCTGTCTCTCCAGGCAGCCTGAAGGGGACTGGAGCCTTTCCAAGCTCTCCCGTGCTTTGCTAGCCGGATTGAATCCAACGCTCGCTGTGAAGGCAGCCCGGCCACTCTTGCGTCCAGCACTGGCCCAGGAGCTGCAGCACAGGGCCCTGTGCCCCAGAGAGCAGCACAAGGCAGGTGGGCCCAGGAGGGCTTATCCTCAGGGAGGTTCTCCGGGGTCCAGAAACCTCCTGTAAATCGAGATCATGCCTTGAATCCCCCATCCAGCCTTGCTGTCTCTTGGTAATGAATCCATGCTGCAGCACCTGGTTGGTTCTGCACACCGGAATCTGTTTGCTGGGTGATGGGTTTGCACAGCTGGGAGCCACAAGCTGCCAGGCGGGGGCCATTTGCAGGGTCACCATTCACCCTCAATGGGCTTCAGCCCTGGCTGGGTTTGTTGGTGCCTTCTGCAAGAACGCACCACTTCCTTGGAGGGAAGTAAGAAATGGCCAAGTCCTCGGGCAGCAAAGGAACCAGCAGGAGCACCCGGCAAAGCCCAGGAACAAAAGCGTTTCTGCAGGACAGCTGCTGCTTGGCCAAAATCGCCATCTCCTGGACAGAAGTGAACTGGGACAGCTCCCAGTTCCGACTGGGAACCCTCTTCTGGGACAGTAAACACGGCTAAGCCTGATCCCAGAGGCACTGCCAGCTGCAGGGAAGCCCTTGGGAAGAGGATCTTCTGAAAACCCGTTAGCACGCAGGTGATGTCACCAGGTTTTTGTACCCAACTCTACAGAGGCTGGTCGGAAACGAGCACCATTGTGTGGGGAGCAAAGGTGACATGCACAGCAGAGCTCCGCTTACCTCAGAGGCCGCTACTCCACTCCACTCCACGCCATGCCACCCCACAGGCTCCGGACCGGTGGAGCTGGCCAGGATGGTGCTGCCAACCCCATGGCCAGAGCCACAGCCGCTGGCGTGGGACAGTGGCAATAAAGTCCTGGCCCCTCTCTTTGGCTCACGCTGACTCACGTGAGTTGCGTTCAAAAACCAGCGGGAGCATTTGCACTCCCAGTTTGAAACTGGGGCTCTCGGGCCTTCCCCAACGTTGTCCAGGGCCGAGCACTGACCCATGGTGGTGTCGCTAGACCAGCGGCTTGTGCCATCCCGGGGGACCGGCCTTTGGTGTGACCCCTTGGAGGGGCCGACCTCCACCCCCGCCACCACAAAAGACCAGGGACAGCTCGGCACCGGTTCCCGGCTTTATTGTCACGAGCGCTGTTACAGGGGGGGACTGCGGCACCGGGGGTGGCCCGGCCGAGGCAGGGGCTTCTTCAGACGTTGTACCCGATCAGGCCGCGCTTTCCGATGATCTCCCCGATGTAAAACCACATCAGCACCTCCGTGGCCACCAGCCCGTTCCTCAGCGCCTCCTGCAAGGGACAAAGACGCGGGGTCGGCGGGTGTAGCCCGCTCCCCCTCCCGCTCCCGGTGCCCGTCCCGCCCTTACCCTGACGGTGAGCTGGGCCAGCCGGCCGCTCTGGAAGGCCCTGACCATGGCCTTCATGCTGTCGATGGCCCGCGGGATCTCGGCGGGGGTCGGCGGCGCCAGCTCCACCTTGGCGTAGTACCAGAACGTGGCCAGGCGCGGCTTGGAGTGAGCCACGGCGGCTGCCGGGAGAGGCACAAGCGGTGGGTCCCACCGGCGGGCGCCCCGGGCCCGTCCCCCCCGCCCCCTGCCCCGCTCCCGCTCCCCGGTCCCCGGCGCTCACCGCTGAGGAGCTGCGGCCCGCGGGTGGCGATGCGCTGCACCAGCCTCTGGGCGGCCTGCGCCATGATGCCGCCTCCCTCAATGTCACCCACTGCCGCCGCCGCTGCCGTCGCCAGGCCCCCGCGGCTGCCCGCGCCCCGCCGGCGCCAGGCGTCCGCCGGGGCAGCCCGCACGCACGTAGGACCCCGCGCGGGGCGGGGCCTGGAGGAGCGCGGGTCCTCGGGTTCGAGTCCCGGGCGGTGCCGCTGCCGCCCCGCCGTCCCAAGCGGCCAACGGGGCTCTGCTCCCAGCTCCCGCCGCTCTGCCAGCTGTAAGATCACCTCTGCATTTAACTTCCAAGGCCTCTCCGTTCCTAACCACCGTTTGGGGAATAAACCCTTCGGCACGCACAAGTTGGCGTAACCGGCTGCCTCTGCCGCGGAGGCAGCGCCTTCACGAGATGTACAGTGACAGAGTCTAAACACAGCAACAGAACACATGGCGGTGGTTTGGTGTCGCTGGAAAAGAACACGGCCTCACAAGGGACAAGGAACAGAGGGCCGGGGGCCACACAGAGGGTCTCCCCCCAAGGCAGAGGCTGGAAGCTGTAGTGCAGTGGAAAGTCTTAGTATTAAAGAGCAAGTCTTGAAGGGGAAAGGCAGCAGAGGGGATGGAAGGAAGGGTGCTAGGGGAGACTCTGGAGGTGGCAACGCACTAAATACAGTCTGATGGAGATGGCACGTTGCACAGATGCTCTGCAGGTCCAGCCCCTGCAAGGCATTTATCTCGCCAGTCATTGTAGTCTTGGGATGGATCCTTGCTTTCAGTTCAGCGTATCCTCCAGCTCCTCCTTCTGCTTTTTCCTCTCTGCAAGCCACTGCTGGATCTTCTCCTTGAGCTCTGTGTTTGGTCTGATCTGGTCCATAGTGAGGGGGCTGCGATTGAAAGGATCCGTCTGGTCGCTGAAAGACAAAGTGTGGAGGCAGTTATTTGGACAGTCCTGGTGCGAGAAGTGAAAAGAGGAAGGCCGGGAAGAGTCATGGGACAAGCAAAACAGATGCCCAGACAGCATCAAGGCACGAGGCCTGCACTATGTACCTGAGGAGGTGCCGGGCGATGGTTGACCGGTCCACGGTGACACGGGAGGAGGGCAGAATCACAGGGTCTGACATCAGAGTGCTCATGATGGGATCCAGGAATTCATCGCAGGCATCTGCATACGTCTCCTCCTCCTGCTGCTGGCGGTCTGCAAGAGACTGTGGGCAAGTGCCGCTTGTAGAGACTCTGTCTCCAACTTCTTTCAAACCCGGGTTTGCCCACAGCCGGCAGCTAAAGCGTTGCCAGGCCTGCGCTGAAGGAGCCCCCCCAGCTGCCCCGCCTGAGCACCTGCTCCCCAGAGATCCAGCTCCAAAGAGGCGGTGAGACTCAGGAGGATGAGGACACCAGGAACCAGTTCCACTTTGTTTTGTGAGCTGAAATCCACTCCCGTTCTCACCTTAATCCTCTCTGCCAGGTTACTGAAAGACACGATCATGTTGCCGGGCTTGTTGATTTTCTTCAGAACCCGAACCGTCTGGGCGAAGAGCGTCGGTGAATAGGAGCGGCCGTCCTTGGGCACCGTGGCACAGAAGTTTTCTTCATCCCTGGACCACAGGTTAAAAGAGAGCAAAGGTTTAAGAACTCACAGTTCTCGGGCTGTGAAAGGCAGTCCCCGCAGCAGCCGCGTTACTGCAGGGAAGAACCCAAAGGTAGAGAAAAGCTTGACTGTAATTAAGCATTTCTCCCAGGCCCTCCCCAGAATGACCCAGGGTGTGAAGGTAACCGTGACAGTGCTCAACATCCATCCTTGCGAGCTGCATTACAGCTCACTTCCCCAGGCAACCTGAATTAAAATAGTTACAGAAGAGCACAGCATGCTTCCGAAAGGTCCAGCAAGGCCCGTGGCAAGCACGCCAAGCAATTCTGTGAGTGCCGTTCCCAGAGGAGAGGCTCCTGCCCCGCAGGGCAGGGGGCCGCGGGGCTCTGCCAGCCAGTCTGTCCCCGGGACGGCTCCTGCCATCCCACACACCAGCCCTCCCTTGCCACCTACCCCAGGTTTAGGTAGATGGTACAGATGTCAGACACGAGCTGCTGCGGCTTGAAGTCAAACTCGCTGAAATCCTTGACTTTCAGAGCTCCCATTTTAGGGCCAACCAGGTGTTGCAGGAAATAGTTGAGCATAGAGATGATGCGCTCAGCCAGGAAAGGATGCACGAACAGGGACTTAATTTCTGCAAGAGAAACCAGCAGTTCCCTGAACTCCACGGCAATCCCCTCCCTCTCCGAGCACCCTGAAACCCAGCTTGCGCCCACCCGCTCCCCGGCAGGCAGGAGGGAGGGCTGCTCTCCCTACCGGAGGTGAGGAAGGACAGAGTGCCAATGGTCTCGTTGGACATGATGTTGTGGAAGCGCGCCAGCTGACCAAACATCTGCAGGCTTGACTCCTTCTCGCGGCGAGCCTCCGGGGACAGGCTGTCCCATTCACCACGGTCCTTCTCGATCTGCTGAACCTTAATCTTACTGAGGTACTGCAAAGACATGGCAGGGAAGTGGCTGGGAGAACAGGCAGGTAAATGGGCAGCGAGGGCTCAGCCAAGCCTGTTCGGCACTGCTGCGGGCCGACGGAGGCCAATTTGGGATGCGAAAGGTACAACTGAGTGCTTGAAGAGGCCACTCAGAACCACAGGCGCTTCACAAAACACAGAATCATAGAATGGTTTAGGTTGGAAGGGACCTTAAAGATCATCCAGTGCCACCCCTCTGCCCTGGGCAGGGACACCTCCCACCAGACCAGGGTGCTCCAAGCCCCGTCCAACCCGGCCTTGAACACCTCCAGGGATGGGGCAGCCGCAGCTTCTTGTGGCAACTTGTTTGTTTGGATGGCAAACCAGAGAAAAGTCCTTAAACGTTCAAAACCAGATGGGCAACATCCACATTGCCCTTCTTATCTGCCAGACTCCAGACAAGCAATTCCCTGGCAGGTAAAAGCTCCCAAAAAACGCCCTTTCCAGCAGCAATGAGCAGCTCCAAAAGGCGCAGAGAGACAGTCAGCACCCACCAGGGACATGAGTTCACCCGGCACTTGCCTTGTAAACCCAAAGAGGAACTACCTGCAGGCAAAAGGCCTTTGTCAGGATACGACATGGGCAGAAAGGCTAAGGGGATGTGATAATCAAACCCCAGAGAGGTCACTTAGAGGCTGACTGCATCCAGATTACCAACAGGCAGATCTCGCAGATCCTCCAGCACACTTCACGCTGGATCTGGAAAAAGCCCCTTTGCTGCTCTTTATCCTGAGCCGCCTCCTGAGAGCGAGGGGAGGGCAGAGTACCCCACATGCCGCATCCCAAGCCCCCCTGCCCTTCTGCCTTCGCCCAGGGCATCAACCACGCCCCCAGAATCGGTTCCTGCAAGTAGCCGCCCCACGGCAGGCAGGACTGCAGCAAGCTGACGCTGCACTAGGGCCAGGAGGTCAGTACTGCACCCGGCTGTCTTCAGGGGAGCCAGAACTGCTGCTGACGGGCTGTTGACCGCCCGTGCCCTCAGCCCTACCTGTATGGCTTCGTCCAACAGGAAAATGGCATCGTTCATCAGCAAGTTCAGGAAGCGCAAGAAGAGAGGGGGATTCATTGCCTCCAGGTTCTCTGAGGCGTAATCAGCCAGAGCCTACGAGGAACGAGAGAAGGGTTAATGCTGCGGTGTGGTCGCAACGGCAGGACACAGCCCTGTGTGCTCCATAACGAGCTGCACAAGCGCGCTTCTGTACGCGCCTCTTGCCTCACCTTGATGCTCTGCTGGTAGGAATCTGTGCCCCACATGTACCTCAGGATGGGATACATGGGACGGCGGTAGTTAAACTTCTGCTCAAACTGGTGCGGGTCACCTAGACATGAGCAAGAAAAATGCATTTCAGGTGGGCATCAGGCACAGGCAGGGGTTGTCCATTCCTTTTCACAGCTCGTTTAAAATAAAAACTCTGCTCCCATGCAAGCAAGTGACATCTGCCCCCCATTTCAAAGCAGCGCAAGAGATCCCCCAGTGGAAGAGGACGGGTGCGGACCCGTAATAAGCACCACCGTGCTGAAAAGCTTGAGCTCCAGGGGTTATCCTTTCCAGATACGCAGTTCTGCACAAGGCACAAGTTTGGCAAGACTGATGCTTTGCTGGAATGCTGCCTGCCTACTACAGCCGAGCAGCTTAACAACGCACAAATGCATCCATTTGTTTTCACCGACGTACTTCAAACCCTGGAGACGCTCCCCCTGCAGACGTTACAGAAGGAAGACAGCCTTTCCCCTTGCGCGCTCACCGGTAAACTCGATATCCACAAAGACTTTGATAAGCGCCTCAGCCAGCTGGGCAGCGTTTTGGTAAGAGCAGAACACTCGCTTGCGATGAAATACACTCGAGACGAGCGGGTTCTGGGCCTGATCTAAGTGAGGCATCACAGCTTCCAACACCTCTGCCAGCTTGGCGCGCAGGTGAGGATTTTTCATCCTGCGAGGGAAAACAAGGGAGCAAACCTCAGAGATGGCAGGAGGGCCAGGCTGGGGGAACCCAGCTGTTCAGGAAACACCCCAGGAGCTGTGCCCATCCATGCAGGAGTGCCTGCTTGCTGCGGACCACCTGTAAAATTAACACTGGTCCCCAGTGGCTCGCTCTCAACGCTGGAGCCACAGGGCGAAGGCATGCACTTGGTGCCCATGGTGCCATCTCAGGCAGAGGGGAAGCTGTTGCTTCTCTCCCTCCCCGGCACCGTGCTCTGCTTGCAGCCCACCCTTGCCGGTCAGCCGTAGCCCCCAAGCAAACCCGCCACGTCCCAGCTGACTTGCTTCCTATTTACCCTGCAAGCCCACCGTCCTTTGCCTGCGGAGCCTGCTGTCCCATATGTGACAGACCACCGAGGTGGGGGGTAACTCTCCTCTCCTCTCTGTGTGGGGCAGAAGCCAAAGCGCCTGCCCACGGTCATGCCGCAGGGTGCTGCCAGGGAAGAGCTACAGCCTCTACCTCCCAGGGCCAGCAGGAGCTGCCCACCACATGAAATCTCTGTCTGCTCCTGCCACCGCCCTGAGCTCGTTGTATTTACACATGCAAGTATAAACAAAGGAACAGCAGAAACATAGTGTACGTGGCAACGTCTTATCAGGAACATCGATAAAACTACTTGGTTTTCTTCAGTGCCCAGTTACCACAGCAGACTTTACAGGCATACTGCAAACAGATCGATCTCAACAGCCTCCTTTAACAAGTACCGAAATGGCTCTAGCTGAGCAGGCCCCTGCGTGGTACAACCAAACAAGTACTTAAGGCAACAAAACTCCTTCGTACCTTGCATGAAGCCCATGTCCTTTGGCAGGCCCTTGTTCCCTGTGCCTCCCGCGGGCAGAATTCAGCTTCTCCACAGAGATCAGCCCACCCCCAGCTGTCTGAACCACACCTCCAGACACCTCTGACCACATCCACTCGCCTGCTCCCCTCTGGGTGTTCGACAGGCAAACACCCAGGGCTGACACCCAGGGCTGCACGTACCTCTCCACATCACCCATAAAAACAGTAACAAAGTGAAGGATGTGCTCCAGGGAATCGGCGGAAGTCTCCAAGATATCGTCAGCAAAACGCCGCAGGAAAATGAAGAAGTCGCCCAGATTGTCGGCAAAGAATTCTGCAAACAGAGATTACATGAGTTCCTGCTCGCGCAGCTCACATTGCCCTTTTCTAGCCCCCCTGTGCTCTGTCCCGGTCGCCCCGATTCCACTGAAGTCTTGGGAGTCACGAGCTGCATCAGAACAACACCACGGTAGTGAAGGACGCCCGGCCTGATGAAACCTGTAGCACACAGGATTCACTTCACCTCCCTCAAAAGTTGGGTCACTCACGGGGTAAAACTCAGCAGCCGCCTGCTGATCTTACGCACTATCACACGCAAACGCTCAAGGGAAGAGGGTCTCTAGACAACAGAAACTGCAAGCAGGGTTTTGTGCATAGAGAGAATAGTAATTCTATAGGGTATTTGGCGAAACCCTGCCAACTGGCCGTGAGTGGGATCTTTAGAGGGTCCCTCTAAGTATGCCCCCTCAATGAGCCCCAGACTGTACAGTGGACCTCTTCAGAGGGAATATTCTAGGTGGAGAAAGATGTCATCAGTTGCAGCACTGCGTCCTGCCCTGGACGGAAAGTGCTTCCAGACAGCTCTCCCAGCGCTCACGCGGGAGGTACCAGGACTGGCCTGTCAGGCGAAATCGGAGGGCCCAGCTTGCTTTGGAGCTCTGACCTCTCTGCAGATGTTTCTGCAGCTGGGGCTGACCCTCCCTGCGCTTCCTGACGCACTCGGCACCCTTCCTTTTAAAGGCAGAGGGCCGGTAAACATCTCAGGGAAGAAGACACCTAGGTGTCTGAACACCTGAAGAAGGCAGGCGGCGCATGCGTAGCTGCTCTAGACGCAGTGTTACATGATCAGCTCAGGGCTTGTGCAGTTAACTGCGGGCAGCACACAGACAGACTGACTGACTGATTGCCAGCAGGACAAGCGGCTTCACCTGGCACGTAGGCCAAGGCGCTGTTTTCCACCTCTGGCAGTGGGAAGGTCAGCTCCAGTGGCTCTGTCCCCTGGTTTCCCATGGCCAGCTGCACCAGCAGAACCGCCATGGACACCTGCAAGTTCAGGCAGTTCTGCAGCATCTGCGGCTCCGTCATCGCCGTTTTGGTGGAGAGATAGATGGTCATCAGGCGCTCAAACTGCTCCCTGAGGCTGTCAGCAGCGGGGCTGGAGCTCTGCTGGGCTTCTCGCCACGCTACTTGCAGGCGGTGAAGGCTTTGGTTTATCTTTACCATCTGGTCGTGCAACCTACCCGGAAAAGAGGGCAAGGAGGAGGTGAGACGGAACATACATGAGTTTCACGCAGGGTGCCTAAGCAATGCTGAAGCCAGCAGATGCTTTATCCTGCTCGTGAGAGACTGTTCTGTGCAGTCAAGCCCAAACTGTTTCCTGCAGGTAACGTGCCTGGGGCACCAGGACAGGAGGCCTTTGGAGAGCACAAGGCAGGGCTTGGGAGCATACCAGACCTTACTGAAGAATCGCAGCTGTCTGCAGGGTGGCCTGGTAAACGTGCAACCACTGCAAAGCGCTCTGTGGAGGCACGGACAATGAGCCGGCGTGGCTGCGAACCCCCTGAGGGGTCGGGGGGGTCCCCAAGGTCAGGGATGTGGCAAGCCAGAGAGGTGCCTGCGAGGTGACGCTTTCAGTTTCCCAGCAACCGGCCACTTGCATAACTTTTTCATCTATTTCTGTATTTAGAGAATAAACCAGAAGGGGATGATGCTTGGAGCTGTGGTGACCTCACAGTATCCAGGCAACAATTTGCAGAGGAAAGCTGAGAAAAATAGCGTGTTCTGGTGTCTAGAAAATCCTTTCCTGGAAACAGACAGCTACCTCGCCTTTCTGCTGCATGTACAATCATTTGCTGGGGCAGCTGGGAGAGCTCATGGCAGGCAGGTGCTCTGCCACCGAGACACTTCCTAGTAGAGAAGCGAGATGAGGAGAGGGGGAATTGCGTGACCCACGGACACCCGGCACTGGGCTGCTACGTTTCCATAAATAATGCGGAGCCCGTAGGACTGTCAGCATCGACTGTGAGCACCAGCAGGCAAAGTTCCTTTCCAAAAATCAGTCAGCCTGAGGCTCAAACATCAGCCAAAACACGCAGCTAGAGGTACTGGGCAGCGCACCTGCCCTACTCTGCATTCTGAGTATTTACTGACAATCTCCATGGCCGTGCACGGGTAGAAACCAGTGCGGGGAGCGACCTGGTACCTACAGTTTGGGCATTCACGTTACTTACAGCACACATGACGTAAACCTAAGAACACAAACCCTCGCTCCAAGCTGCATGCTTCAGCAGCGCGCTGAGTGCCTTCGGAGAGGACAGGTGGGCGCAGTGACAGAGCAGTTACCTGTGAAACCCCAAGTGAAGGGTGTACTGTGTCAGCACAAGGTTTTCCGTCACCAGATTGTAGCTGTTTGCAAACTCTGGCTCTTGCTCGCTCAGAGCAGGTATCAAGCACGTCTCCTTTTCCAAACCTGGAACGAAAAGCACCTCTGCATCCAGTCCCACCTTGCAGCACTGGTGAGGAGGGGGCTCAAGAGGGTACAGACCCAAAGACATCCCCTTTCCCATTCCTTTGCTCCCCCGAGGCATGAGCCTACCTTTCATGTGGACGTTCTTACTCCTCCTCTCCTCCTCGTTCAGCTCCTTCAGGGCACAGTAAGTGGGGTTAAAGGTTAGCAGCCTTGGAGATTTTGGTTTGCAGAAGGGCTGACACAGCTTCAGGAGTGCAGCTCCCAGGTTGAGGAAGAAGGCATCCGAGGCGTACATCTGGAAGAAGAGCTCCGGCATCTGGTTAGCCCAAATTTTGGTGCGGCCCGCGTTTGCGTGGAGGCAGTTTCCCAGCCAGGAGAGAATCCTGTGCTTCGTCTCCGGAGACAGCTGCAATAGGTTCTTCAGCACCTGGTAGATCTTCTCGTGGAACTGGGCCATGAACTGTCATGGGGAACAGGATGTGGTTGGAGAAGACATTGGTGTGATTGCTCGTTTATCTCTCCTGTCGTTACTGCTCAGAGCTCTCCCGGCTCCAGCCCACAGCCCGCTCTTGGAGGGCAGGGCTCACAAAGGAAAGCACGGCCAGGATGCCTCTATCAACCACCCATCAGACACACAGGGACGAGCAGGTCAGATCCCAAGGCCGGCAGCAAAGGATACTTAGGGACGTACTCAAAAGCATAGTTGAATCCAAGTAGTTTCCATAGCAAGTAAACCTAAAATTCTTTACACATTTTTAGCAGCAACAGTAACCCTGAAAGAACACATGACTGGGAAAGCGCCTCTCTGTGACCACTTCCGCAGCCGGGTTGGCCTCCTGTATTTACATCCCATTTTCTGGTGCTCCACTCCCTACCTGCGGAAACCCTTCATCTGAGCAAGCTGTTTACTTTCACAGTGAGAGAAACCGTTGCCTGTCGCTTTCTCTGCTGGGGAGTCAATTAGTGCTTTAATTACAGGACAGGTACTGAAAACCAGTTCCTGGCAGTTACAACACCTGAAGTAGACTACCTCCACCTCAGGCTCCGGTGCCAGTGTGTGTGTTCCACAAGCACCACCCTGATCTCTTCCCACAGCTCAGGCCACTACTGTGATAAAGCGCAACCTGCTTGACAGGGAGACTCGGGTTACAGCCACCCGCGGGAGCGGGCAAAACTGTTCGCCCCTTACAGCTAGAGAATCTGAAGCAGTTCTGAGACTCGCTTAGGCCCAAGCCAGATTAGTAAAGAGCCAGCGGTGGAACTCTGGCATCAGTGTTTGGGGAATAAAGCCCCAGGCTTTAACTCTCAGGCCACGAGAAGCCGCTGAACCACGCAGGGAAGCAGGACCGTCACGCTGCAGCCCACCTGGTGGATGTTGGATTCCTGCACTTTGATCTCTTGCGGGCTGGATCGGGATGGATTCAGAAAATAGCCGTGGTTCTCCACGACGCCAGGCGTCTTTAGCAAGCAGGAGATGTTCAAAATAGCGCCAAGCAAAGTCTTCTGGTACATCTGTCCGTTGCTGGGGTCCTTGGGCTGGAGATAGCCTGCCAAAACCTAGGGGAGACAGCAGGACATGCTGCCAGTGCCGCCAAACCGCAGTAAAAATCCCCCACCCCAATGGGTTTTGGACAGGCTGTCTGAAAGCAGGGGAGGGGTCAGAGTGCGCACACAGGCGCTGCCGTGCTGTACCGTGGGCTTTGGCCTCGGCAGCTTGGGCTCCATGCACATGCCCCTCCTGTGGGCAGAGCCGGCGAGGAGCTCTCGCTCGGACGGAGGCACCCACCTTTGCGATGTCCTTCTGCTTTGTAAAGTAGAGGAGCATGTCAAGGTACGTGTAGAGCAGGATCTGGCAAAGGTCCAGGTCCTTGATTCTGCCCAACAGGATGTCAAACACGGGAACCATGACCTCCCCGAACGTCCGCACCTCCTCGTCCATCGTTAAAGCTTCGATGACCTCCTCCAGAAACTCGGTCACATCCTCAAAGTCTAGGGAAGGAAGCAAGGCTGTCACTCGCTGTCCTCCAGCAGCCGAACCTCAGCACGCATAGGTACACTGCGACCAGAATGCCGCCCTCCCTTCCAGCAGCATGGGGAGTCAGAGCTTTCTCCCCGCAAGCTTTACTGTGAGGGGCAGCCTCACGGCACCGAGCTAGCAGCACAACCTGGCCGCACTTACGCGCCCCTCTCAGCGCCTCCAGCATCAGGTCCACCAGCTGCTCGTACACGTTCTGGTCGATGTAAATCTCTGGGGTGAGGAGGACAGTACGAGTGTTTGACACGGTCAGGTTCCGGCAGCGCACGGCAAAGGGCAGCAGATTCTCTGGGACCTTGGTTATCTGTGCAAGGAGAAAAAGATGGAGCCGGGACCCTGGTGTCCACTTCTGGCCATTAACACCTCAGCCCAGTCACCCGAGAGCAGAAAGCTGGGTGACACAGCTGCCACCTTCCGCTGAGGCCCCTGCCCACCTCTTCTCTCGCCCTCTGGAAGCATGCGTAGAGGTAGCGCAGAATCTGCCTCTCCCCTGCGTCCCGGTCGGCGGAGAGGTTCTGCGTGCTGGCAGAGGTCATGTAAATCAGGTGGTTCCCTGGCTCCTGCAGCAGCAAGCGGGTGAACAGGGCCTGGGCACCAACAGAGACAGGCGGGAAGTGAAATGGTCCCGGCAGAGGGACAATCCCCCCACAAAAAGCAGCCCCGTATCACCACAGGCTGAATCACTGCTGCTGGGAAGAGCTCTCTCTGTGCCTCATAAGGTACCAGCACTACACCCAGACCCTCTGGCGAACCAGTCAGCCCAGGCCCCGGGCAGAGCCCCCACAGCCCTGACAGAAGTGACTTCCTCCCGAGAAACTGACTGGGAACCACTGACGTGGCTGCAAACGCAGCTGAGCGTGTGAAGGAACATGCTGCCCTGCTACCAGCAGCATCTGCCCCCCAAGCCCTCCCTCACAGCCCGCCCAGGCCGGTTTGTCCCCCTCCCCGTGCCCAACTGAACCTCCCGCAGCGCCCAGGAGGAGGTGCTCCCAGCAGCGCATTCGAAACCTTTTCCAGCCTCCTACCCCAAAATCCCCAGAGCTGTTTCTAGCAGCACCGCAGCCGGCAGCTCCACGCTCAGCTTTGGCCAACAGATTTTTCTGGGGAAATAAATTCTGTCCCTGTCCGCACAGCGAGCAGGATGCCTGCGGTAGGCAGCCCTACCTGCTCGATGTTGTCCATGTCCAGCCAGTCCTGCTCGTCCAGGTCAGCAGCCATCTCCTCCAGGTAGACGCAGCGTGCTGGGATCCCGTTCCCACTCTTCATGCTGGGGTCGCCTGGGAATGGCCCAGTTCTGCCCAAACTCAGGGGGAAGGCACCGGCGGGCAGTGCAACAGGTGGGCAGGGCCCTGCTTGTGACGCCTCCCCCTCCCAGTGTTCCCCTATGACTTGGGGGGCCTAGGGGTCCTTTTGGGGGGGCCCGGGGCAGCGTGTGGGGCAGTCTGGGTGGTCCTGGACAATTTCTGGGTTCCATTATAACTTGTAACGAATGATAATAACTGCGTTTAAAAACCATAATTCAGCGGGGACAGCAGTTATTAGCAGAGAGCTTATTTTTGCCCTTTCTATATCTTAGGGTTAGCACTTTTGTATCATATTTGGTCACAGCACTACTGAAAACGCTTAAGACACAGCTCCACGAGCACCCGCAGTGGTAAAGGGCTGTCTGCGAAGGCTCTGAGGGCCACGGGGAACAGGGTGAGGGTGCTGGAGCCCCTTATCAGCACCCGGGAATTCTCCCTGAAGCCAGGAGCCTGAGAGCCCGGGATGAGGATGCGGGGCAGAGATCCCGCCCCGGCGCAGGGCTCCAGAGCCGTCGGGGAGCGTTGATCACCCCTGTCCCACCGCCCGCCCGCCCCCTCCCCACCCCGCACTGCCCGCGCTGCCCCGGGGGGTGCCCGGCCCGGTGTCCCCCCGCCCCGGCACTCACTGTTGTCGAGGGTGATGAGGAAGATGCGCTGGAGCATGTGGTTGGTGTTGAGCTGCTGGCAGAGCTCCCGCTGGCAGCGGAAGGCGCGGCTCACCGCCGCCGCCGACAGCTCGCACTCCTCCAGGCTCTCCGAGACGCTGTTGTCCGAGTCATCCTGCCCGGCCGCCGCCTCCTCGCCTGCAAGGCGCGGCCAGCTCAGCGCCCGCGGTGGCGGGAAGACCCGCCGCCCTCCCGCTCGCCCCCCCGTACACACCCCCCCACACACACCTGCCGGCGGCCGCCGCCGCTGCTGGCCGGCGGCGAAGTGCTTGGCGTCGGCGAGAGAGCCGAAGAGGGCGGCGAAGGGGTTGCCGGAGATGCTGTTGTTGTTCTCCTGGTCGGTCATGGCCCCTCAGCGCCGCGCCATGCGGGGACGGGACGGGACGGGACGGGACGGAGCCGCCGCGCTCGCCTCCTCCCGCAGCAACACGGCGCGCCGGAAATGCGTCATGGCGGCGCGCCGGAAGACGGGCCCTCTTCAGGGGCTGACGGGCGGGCGGCAGCGCCCCCTGGAGGCGGGGAGGAGCGAGCGGCGCGGCCCGGCCCGGCCCGGCCCCGCGGGGACAGAGGGACACGGACGCGGACGCGGACACGGACACGGACACGGACACGGACACGGACACGGACACGGACACGGACACGGACACACTGACATGGGCACGGGCACCCGCGTCTCTGTGGGGGGGGGGAGGAGGGGGCGCCCAACCGAGCCGGGGGCGTTGAATATTAACTATATGCAAAGCAGCTCATTAATATGTAAACGGTACAAGATTATGTGAATTGCCTCATTAATATGCAGATTGTTAAGTGCTGGTTTGCGTACACAGACATCTGTTGGCACTTGCATAAAGATAGGAAAACACACGTAAAATTTTTTTAACACCTTCCCCATTAATTTACACATAAATTGGAATGTGACAGACCCCCCCCCCCCAGCAGTAAATGCAGCGGTGCAGGGGTGTCTGTGCCCCCCCCGCCATGGAGGCGGGGGGTGCAGCTGGGCCGGGAAGGGGGGGAAACGGGGAAATGTGTGGGTCGGGGGGGGGGGGGGGGGCAGTTTAAAGGCGGTGTGGGGCAATGTGTGGGGCTGGAAGGGGCTCTGAGGTCTCTGCAGAGTCTTCTCTTCTCCAGGCTGAACACCCCCCCCTCTCCCCGCCTGTCCTCCCAGCAGAGGGGCTCAGCCCTCGCAGCATCTCCATGCCCTCCTCTGGCCCCGCTCCAACAGCTCCGTATCCTTGTTGGTGCCGCTGCGCAGCAAACAACACTCTGTGTGTGTGTGTGTGTGTCACTGAGGGGTGTCGCGCACACAGAACAGCTGCTGCTCGTTAGTTTTGTGGTATTTAATAAAGAGCCGCCCATCACCCCCTGTTTGCACCCCCGTGTTCCTCACCACAACACAACAGCCATGCAGGAGTGACACTGCCCGGCTGCAGGGTGGGCTATGGCACTGTTGAAGCAGGACCCTCCACCGGGCACCCCCAGCTGGGTGTCTTGGGAGCGGCTCAGGTGGTGGCCCCCCCGCTCCAGCGTCTTGTCCCGGCCACCCTCAGCTGCGCTGCTGGGGACGCTGAGCCCAGTGGGAGCGTCATGGCTGTGCCAGTCCCCTGGCGGGGCACGGGGCTGCAGGAGGTGGTCCCAGCAGAGGCTGAGCGTGGAGACCGCCTGCTGTTCCTGCAGCTCTTGCAGCTCCTTGGCGCTGGCCGCCGGCGTCTGCACCTCAAAGGTCATCTCGAAGCGGCTGTAGTCCACGCGGAAGGCGCCCTTCTCCAGGGACATGCAGGGCTCGAAGCGGTACCCCCAGAGGATCTCGTCCTCTGTGTACGAGGTGCGGGCTTGGCACGTCATTCCTGCCCCGAGAAAACGCCTGAGCCACCACCAGCAGTGGGCAGAGCGCTGGGGCACCGCAATGACCCACCGTGCCGCCTAGCAGGGGCTTCCAGCCCCAGGTCACCCATGGCCAGTTGCGGCCCTGGGTAGTCCTTGCCAAGGACACTGCCCCCATCCCCTCCCCATGACCCCCACGGACCCCTTACCTGTGGCCTCCACGATGCCCTCCAGGATGATGATGATCTCAAACTGCTCCCGGCGCAGCGACTCAGCCGACATGTCCCAGAAGGGGCTGCGGCGGTCGATGACATGGCAGATGATCTGGGGCTCCACCAGGAACAGGCGGTCCTCCCCGGTGTCATAGCCCAGGTTCAGCTCCGACTGCTCCAGCGGGATGAACTCCCCCTCGGCTGTCTGCCGTGACTTGATCAGCTTGGCCCGGATCTTGGCATCCACCATGTGGCTGTCCCGCAAGTCCCCCACACGGAACATCAGGCAGAGCTGCTCGTCACGGTGGGAGATGACACAATTCTTGCTGAAGATTAGGGTCTGGGCACGCTTCTTGGGCCGGGAGATCTTGACGAACATGCAGCCCACCATCAGGGCGTCAATCATGGAGCCCACGATGGACTGCGCCATCAGCAGGATGACGCCCTCGGCGCAGTTGGCCGTCACCATCCGGGAGCCGTAGCCGATGGTGCGCTGGCTTTCCACGGAGAACAGCAAGGCTGAGATAAAGCCGTCCACGTTCTCGATGCAGGCCTGCCACTGGGGATCGCCCCGGTGCTCCATGTCACCCCGTGCCCAGGCATCCAAGAAGTAGACGGTGCCGAAGGCAACCCAGGTGACGATGTAGCACATCATGAAGACGAAGAGGAACCAGCGGTACTTGAGGTCCACGATGGTGGTGAAGATGTCTGAGAGGAACCGCTTCTTCTCCTGGATGTTGCCCAGGTTCACCTGGCACTTGCCCACCTTGGTCACGTAGCGCTGCCGCTGCCGCTTGCCGGCCTGGACCACGGGGCCATCCTCCTCCAGCAGCTTGCAGCGCCGGCTCTGCAGCCCCTCCAGGGAGGGGGCGGCGGAGCCGCGGGCGAGGGTCTTGCCACGGGCCGAGCCAGGGATGCTGGGCACGCTCAGCGCCTGCAGCGGGTACCAGCGGGTGGCTGAGGGGCAGCGGGAGGGCTCGCCGGCAGGCTGCGGGGCGGCCAGGCTGCTGCTGCTCGCCAGCAGGGATGGCTGACTGGGGATGATGCTGGTGCCGCGGCGGGGTGGGGAAGGGTGGTTTGGCATCAGGGAGCTTCTCTTGGCAGCGGCGGCGCTGGCTTGCTGCCGGCCGTCCTCCCCCAGCGCCCCGGGAGTGGTCAGCAGTTCGGGCTGTGGGGCGGAAAGGAGCCCGCCGGTAAGAAATGGCCTCCGACAACCGCCACCGCCTGGCAGCATCCCTGCCGGAGGGTGCCCACGGGCCCCCACGCGAGCCATACCTTCTGTGGGAAGGTGCCATACCGGCTGGTGTCGGTGGGTGGCCGGGGCAGGTACGCCAGCATGTGCTTGGCAGTGGGGGTCTGCGCCGGCGGGATGGAGTTGCTGCGGCCGCGGGACTCCTCGGGCGCCAGCCGGTCACCGCCGCTGCCGCCGTTGCGGGCGCAGGGGAGCACCATGGCAGTGCTGGGCAGGGGCTCAGCCCTGGGCTGGGCGCGGGGTCCTGCTGTAGGGACACAGAACGGGGGCTGTTTCGGAGGCTCCCGCCCCTCTCACCATCCCCACGGGCCGGGGTCCGGCGGGGCTCCCCTTGCCTGGCAGCCACGGAGCTGTGCCGGGGCGGCTACCGGCTGGCAGCAGATGGCTAAGCCCATTAGGGGCCATAATTGCATTGCCGAGGCCGGGGGAAGGAGGTGGCCACCTGCGGCAGGGAGCAGCCCCAGCAGTGGGCAAGCTCCAGCTGATGGTCCGTAGCCATGCTCCATGCTCGTCCTGGGGCCTGGCCCTAATTGGCAGCTCTCTAATGAGCTGCGAGCAGGACTAGGTGGCCCCAGGAGCGGGAGGGAGGACAGCCTGCACCGGAGAGGCACCAGGACTGAGTGCCTGGGGACAGGCTAAGAATGGCCCCGTCCCGCTGGGAGATGCGGTGGGAGGTCACGGTCCTGGAAACGCCACCTGGAGAGCAGCAACCCACGGGGACAGGGATGGGGATGGGGATGTGGGCTCTCTGCCTCCCCTGAGCATCCCCTGCCTCGGCAAAACGACAGGACCGGCGCCCCTTGGGGCAGGGATGGAGGCCGTGGGCCTCCGGATGGCTTTCCAGCCGTGGGCGCAGGGACACCCACCTCATGTCCAGGTGGAGCAGCTGCCGGGCCGGCAGACGTCGTCCTTGGCTCCCGGCTCCCGCCGCGCCCCAGCCGCCGCCGGGCATCTTCCCACCGGCTGTGGATGGGAATCCTGCGCCGGGCTGCGCCACCGCAGCCGGTGGGAAGGAAGAAGGAAGGAAGGAAGGAGGAAGGAAGCAAAGGGAGCTCAGCAGCGGTTGGTAATCCTGCTCCAGTGGCAGAAGGTCACCCCTTAATCTGTCTCAATGACAGGCACAATTACCTCGGGATGATTTAATCGGAAGGAGCGGGCGCCCTCCCGGGGGCAGGAGGGGTTTCCCAGTGGCTTTCCCTGCTCTCACCCTGTGGATGATGCTCCCCGTCTGCTCCTGGGGATGGGTCCGTCAGTGTGGGCTGGAAGAGGTCCCCCCTCTCCTGCCCGGTGGGTGCTGCGGGCTGAACGTGCTCCAGGCTCCTGCGCCCCCTCCTCTCGGGACCCCCCCTGTGAAGGTCCCCCCGGGGCCAGACCCCCGGTGCCAGGAGGGCTCAGTAATTTACCAGCCTGGCCCCCGGCGCCCCCTTGATAAGAAAGACGGCAGATGAAGCGGAGATTAGTCGCTAATCTCCCAGGGAAGATGAATCTGCAAGCTGGACCCCACGGAGGGGACACAGGCGGGGGCGGATGGGAGCCGAGCGCCAGCACAAAGTTGGGATTTCCCCGACAGCGCGGCCCGGCCTTTTCCCCCCCATCTTTTGGTTTGGTTTCTTTTTGCAGCAGGATGTCTCCTCCCAGGCAAGAGTTTGCCCCAAGAACCATGTCCCCTGGGTGCAGGACAGGGCGGTCAGTGCCCACCTGTGTGCGGTGGGCAAAGGCACAGCCACCCTCACGGCCCCCGTCCTCGAAGCAGTGCTCGAAATCTCCTTGGTGTGTTTATTTAATGACTAAACAAGGGTCGATGCCTTAAACCCTCATGCGAAGAGCCTGATGCTGGCTCTCTGCGTCCCGCATCCCACCTCCACAATCCTGCATCCCGCCCGGGGTCCCCTCCCTGGATGCAGCCGGCGCTGCCCAGAGCCGCTTTCCCTGCCAAGGCTCTCGCTCCGCTTCGGGGTGGCCGAGGCTCAGAGGATTTGCATGCTTGGGTTTAACCCTGCCGTGCATGGTGAGGCAGCGGCGGGACTGTGGCTGCAGCCTCAGCAGGGATGCACCCGTCTGTTCCTGCCCAGCCGGGCGCGCTTCCCTTTCAGCGTGGAAAAACCAACACCGCTGGGAAAGGCTGGTGGCCACACCCCGGCAGTGGAGGCACAGGCTTGAATCCGCTGTCCCGGGTGCAGACGCGGCCGGCGGCAGGGTGGACGCTGCTCCACAAGCGTTAATGAGGGCGGCCGCCACTCGGGGCGGCTTCTCTGGGCCCGGGGCGCAGGTCAACGGGCGGCGTTAGCATGGCCGGGAGCTGGCGGGCGAAGGCGCAGGCAGGGGGGATGCTGCTGGCCCTCCTGGGGTGGGTCTCCTCCTGTGTCACCACCGTCGTGCCACTCTGGAAGAACCTCAACCTGGAGCTGAACGAGATGGAGGTGTGGACCATGGGGCTGTGGCAGGTCTGCATCACCCAGGAGGAGGGGGTGGTGGAGTGCCAGCCCCACGGCTCCTTCCTGGCGCTGCCCCCCGAGCTGCGCGTCTCCCGCCTCCTCATGTGCCTCTCCAATGGGCTGGGGCTGCTGGGCGCCCTCCTGGCCGCCCCGGGGCTGGAGGGCTGGACGCCCTGCCAGGACAAACCCGGCCTGAAGCGGCGGCTGCTGCTCGCCGGCGGAGCAGCCTTCGGCGCGGCGGGGATGGCCACGCTGGCGCCGGTCTCCTGGGTCGCCTACAACACCGTCCTCGACTTCTGGGATGACACCGTCCCCGACATTGTCCCCCGCTGGGAGTTCGGGGAGGCCACCTTCCTGGGGTGGTTCGCCGGAGCCTTCCTCATCGCCGGTGGGCTGCTCCTCGCCTGCAGCGCCCGCTCCACCAGCACCCTGACGCCGCCGGCCCCCGTCTGCCGCCAGCCCCTCACCGCCCGGGCCCCGGCCAGGGGCCACCCCCCCGCCCCCCAAAAACGCAGACCTGGTCATCTAGGGACTCGGGACACCGTGCCCCGCGCGCCTGCCAGCTCAGCCTGCCGCGGGGACGGCTCCTGCCTGTCCCACAGGAGGATTCGTGAATTCCTCTGCAGCCCTGCAGAATGTTTTTCCCTTCCCCTGTGTGTCTGCTTCGCTTTTTCTCTTTCAAGGAGCAACAGCTTTTCCCGTGGCACGCGCCGAGCGGCACCGAGGCTGAGCAGCAGGCAGCACTCTGTACTCGCGGTGACGTTGGTGGTCGCATCGCTGATGGACGCCACTGCGGGAGCATCCCCTACCAATCCCCCGCAGCCAGGTCTGCGGTGGCTCACAGCGACGCCCCGGTGCAGCAGCAGCTCATTCCTCGCATGTCCGTGCGGCTCCGATGTATTCGCAATAAATCACCACGGCCGTCGGCAGCGTGTTTCTGTGCTCTGGACCCATGGCTGCATCTCGCAGCAGGCGCAGCACCGGTTGGGGTGAAGGGTGGGAGCGGCAAGGGGCAGTGCTGCTGCTCCAGCGATGCTTCGGTCTGTCCAGAGAAGGTGGGGGGGGGGGAAGAGAGAAAGGTGGGAAACAAGGGGGAGCGGGAGGAGGAGAGACACAGTGGTGCTGGGGACGCTCCCACTGCCAAGGCGGGATGCCAGCGGCCGCATCCCCTGCGGCAGCCTCATCTTCCCATGGCTGCGGCAATCGCAGCCTGAAGCGTGCCGCAGACCTTCGGGCAGAAAGTTCCTCTGCTGCATCATTCACCTGCGTGCGAGAGGCCAAAGGGGTGGTCTGCGCGTCGCCGTTTCTCCCCCATTTCCCCGATGCAGCTGTAGAAGTGACGGCTGCTGCACGCCTCCGCGCACCCCGCGGCGCGGAACGTCAGGCTGGGTTACCAGGAGCCAGCGCGCTACTGCAGCACCGGTTCACAGCCGAGTTCAGCCCCGGTCTAATCCCTGCGGGCTGTGAGCCGCAGGCGCGTGACTGAACTCGAGGAAGCCCCCAGCCACCGCCGGCATTCCCGGGGGAAGCAAAGTCCGCCTCCCCCCTCCCAAAAGCCCCTTGTGAAACCTGCCCTTCGCTCTGCCGAGGCCGAGGGGAAGGAGTGGGAAAAGGGAGCGGGGAAAGGGATTCTCCCGGGGGTGTCTGGCGCTGCCTGGGCTCAGGGCAGAGAGAGAGGAGGGAAGCGGGGGTGCTCGGTCCTGCCTGGGGAAGATGAAGGGGGGTACAATGGGGGGCAGCGCTCCTGGCCAGTGAGCGTGCTTTCCCCAGCCCTGCGGCCCCCTCGGGAGCTGTGGCCCACCGGACAGCAGAGTCTGTTTGGCTGTGTCCCGTCACCTGCACCCAGGGAAAAGGGGGGGGACAAGGTGCCACACAAAGGTGTCCATCTGCGGGACACTCCCTCCGCCCCCTCCAGCCACAGATTGCGACTTCCCAGGCACCGACCCGTGCTCGCGAGAAGTCTCTGCTAGATCTTCACTTTTTTTTTTTTTTAAAACAAGCTTTGGATATTTCGCTTTCTGGCAGCAACACAAAGAGCGGGGCAGAACTACCGTCCCATGACGGTCAGAACAACCGGATTCTCCTAATCCAGGATCCTCTCCCCAAACCACATCCTACTCGCCGTCGAGTCGGAACGACACAACCGCGTTGCCAAACCTGTCCAGAAATTGCGAGCGGGCTGCTGCCTGGGAGGGACACGCAGGCACCCAGCGTGGGTCACTCAGAAGGTGACCGCTGTCAGTTGCGGCGGTCACAGTCGGTCAGTTGGAGGTGTCACCCTGCCACCCTCCATCACCACAACGGGGAAAAAAAGGGGAAAAAGCAGCAGCCGCAGTCCTGCAGCAGCCCGCTCCCGGGAAGAGGCACGGCTCTGCTTGGACACAGGCGCCCAAGTCCCCATGGAGAAGGGCGCTTCTGCTGCACCGTAACGCCATGGGGAGAAGGCAAGATGCTCCCGCGGGGGCCGCTCGTTCCTAAACAAGGGGGAAATGCGCACCCACAGCGCGGTGGGACCGTGCTGACAACCTCCACTCGAAGGCAGCTCTGCTAATTACAGCACATCTGGCACCGGGAACAAGTCCTACAGACATCTGTCTCGCTTGTTGGGAACAAACCCCTTGCCCGTGTCTCTCCCCCGTTCCTACACTGCCGACAAGAAATCCCTGTTTTGTCGGAGCGATGACAGCAGCGGCACGTAGAAGGGGGCCACTATAACACAGGGTCACATCAGTGGTTCAATACGTAATTAGGTGTTTCAGTTTCCCAATTAATAAACAGAGATTTTGGCTAGAGGAAGAGAGCAGTTTTCCCTCCGCTTTACTAATTTCATGTGAATGCTTGCCCACCGCTGCTCGCTTGGGAACCGCCGACCCCTCCGAGTCACCGCAGAGCGGCTTTGCCAGGGGAAGGGGCTCCAGAACAGCCTCTCCGCTCCCAAAACCGCAGCTCCAGAGAAACCCCCCAGCACTGGTCACGGACACAGACGTTTCCTCAGGAGCCGCTCTCCCAGCCCAGCGCGTCCCTCCTTTTCCTGCTAAAGCAGCGACATTCCTGTCCCGGCAGCTTCCCAGGCCCTGCTGCCTCCACAGGCGAGCTCGTGTGCCCGCGTTCCGTCCTGCTGGTCTGGGAGCTCCATCAAGCTGCAGACATTTTGACAACATAATTTCCCCCCCACAACCTTCTCTTTTTCTTCCTATTGAAGCCAGGAGGAGCCTTAAGGTACAGCACCGCTGTGAAATGAAAACACGGAGGGAGCTTTTTTATTCTAACATAGAACAAATGCTTTTATTGCACTTTTAGAAAAACCTGCATAGTCCTCACAAACGGGATCCCCCCTCCCCATACTCGGAACATTTGGTTTAAAACAACTGCCACAGCTCAAACGCAAGTACAGGCCGCCCGCAAAAGGAAATCCAACTGGAGAATTTTATTTTTTTTTTTTTTTAACAGCAAGTCAATGAGAAAAAAAAACAAACCAAACCACCACCAACCAAAAAGGAGCCGATTCCAGCCCTCGCTGTTGTCAGCAACCCTGATCCGGCACAGGAAATCCACCAGAGATGAGGGGGGAGGTTCCCTGCTGACCCCAGAGGGGAAAATGTCCCGGGGGTGCAGCGATCTCCCTTTGCCAGCCAGCAAGGGCTGCGGCCTGGGGGCACTGGTGACAGCCCTGTCCCTGCCCCGTCACTGCCAACGTTTGCTTTGCCCTTTCCCAGAGGGGGACTCTGGTGGATTTTCTTTGGCCAGTGAAAATACAAAAGGCAAATGCCCGCTCGGCTGGGCCAAAGGGGCAGCTGCACGCGCGAGTGCCCCCGTCCCGCAGGCTGTGGGCCACCGCTCCCCGCTGCCTCCCGGCCTTGCCATTTCGGCTCCTGGCGGCAGCAGTACCGACAGACCAGCAGCTGCTCCTGGCCCGGCTCGCTGGGGCAGCCAGGCGCTCACCCCGCTGCCGGCACAGGCCCTGGGATCCCCTCGAGAAAGCTGCCAAAACAGCAGAACCTCCCAGGATGGGCCAGGGACCGCGCGGCACTGCCGGGGACCTGGCGTGTGGTTCAGGTCCTTCGCGTCACCGCTTCACCTTTTCTCTCAAAAGTGCAATACCGCTTTTTATTGGTTCGTCGTTACAAAGAACACAGCTCGGAATCCCAGTCACCCCTCCGCTTCCCTCTCCCATTCCAACACAGCCCGACGGGGGGGATGCCGGGTGGGCTGCGGCGTGCGCGCCACGGCACAGCGGGGAGCCCGCAGCCTAGTTCACCCTCACGGTCGAGGCCCCGTGAATCGACTCCATCACGGCTGCAAAGCGGCTGCAGAGGTCATAGGGGGAGTTGGGCCGGATCTTCGGGGGCTCTTTGAGAACAATAACTTCGGTGGAGCAGTCGAGGAGCCGGGGCAGCAGTTCGCCCAGCTTCATCTGCAGTTTTGCTGTCAGGGGGGAGAGGAGACGACAGTCAGTGGCACCGCAGCAGTAACAGAGCAGATGGCAGAGGGCTCCGGGGCCGCCAGCTCCAGAGCTGTGACGCCGCTTAGGGAATCACCTTCCAGCGCTGGAAACAGCCCGTCTGCCGCATGCGGGGATGAGCAGCGCCTGCTGATGCAGAGCAGGTGTTGCACAGCCGCCAGCCTGGGTCTCGCGCCATCCTCCGGTCCTGCCCGCCCACCCAGGGCCGCACGGAGGGGAGCTCCGCCGTGCCTGCCCGCTCAGGGGACAGTGCCACGTCCCACCGTTTCCCCATACAAGACGCTGTACTGGGTAGGTCAGAAGTGACTACGTGTTTCAAGTTGACACTCAAATATTGACTTTCCATTCGAATGAGACAGAGTGCACTTCTGTCGCTTGACGTCACAGCCTGCAGTGTCTCAGACCCTGGCAGGCATCGCCTGCTCCTGGCAAAGGACGTTCCCCCAGGAGCGGGCCATGCTATCGCCACCCAACCGCATGTTAAAGGACGGGCGCCCCGGGACGGAGAAAAGCAGGCAGAGAGGGGCGACACTTGAGGCAGCTCACACCACCCGGGAGCCGCGAGCAGCCCGCTTCTGTTTCTCCTAAACCTTCTGTGCAAGGCTAAGAGTGGGAAACTTGCATACTAGCATATATTTAACTTTTATTCTTTACCACAGTATTTTGAGAATAGACCTCTGTGGTTTTGCCTTATCTTCCTATGGCAAGTTTACCCTCTGCTCCTGACAAAACCCCTGCAATGATTCCCCAAACCTGCGAACACAGACCAAGTGGGTCAAAACCAATTTCTCTTAACAAAAACAACCCGAGAGGAGTGGTGGGAGCCCGACTCCAGGCTGCAGAAGGAAATACAGAATGAGAACAGCTATCCAGAGCTGACATTCAGCCACAAAATGCCCAACGTCTCTTCAAACCGCCCGGGTCCCCTGAAGCTGCTCCCCCATGCAGCCTCCTGCAGCTCTGGCCATGTTCCCCCTCCCTCCCGAAGAGGCGCGCACCTCTGCGGCTAAGCCTGCCAGCATCCGCCTGCCATCGATGGGGAACCCTCCCTTCAGCCCAACAAGCCAAAACCAAAGCACATCTGGAGAGCGTTCAGCCATTCCTTCGAAATTCACTTTGCACAACTCCAGGAGGAAGAACCCTTCCTCGGCAGCTGTGGTGCAAAACACGATTACATTCTTCTATAACAGAATTTGATGGATGATTCAAATACATCTCTCCTCTCACCACCAGAAACACCTAAGCGTGCTACAGTGCAAGCGCCAGGAATTCAAGCGAGTGTTTTAAAGGCTCCTTTAATTCCTTTCTAGCTCAGATCTAGACAGTGCACTGCCTACAAACAGCACGGAAAAGGTAAGGCAGGCGGCTGGTCCCTACCGTCCATGTCTTCTCGTCCCAGATAGGAGCACCAGCGGTTTCTCATGACCTCGATGGCATCCAGGTCCTCTCTGGACACCTCAAAGTTGTTCATGAGGTGCATGCAGGGGATGATCAGCTCGTTCAGGATACCAACGCCCTCTGCCACACGAGCTTCTTCACGGCTTACGAACAGTGATGCCGCCACCTCGTTCAGCTTCTGGGGGAGGAGGGAGAGTCGGGGTCAGAGCAGCCAAGAGCAAGCACGGCCCTCAGGAAAGGCAGACGCCTGGGGCCCTTCACCATGGTCACACAGGGAGGCAAGGACTAGCAGAACTGGGCGCCAGGTTCTGGTGGAAGAGCACCTTTAGTCACAGGAATCACACCACAGAAAATAAACTGATAAGTACATGTACTTAGATACATGTAATCTACTCTATCCGTGTACAGAGTCCATACAGGTTATTTATGTATGGTTTTAAGATGCCAAGATCCAGGTCCGCCTTTGCTCAGAGAGAGCTGTACCCCCCCACCCCCCTGAGAGCTGTACTGCATATTCGTTCAGTGAATTATTCTTTCCCAAGGTTCCATACCACTGCTGGCGCTCCAGCGGGGCAGGAGCCGCGGTAACGGGCGCAAGAGAGGCAGTTACTGTGGCCTTGGCAACCGCGGGGCGTGAACTAGAAACAAATCTCATTTCTATGCTGGTTTTTTGCCCCCTGTGGAAAAGGGCATCATCTTTTGCTCAGAGAGAGAAAGCCATTAAGAGTAGACATAAATACTGGGGGGGGGGGGGGGGTGGGGGTGGAAGGGAATGGACAGAAGACTACGCCGCCACCAAGTTCACAACGCAAGCGCCGAGTTAAAACCCAAGAGTGCGTTCAGCAGGATCCGAACCTTCCCCGAAGAGGCAGCACGTTAGTTAAGCGTGCTCCTAAAAGGGGTCCGGTCCCCTGGGCAACGCAGACGGAGCAGCTGGAAAGCGAACTGTGCCACAGGAGCCAATGTCACCCGGGCTGCTCCCTGCCCTCCTCTCCCCGGCTGCGCGTGGAGCTCCACAATACCAACCAGGAGACACTTCCTTCTGTAGAGGGCAATCAGCGACTCGCTCACTCCTCTGCCGGCTCCCTTCAGCAGCAGCCTGCTGTTGCTCTGGTAGGCGTAGACCAGGTAGGTGAGGGACTCCTGGTACCTAGGAGAGAGTGCCAGCTCTCAGCGTCCCGACCGCCGCACAGCACTCCTGTCCGCCCAGGGACAGGCTCCACCTGGCCTGCACGGGAACTACCCTCAGGCCCCGCAGCAAAAACTGCTTCCCTGCCAAAGCACAAACGAACAGATGCCCCACGCCAAGCGATCACCTTTCCTTTCTGCCCAGCGCACCACACAAGCACCTCAGGAAGAGCCCTTCAGAGCCCAGCATGCGTACAACCTGGCCGAGGCATGGGTGCCAGCGTCAAGGCTTTCCCGTATTGCTCCAGGAACTCTGCACTTTGAGAGATGCTCAAAGAAGCACAGAAGGTGCTGTTTTCAGTCCCTTGATATATTTCCAGCTTATAAACCCCCTGGTGAGGAAACACAGCTGACAGGGGTCAGGTCAATGCAGGGAAGCTCCAACATGCTCTGGCCCAGCCTCTTCTCAATTTGCCCACCTGCATTTGGGGGCCCATCACTGCTAACTGCCTCAGAGCCCCATCCTGTTTCCATCCATGAACAATTTCTGAAAGCCACGTTATTTTCCGCATTGGGAAAACCACTTTTCAAATTACAAACCCTTCATAAAATGGCACTGTCCTTCCCCACCCGTCGCTATTTATGTAAAACAAAGGCTGTAAAGGAGTAGGGAGAAAATAAGGCCCTTTTAAAATTCTTAAGAGTGCAGAGTACTCCAAAGCGTGTGCTTATGCAAAGTATAATGTCCAATTTGAGACAGTTTAATTTTAATACAGGGGCACAGAGGGGGGAAAAAAAAGTGACGGCAATCATTCCTGCAAACCCACCTCTGGAAATGAGAATATAAAGCTCCACTTCACAGAAGGAAAAATTAGGGGAAACTGCAAAACCATCAGCCAGGTAGCCAGCCCCTCGGTAGAGCAGTTAAACTGCTCACCAAGGGTGACCGGGGATTCAAGAAAGGGCTCTCGGCAAGTCAGAGAGAAAGCCCCTTGGCCTCAAACACGAGACTGAACACAAACTGGCCAGCACGGGTCAGGAAGAAGTTCTGCCAAAGTGGCCTTCACTTTTCGGCTGTAGCTTTTCTTGTCCAAAGACACAACTGCAAGTCACTTACTTTCTGTTCTGGTACAGCTCCAACCCTGTCAGCAGGTAAACCGACACCTTGCGGAAAAGACTGTAGTCTTCGTGCCATCTCTGTTGAGAAGCAGCAAGAAAGCGGAGTGTCAGCTTCACCTGTGACACGCACACGTGCATTCCACATTCCTTCATGACTCTAAAGCGTGCCAGATTTCACCCTTCGAAGGGTTTAAACCCCTCTCCTAAGCCACACGTAGATCCATTCAGTCACGTTCCCCAAAGCTCGGGAGACCCCCAGCGCATTCACTCCCCTTTCCAGCATCCCTGTGCAAGCACAAGCAGCGCGGCAGCTGCCGGTACACTGCCGGCCACGGCCGCCTTTGCTGGGGCTGCTCGGCACTGCGCTCCCCGCTTCCCACAGCACAAAGGGTCAACGGGGCAACACCCGGGTCCCTTACCTTGTACTCCTCCATATCCACATCATCAGGACCGATTTCTCTCAGCTTGGCTCGTGCCACCTTCATAATGCTAATGGACCTGCTCCGTGTAAGCAGAGATGGAGACAATCAGGACAATGGCCCCGGCTGCTTCCCAACCAGAAAAGCCGCCCCTCGGAGCCCGCGGCACAAACCTTTCATCGTAGCTGAGGTTTTTGTCTGCAAACTGCTCCAGAAGGGTCCGTTCCACCACCTGCTGGGGAGCGTTGTTCTGCAGGAAGTAGACGAGCACGTGCTGCAAGCGGGCATCGTTCTGAGGGGTGGGGGTCTCTTTGGCCAGCAGGTAGAGCCGGGAGTACTCCTCATGGAACGCCTGCCAACGGAACACACGGACTCACGCGTCCGCTCTTCTGCCATGGGAAGGCCACGGCAGCCAATATGAAGCTTAACCCTGTCCTGTAACACCCATGGGTGACACCCAGCCTCTGCTGCTGGGCTATATTCCCATGGCAAGTGGGAGCCCACCTACGCCTGGAACCAGCAACAAAAGGCACCCGCAGCAAGGCAAACCGCACCACGGGCACGGAGCCCGCGCTTCTCCAGCGCACCGAGGTGTCGTCCTGCCTTCCAGCGAGTGGGGCGTATCGCTGCCTCTGACAGTCCCGGTAAGACTCTTGCGAGTGCTGAGGTTGTACGAATCAGCTGCAATACGCTTACAACTGTAGTGAGGTGCGAGACTGTCTCGTGATTTATCTTCCTGGAGAGTCATAGCATGGGTGATTTCTCCCGTGTGGCATTTTTACTTCAATCTACCTGCCTGCAAAACCTAACGCCAGCTTCAATATTCAGCAGCGCTTACTCTTTCACATTGCTCCGTTCAAGGCCTATGTTTCTTGAGGACGCATTTTACAAGAGAGGTCACAGTAAGCATGCATGTTCAGGACCAAAAAAAAAAAGATAATTTCACGAGTGCTGGTTTATTTTCTGACGATTGCACTGAGGACCCAGCCAAGAGATTCTGGAAGGCACGCCAAGAAAGGCTACTTTTTGCTCTCCAGATGGAGAGAACTGCCAATACTAAAAGAATAAGCTGAAAAAATAGTGAAAAGTCAAAAAAGAAAAACAGGTGGTTGTTTCTCCTGGGAGGAGGGAGTTCTGCCTTACAAGCTCTAAAAAAATCGTGTAGAACTGAAGGACGTGTTGTCACAATGAGAGAGCAGAAAGAGACATGCAGGACAGAAAGGCCATTAACTCAAATAAAAAACTGCTCAAATCGCTCCCTTCGCATTCCTGACACGTCAATACGGCATAGATTCTTCATTCCGCGAAAACAGACATCCATACGATTGGATTTAGCAAACAAATAAGATACCTTAACGAGCCCTGCTTCAGACCCATCTCGATCAAAGGTCTGGCGGGCTTTTGCAATAGCCAGGATGACACCTTGCATGGCCGGACTCAGCATCACCTACCATGACAGCGGGAAAACAAACACAAACAAGAAGGAGGAAAATGGTAACAGACAGGGAAAGAAGAGAAGGCACAGTGAAGAAAGGAACACATTTTGCAAGAATAAGGCGTAAAGGCAAATCGTGTTAATACAAGGCGGAATAAGCCAGAGCTGCGATTCACTTGTGCACTACCAACTCCATCCAGCACACGCACTTCACATGCAGGGGTGTTTTAAGCACTTAAAAGTCTAAAGGCTGCTCACTCCGAGCCCTGAATTTGCCAACTCAACATGTGAGACTGTAAAGCTCACCAGCCACATCCCCTCTGCGTCCCCTTCAATCCTCTCAGGCAGCACAGATGAGAGAGCAGTGCCCGCGGGGGAGCCGTGCCTTGTGCCACCTCACACCAGCATAAATTGAACACGTCGGAGCGGTAATGGTCTGGGGGTGGGTGTGTGAACGCCAATTGCACTTGGGAAAAAGACCAAACTTCCAAAACGCTGCCTGGGTATGCACGAGGGTGGTTAAACAGTCAGACTCGACAAGGCAGTAGCGAGGGTGCCGTAAGTCATGCCGTTAGCTGTTAATGTCTTTGTAAGAGGGGACAAAACTCTACTTGAAGACAGTGAAGAGGCTTGTCAATAAATTAATACCGCTAGGATCAATTTTGATATAGTTGTGCCAGAAAGACGACTGAAAGGAACAACGCGCAGATCTAACGATTGAGTGCTTTTCCAATGGCATTTAGAAATGGAATTAGTGAACAATTTGGTCTGGCCGCCTTCATTTCCACTGTGGGGAAACGGGCTCTGTAAACAGCGCTGTTTCCCCGACAGACTACTGTCATACCCGACTTTGGGAAAGCTCAAAGCCAGCTAGCTACAAAGCTACAGGTTAACGACTGGCAGTAATTAACCCCTGCACTGGGATGTGTACCTCCTCATTATATCCGTCTGCATCGGATCTAACGGGAATCTTCCCCACACTGGGGATTTCCACTTCAGAGACCTGCGAGCTACTCTGGGCAGCAGCCGCTGCTTCCTGAGTCTCCTGCGGTTGCTCTGCCTCAACGGTAAGGGCCGTTTCTCCCGGCTGGGCCTTCACTGGTTCTACCTGCTTGGGCTGCGGCCAAGAAGAAAAAGAAGACAAAGAGTAAGAAAATCCAAAGCGAAAATCCAGGACAGCAAAAAAGGGGACCGAGCTAAACGTGGCAGAGCTACAGAATTACACAGAAATGGCAAAAGCAAAGGTCTGTCAAGCAGAAGAATACAAAGAGGAGACCAGGTCACTTCCTGGGCTCAGCCTCTACCTCGCAGAGAGCGGCCTCAACGCCGTTCTTTTCATAGGCATCGGTGGTGTTTGCAATGGCCTTGGCAGTCTGCTCCTTGGCGATCCTGGCGTGCTCAGAAGACAGGGAGCGCACGCTCTGCTCACAGACTGGCGACTGATCTGTCAGGACAGAGGTGTGGGATTAGTGAGCACCAACGGCACTACGAGCTTCTCCTCTCTTCTTCTAAAACGTTTTCATTTGTGGCTTGTCTACGCAGGGTTCAGCAGCTGCTGCGCTCATCCCAGAGGCGGAGGCGTTTCACTGTGAGCTGCTGCAGGCCCCTTCTCGGTGGGTACGGCACATGCCACCAGGGATGGCCAAGTAACGCCTTCCCCCTCCAGAGAACAGCGCTTGAACATTCTCTACTCAGTATTCATTAAAAAAAAAAAAGGTCTGGAAGTGAAATGGGATTAGCCCATTATGATTAAATGAATGGAAAACAGCGTTTCTGGTAACAAGCCCGGAAGGATGTGCATGCAAAAAGAGCAGAACAGCCCATCGTACTGCCAGGACAGAGCCCCACCAGCTGCCTTTGCTACTGCAGCAACAGATTCTCTGAGATACCTGGAAATTCATGCGAGATTCCAACACGGTGGTATTTTTGACCAGCTGGCTGTTACCGGTTTCAACATGGCTTGCGAATTCCGAGGGGGTATTACCTGCTCCCGATTCAGAAGAGAGGTCCTGCGATTCCGAAGCAGGTGAAGGCTCCATCTGAGGGATCTTGCAAGACTGCTCCTCCTCCCACTCCTCTGCCTCCTGCTCGAGCCGCCAGTTGTCCTCCTGGATGTAGTGCCTCAGCTCCAGGGGCAATGCTTCCACCTCCTTCTGGAAATGCCCAAGCTCCGAGCCACCAGCCGTGTCTGGAAGACATGCGGGACTGGCATATAGCGACACACGTTGTCGCAGACCACCACCACGAGAGACCCAACAAACACTCAGTATTGTGCAACGCCCCAGTCAAAGTGGCTGTGAGATAAACGAGAAAAACCACCAACTTTTACTGGCTTCGGAATTTAAGATGATTCAGAAGCAAAAGTGCAAAACTAAAGACAAATCTACAGAGTAATCTGAAACAGAACCCAGTTTTGTTCCACCACTGGACAGCATCTGTCATAGAGAACCTCCAGAAGCTGCGCCGGCTGGTGCAGGAGGTGAGAAGTCCTCCTCCTTCACGGGCTACTGCTGTCCCGAGAACAGTGTTTACACTGATAGGGGCCAGGAAAGGCACAGCTCAGCGGGAGGCACCGTGTCTACAACGCTACACGGCACACAAAGGTAGGGAACTGCGGGGATTCCACACAGGAGTGTCAGGCCGGTATTTCGCAGTGCTTTTTACATTTGCTTCGGTGCTCCGTTTTAAAACGGCACAAACCCCAAGCGGTATCAGCTTTAGACAAGTCTTCACATTTATGAAAAGCGAACGACAGTTCTCCACACCAGATTGTTCTTGTGCACCCATTGTAAAAGCAAAGCATCTTTAAAAAACAATAAAAATTGCATTAAATAGGAGGGGAGAAAAAAAATGATGGGTTCATTTCAGAAACGGAACCGTCACAGAAAGACAAAGAACAACCTCCAGATCCTCATCAGCCATATTTAGCAATGAACAGAATGACAGTTCTCCATTGTTTCTTTCTATTTATTACATCAAAATGAACCACGCCTGAAATTATTAGGTTCTTCTACAGCTGTTTGCCATGTATAGTGCCACATGCACGATAATTTCTCCCCATAACTATTTATACATTGGCGCTGCAAACATACTTGCGAGTCTAAGCCACTGTTACCAATAACTCATGCATGAGGAAAGGCTGCAAAAAACAAAAGAAAAAAGAGCTCCGTTTAGGTCCAATATAACAATATCACAAAAACCCAAGCCACCAAGTCAGACAGCGTGATAAAAACGGGAGAAATAAAGTAGGTGTTCTACATGCCCTCATAAAAGCAGCACTGTAATATAAACCATATAAAGAGTCAAAGTGAAAAACTCCAGCAACAGAGGTGTGCTGGAAGTGCCAAATGGGGAGCCGGAATATTCCTACGCATTACTAATACAGAAAGCACAGTACCTGTTCTCACCAGTACGGTTCCTGCCTCAGTTTTCAACCCTACCAGGGATTCAGAAATGAACCGACTATTTCACTTCTATCTGGGGTGAAGCTCTTCGCGCTGTTAAAAGCCAACTGTGCCAAAGAGGAGCCGAGGAACATAACGATCAGGCAGGCCAGACAGACAAGGTATTAGACAAACGTCTAATCAACCAGTAGTTTTGGCTGCAGTACCTGCAAGGAAGCGGGACACCTTATCGCTTATGTACATCAGGCAGTAGGCACTGGCATTCTTCAGGCCTCCGAATGAATCTCTCTCCAGTTCCTCCCACGACGATTCCGTCACCGAGATGTCATTGTATTTGAGCCAGCTTTGTCGCGGCTGATCGTATATGTAGGCCCAGTAGTGACCGGCATTTGCTTGCCCTTCGTGTACCAAGACTGCGTGCAAACGGTAGGGAACCTGCAGGTTCACAGGGACACAGTTTTCAGATGTACTTTTAGTAAATGAATTTGTCTGACCTCTGTATAAATACGTCCACAGCTGTAGCCTGGTACAGACTCTTGGTTCATACGGTAAGTTCCCTACTACGGGAGAACTGACTTTTAAGGGGAAAAGCAACAAGATTTTCATAAAGAGTCCTTTCTCTGCATCATAATATTGGCATTTTTTGAAATACAATACAGCAGACAAGCTGACAGCTACTAACACAAAACAATAGCCACACCGTCAGTTTAACATCCACCACATCTCACCTGCTGGAGGAGAGGGTCGCAGTACATTTGTTCAATGGACAGGTGGATTCTGGCAATAGACTCCTTCAGATCTGCCAAGAACATCACAAATGAGAGAAATATGTAAGAAACAATGAGTGCTCATCAGGCTATGCCAGCCCCTTTCGCTCGGAACAGCGAAGAGAAAGCTGTGCAGTAACTATCAAATGCACGTAGCGCCAGGGCTGACGCCTGCGCAAGACCAGCTGTATGTCAGGACATGTCCAGCTGAAGCGACAGCAGGGAAATCAGGCTGGCGTTCAACAGAAAAACCACAACAAAGACATTCGGGGCCAACCTTGCACGTCCTGTTCAATCTCGTTTCTCCATCGCTGCAGACACGTCCGGACAAGGCTCAGCTCGTCCTCGGAAACCACGCGAGGAGCTGGACCTTCAGGCATTTCCGCTGGCGAACCAGACGGCTGGAACTGCGTAGTCGATTTTTGCTGCGGCGAGGGATTTGCCGAAAAGAAAGCTGCATCTTCAGTCCCAGTATCCTGCCCTTCTAGTATGCTGCGAAGTAAATCCAAGAGGAGCAGACAGGTTTTCCAATGGTTCTCTTGTATTTTTCTCTTTTTGGAAAAGAACGTGAAATAAACCAAACCAAAACTGCTCCAGAGCCAGAGCAGGATTTCCCTTCCAGGACAGTACAAAATGTAAAGAGAACAACTACACTGAAATGTACTTCTACCTCAATGGACCGAATTAACACATAGGACAAATAAAAGCTCAAATTCTTACAGAACTCTGAGCACAGATCCACATCGCACAATTTTAAAAATTCCTTCCCTTACTACCAAGAACTCCTGTATTTACTCAGCTTAATTTAGAGCATAAACCAACTGTGCTGGCCAGGTGTGTAATAATCCAATACTGTGGTAATTTACTGGTTGATGAAGCCAAAAAATTAGTTGCCTAACCAGAGAGCACTTCATTTAACTTGGAATTGCTGCTCAGACAAGGAATGCAGCAATGCTTGTGGAAGAGGAAGAAGAACAGACCAGATGCAGTGTTGCATTTGCACAAACAGAAGCAAATCACGAGCAAAGTAGCGGCTGGCTACTTGCGCAGGCATTCATACGTTACAGCAGCATGCTCACAAGTGCCCAGATAAAGAATCCACTTTTAGGACGCAAACCAGGAGCGTTCAGCTGAAAGGCAAAAGCGTTGTCCTATGAAATAGTTTTATTTCTGTTTACTGACCCATTCGGCTGCGAAAGCCTGCCCAAAACAGGAGGCTCGGCGTGGGACGGCAGGAGTGTAGTCTGAGAGCCCGGAGCAGAAGAAACAAGGTCAGCCGGCTTTGCAGCGACAAATTCGAGAACGTACTGGAGCATGTCGGGCAGGGGAAAGCGAGCTGGGCCAGAGCCGTACCTCATGTACCTACAGAAACAGCGGAGGGGTCGTGCGAGGAAAAAGGTGTGAGCAGTTAAACCTGACGGGACAACAGAAGAGCCAGAGGGAAGAAAACTCCCAGGCTGGGATGGAGACAGGTTAAGCGGTGAGGGAAGGAAGGGAAAAAGCCAGGTGAGGCGAAGGGACGCACTCACCGCCTCCCACCAGCGGCCCCTGAAAGCCTGCAGCCTGCAGGGCACTGCCCGGCAGCAGCCAAAACTCTGCTGTGCTGGCAGCACCCAAAACAACCTGGCTGCTGCGGAGACAGTTAACTCCATCCCAGCCAGGAAAAAAAAAGAAAGGAAAATGAAATCTTCCGGTTGTCCACAAACCAGATCTTTGCGAGTGACCTCCTTCCTTCCCCAATAACTAATGGCAAATGCTAAGCTGGAGGGGACATCCAATATAAAAAATAACACGCTTCCTTTTTAACAGCTTCCTGGGCTTCCTCACGGAAACCGGCTGGCGTAGCTGACAGGGCCAATTGTACTATTTAAGGGATTTATTCTTGTAACGGCATCAGTAATACTCAGAAACCATCAAGCCCAGGAGTTTGTTTTCGAAAGCACCCTTCCTTGCGCCACACTTCTCAGCACAGACCCGCTTCTGGCTGTCTGTCCTCGACAAGTTCCTCCTCTATCAGAAAGCTCCTTTGGAAGGAAGCGTTTGCACGCCCCCGCAGGGCACAGAAACACAGCCAGCTGGCTACTCACCGTTCCAGTTTCTGCTGCAGAATCCCCATTTTCTCCTTCAATCTCTTCATTTCTTCTCTCTTCATCTGAACAAGCTCTTTACTGCAGTAGAGGTACCTGAACACAGAAACACAGCGCCCCGCCGCCTGAGACTGCCTTACTTCTGGCACGCACAATATTGCCTAACTGTTTTAGAATCCTTCCTTGCTCACCCGTATGACCTTTGTAACGTCTTTAATTACAACAAAGCAATAGCTTTAAACGTACCGTGCAAGAGAACAACTCACCTGTCCATATAAATAGTCTGGGGAAATTCTAGCTTGGTGTGAATTTTCTCTGGCTGTCCTAGGGACTGATTGAACTCAAATCGGGAGAGTTCAAAGGTCAGTACTGGTGGGAGTTTTGTAAACCAGCGCTGTAACAAAAGCAGAAATGCCCCCAAAGGGACTTGTTTTAAGACGACTGCTAAATGGCACATTTTAGACTGATCCTAAATGTCTCTTTGTCTTTAAATGCTGACCTAGTATATATTTTCTTTACTGAGTGATTAGGCAGAAAGTCAAATTTCACAAGATTAAAATTTCTGCTTCTATTTTACATTTTTACCATGAAAAAGCCTCATCACAGCTTTCAGAACGTTACTTTTCATTGCCCGATGCACCCAGCTCGATGGATTATTAATGGGTCCAGCACTGAATTTTACCAAGTTAGCAGACACTACACCAACCCTGCATGTCAGCTAAGAGCCTGCCAGAAAGTTCTTTCCCACTGCAGACCACATGCAATGATGAAGAACAAAACAGAAGTCCTTACACAGTGCCTGATTGCTCATCCTCTCTCAGTCTATTGACACACTATTCAATGCAGGAGATGCAGGGAAGGAACCCATGTTCTGTACGTTTCCTACGCTGCTTCACAGAACCATGCTGAAAGAAACATTCTGGCTTGAATGTACCCTTCCCCTCTCTCATCCTGGGATGACCAGGGCTTCCAGCACCCGCCGCCCCAGGTTTCCTTGCCCTGCCTTCACAGGGCAGCCCCCCGACAGCACTCCCTGCTGCACCCAGGACGCGCAGGCTGCCGTCGCCGTCCTTTGCAGGGGTCACGTCAGACCTCCTGCTGCAATGCACCCGCCCCACTCCAAAGCACAGCAGCACAGTTTTATGTCTAAAATATCGCCAATGAAGGTGATTTTTTTTTTATTAATTATTTTTTAAAAAAAAACTTTGGAAGGAAATGGCCAGGTAGCAGAACTTTTTGAGAAGAAGCCCAATCTTCAGAACAAGAGAACATAAACACAGAGGAGTGATTTACACACCTATTATCTAGGCGAAATGCAAGGTCTCGTTAATCCCACTGATGCTTTGAGCTTCAGTACACTCACCTATGTTCTCAAAAGACAAAATGCACCTTATTCTCTATGGCCCCTATCATGCAGTCCTCTAGCCACGACATCCTAGGGAGTGAAATTAAGATGCAGAGTTTTTCCAGTCAGATTTCTTAGACGTAAAGCCAGGGCCTTTTCCTTCTATCTGTACAGACAAAGAACGACTAAAACATCTCCACGATCAGTCCAATCGCCCTTCTTTTTCGGAAAAGGATTTGGAGGAACTGGAAAGCTTGGATGGAAAAGAAGCTGCTGGGTTAGCTCCCTCCACCCTGCTGTCTCTGGCACCAGCCTGCGCCAGTTTCACCTGCAGCTGCTGCCAAAGCACCTGAACAGCTCCAGGCAGGAGCCAGGAACGCCGGACCCCAACAGCTGAGTCCAGAGGCGGACAGCGCTGCCCAAGACTTCATTTCTCCTTTGCCGGATTAAACCACAGCAACGCATTTTTCAGATGTTCTCATAGAACTGAAATACCTTTCCCTGTCCCCTCCACACCCGACACCTTTGCAAATTTCTTAATGGTATTTCCCCAGGCTTTCCTCCGCTAACTTCTCAGCTGCACTTACGCATGCGGGGTGCCGAACGGAACAGTACACCTTCACTTTCTACTTTGCTGCAACTACGTGTTTTATGATTGGTTTGTGATTCACGAGATTTAAAAGGAAAAAAAAAATTAAAAAAAAAATAAATCAGCACAGTCAGAAGATAAGAGTGAAAATGAGAAGCAAAAAACCACACACTGTAACAGGGAGAAAGATACAAATTGCAAATGCATACCATAGAGTTAAGCACTGTACTTTTACCCTCCGAAAATATGGAGGCTGTGGTTCTCCCCCTACTCAGGTACAGGTAGGCTTCAACAGAAAGAGAGAGACTTTATCACACTCGCATCAGATGTTTACCTTTTTAATTTAAAACAAAATCCTCGAACCGGTTATGTAGACAACACATCTTTACAAATACCATGTACCACCAACATACATTTACATGAGATTCCACATATCCAGAAACTATGTTGTATTCAATGCTTACGGAACACTTACAATTGCCATTTAAAGTTCTCAGAACATACTGAGAGAGCCCTGCGCTATGTGTATTGCATTTTTCTGCAGCAAGCAACCGAAAGCTCAACAAAAAAATAGTAAAACTAACCTCCTGTCCATACTTCACCGACTGAGCGGCTGGGGCTGCAGCCATCTCTCCTTCCACCATGGCTCCTTCCAAGCACTCATTCAAGTTTTGATAACCATTTACCTGGAGGGGATACTGACCAAAGGTTTCGATCTTGGAAAAAGTATTGCCTGGGTGATGGAAATGATACAAAAACCATGAACTGACTTAAGAGAACAAAACACTCTGGTTAACTCAAGAGTTTGCTGTCAGCACCAGCTTAGAGGCGCTACTTGCAAGAACCGAACCGCGTCTTGCTGTCTGCAAGTCTGCCAGGGTAAGCCTCCTTCTAAACAAGCACTTCCGACACCTAAGCGCTTGCCAGTATCTAATGCTTTCAGAAGACAGACTCTACAAACGTTACAGACAATTTTATTAGGAAGACTATTTGCAAGTTTAAATAACTAGGCAATTTCACCAGCAATGCCCAACAAAATCCTGCACCCCCACTGCTATAAGTCAAAACACTGAGTTTTAACACAAGGAGTTAAAAAGTGGATCTACCAAACCCTTTACTCACCCTCATGGACACCCTCTGTCAGGAAAGTCCCATAGAAGAGCTGTACCATTGGGTTTTCGGATTTGTCCCCAGGGCTTCTGTTTCAGAAAGGAAAAGCACACATTCATTTGCAGCTGTGGGCTGCAGAAAAGCCCCAAGTCACAGTCTAAGGCTTTGCTTGGGAATCCTCCTACAGTCAAAAGTAAAATTTTCTGCCCAGGTACACAGGAAGCTTCTCATCTGCTTTGATACTCAAAAGCAAATTATAACACTCATAGAAAGGAAGGGGGGAAAAAAAAAAAGTTAAGGCACTACCTTTTGAAATGCAGTTCCAAAAAGCTGTATCTTTCACGTACACCAGTTCTGTCAAGCTCCCCTAAACAGCTTATTTGCTCTGCAGGCCGTGTCGGCATTGAATAACCTCCTACGCTTATGTGCAGGAAACGTAGATATAATGCTTCAGAAGCATATTTCGAGCTTAAGGAGCATCATCCTCAGTAGAACAAAAACGTTCTCTCTCGCTTAGAATTTTCATGTAAAGCCCTCTCATCTAGTACGGCCTCACATTCAAAATCCATCTCCTCGGTGTCAGGTCAAACTCCCAAGATCACAAAAAACTCACTTGACATTGACAGCAAGCTGGAATGCATCCTCCAGCCAGTCCAGCAGTTTGTGCGTAAATTCACTCACATCTTGCTAGAAGAGAGACAAAAGCAGGGAGTCAAGAGGAATCCCAAGCAAAACGCGTGTTCGCGGACGGCTGGTCTCCCAAAGGTGCTGGCGCACAGCCTGCCCGGTACGGCCGTACCTGCCCAGCTGCCAGGGGCGCGCAGCTGGAGTGCTGTGCTGGCTTAGATCGATAACGAACACTCTGCTCATCTGGAAACTCGACTGGAGGAAATTATTGCCGCCGCTACCCAGATGGCGCCGGGTAGAGCACTGTTACGCTGGCTGTTTAATTAGCAAGCATGTACATTCTGCCTAAATGGCACAGGGACAGCTGCTTGTCACTTGACAAACATGGGAAGAGGCCTCTGAAAGTAATGGCAGGATGGAGCGAGATGGGATTGTTGGGGCTGCGAGTGCTGCGTTGAAGCAAGCAAAAGGCTTCTTAATGGGGTTTTACCTGCTGTTCCTCAGTGGATCTAAACGCATCCCTCAAGAGTTCCAGTGCTGCAGAAGGGTCTACGAACTTACGACGCGTCCCCAGCATTAAAGCAAACAGACACTGAAGTTCTTGCATGAATGCAATATTTCTTTTTCCCTGCATTGCAAAGAGAAGAAAAGCCAAACCCTTCCTGCAACTGAGAAAAGCAGCGTCTTAAAACAAAGGGCTACAGAATACCACATGCACACACCTTAAGAGGTATGCTCACAAGGGCAAGAGGCGACATTAAAAAGGCCAAAACCAGAAAGACAGGCAAGTGTCCTTTCTTGGAAGCAACCTGGTCTCCCAATGATGCATGGGAGAAAAAAAAACTAACCCAAACCAAACCTTTAGAGAAAAGAGTGCCAGAAGTAACAGTTGCTACACCAGAAGAAAAAAGCTGGTGAATTTATGAATGTATTCTGTCTACACCTGATGTTTGTTAGAGTATCAAGAGCACAGCTGAAAGCAAGTCAAGTGAAGTCTCTTAAATGGCAGTGGCCACAAGCTAGGACGCTATAACAAGTGAAGGATTCTTCTACGTATGCCTTGTTCTCTAAATATTTCCTAAGCCCATTCTGCTGACTGCTCTCGGAAGGCACCGGGGCTACAGAGCCCTTCAGACCGGCTCAAATACCAGCTCTTCTACGGCACGTGCAAACAAACCAACAATCTGGAGCTACCACAGAAGTTTCATGGGAAAAATTTCTCACCGCACCACAGTTTGGAGCTCCAGAGGAAAGCCTTACGAGAAGCAGCCTTTTTTTTCTACATTGATTCTGTCTTTGAAAAGTATTTCTGGAATTTGTCTTTAACGCAGCCAGACAATTTGAAAGCCATTAAGAGAGGCACAGGAGTCTCAGATGGCCCCAAATTAAATCTGCCTGGAAGAAGAGCAGAATGGCACACCACAAAAGAGGGAAACTTTACAGTGTTGCTCGATGAAAACTTACAGTGTGACTGCGACAGCTTTCAAGCACGTTTGGTGGGAGGGAGTACCCAAGGACCAGCCTCCGAAATTCTGGCAACTGAAACAGCGACTGGAAAGAAAGGAGAGGGAGAGACCAGTCAGCACCCGTGAGGGTTGGACTCACGGCAATTTGATGCCCTGTCGTCACTCTTTTACTCGACAGCCTTTTTGTTAACTTCTAATTCTCCGATGGCCTTGCGCTACTAGCCCAACGCTTAGCAGGGGAACAGTCTAGGTGCCGGAGCAGCACATGCGTACCCACCAAAGAACAAAATCTCATCCTGCCATTTCCAGGATATATGTAACCACGTTAGGAAAGAGTACTCTGTTGTGCATCGGCAAATTTAGAAAAAGCATCCAGGAACAAGTGACAGTGAGAAAGGGGCCCGTTCGCAGCTTTCTTAATGCCTCTCAAAGCTGGAGACACACGACGAATGTCTGTCTGCTGACATTAAATGGTTAGAAGAGACAAATCCGCTCAGCTCCACTTATTGTTGTCTCTTCTTGTTTACGTTATCACTAATAATATATGCTGCCTAGCTGCTTATTCATTCAAGCATCTATGCCAGTGTATTCCATTAACAGGAATATGATACACCACATATTATGGAGCCAACAATAACTGCAGTAAAATTAAATTATCGGTTCACTTTGCCAGTCAAGCTTCTGTCATTCAGTAAGCACTTGGACATCGCCGCACCAAAAGCCCCCTGCATACGTGCACACGGATTATATGTATCTGTATCTATTTTTATGCCAAGTCTATTTAACTGCTCTTTGGCTCTTTCTGTGCACGCCCAGAGGAAATCACAATCGCATCAACTAAAAAGAGAAGTCTCATTTGATCATTCACTCACCTGCACACGATGACCGCTTCACAGAGCTGTTGCACATTTAATTCTGACTCATTTAGACTCCAAGAGCTCAGCAGCTCCAGAAGAACCTTTCCATTGGCTTACCTGTATGACAGCGCTAAACCAACACGTGTTTCCAATATTTTTCATTCCAACGGGCCAGTCGCCCACTCTTCTCCAGTCATTCTGCTTGGGGTTCTCTCCCCAGACTTCACAGCGTTTCCTTTTGGAGCGACTTTTGTTTTCAGCAGAATGCACTTCCTGCAGTCTGTCACAAAGGATGCACACCGTGCTGTAAAACACCGTCTCACCACGATTCCCCAGAACCACAGGAACTGTGCTGCCCTCTAGCCACAAGTGGGACACCAGAGCTGGGCGCTGCTGGGCACTGCCCAGCGCAACAGGCACCAGGCGTCTGATCTGACTCCAGAAAGGTTTCAACTCACAGTGAGGTGGATGGCAAACATGACTGTCAGACAATTTGGAACAATGGAAGGAGGTCAAAGGTATGCACGTTTTTCCTCATGTGCTCATGAGGGCATGCAACACTGGCGCCCCCAGCCATTACTGGTGGCAAATCCAACCCACGGTAAAAAGGAGACAGCTACATAGTGACCAGTGCGAGGCGAATCGACACATGAGATTTCAAGGTGCTCCGTCATCAGGTGCCGTAACGCCAGTACAGCATCCTTCGGTGTGGCACATCAGTAACAGCAATGAGGATCGCAGAAGCCACAGCTAAACCTACTTTTTCTATGTCAACCATTACGTCACAGTGCTAAAGGCCAACTACCCAGAGGGCACTACTGAGCCAAGCACCTTCTAAAAGCAGTATGTACACGTCTGGTACGTGGTTTGTGTTTGTTTTGCAGTTATCAGCTTAAGAACCCGCTTACGATACCCAGGAAAAGCAAAAGCATTTTGCAGACCCACTGACCTTTCAGCAGCATCTCTTTCCACAGCCTGAGTTTTTGGCGATTCCAGTGGTCTGAAGGCGTTGACTGCACAGAGGTCGTCTCTGTTGGTCGGGATAAGAGCAGCAGTAAGATCTAGAAGTGGAGACAGCATTCTGATCAGCTTTCCACCAGGAGCAGGCAAACGTTCTCTTTAAAAGGAACTTCTAGAAAACGTTACAGTTCAAAAATATGATTTTTCAATTGATACGAGCCTAATTTTACAGTTCAAGTTTTAAATAGAAATCCTTGTAGCTTGGATTGTGCTAGGGAACCAAAAAAGCCATTGAGCAGGCTGGATGAGGAGAACGGGACAGACCATGCAGCTGCGCACTGCCCAGATTTCCATATAGCCAAACGCAGAGCCAGAGGGAACACTGCAAACCTCTTCAAATAATGAAAGGGGAACATCAGCTGCTGTTAGTATTTGCTGTGCCTTGACATCAGCATTGGCAACTGACACTCTTTCAAGAAGTAAAGGATGTCGGCACAATCGCACCGAATTGCCGGCCTTCACTCATGTCAGGATGCTCAGCTGTGAGCCACCACGTGCGCCAGCTACGAAGACAGGAGAAGAGAGGAATTGAGTAGTTCTGGAAGAGGCAGAGGCCTGATGCAGCGGAACACAGGGCAGCCGCACTGTTCTGGGTGGTGCTTCAAAGCTCCCAGCACAGATTTTTGGCCCTGTGAACCTGTCTGTGATAATATCACTCGGGAAAGCTCCAGTTAATAGATGTGTCATCAGCATAAAGGTTTAAAGAAACTATTCTCAACTACCTCAGACTCCAATTACACTTTTTACATCTAAATGTACCAAACAGCCTGCTTCTGCCAGTGCCTGTAACATTAATAAAACTGTTTTTCATGCAGTCAAATTGCTAGCTGCAGTAACACTTGGTTCTCATAAAAACATGGTACTAAGCGCTCAATCTGCCTGCTCCGCCAGTGGAGGCTGTAGAAAGAAACATATACCTTGATGGGGATTCGATTCTCTACTCTGCTGACTCTGCTTCAGCAGCTTTCTGGGTTTTCTGTGTTAGCCAAGACCAACTGTTTAAAGTGACGACAGCTTTGTAACTATGACATGCCGTCTACAAATGCTATTAAACCCCTATTCAGCCACCTCCCTTTGGGATGCAGCTCTCCTTTGTCAGGAAGGTTTCATTCCCAGAACTGCCCCGTGGCGAGCACTGGCAACATCACATCAGCGCCAGGCCAGGGGCCGGTGGGATTCACTGGCAGAAGCAGGGAGCACCGATACTTCCCCTTTCGGCTCAGGCGGAACACGTAGAACTGTCCGGGTGAGCAGCGACGAATGACTTACTTTGTGGGAGCCGTTTGCCCACAGCACTCCCTTCCCAAGGGGACGGCTCGGCAGCAGCTGCATCCTGAGCCAGCTCCTGAACCTGCTCCTCCGTCAGGAAGGTGACTGCTTCCATGAGGTCTCCATTAGCAGCCTGGCAGAACGACAGGGGAAAAACACCTGTAGCACCAGGATTACTTCAGCTACCTCCACACTACATTCAGTGCGGCTGTGGCAGGGAGAGGCACCCTGCAACCAACCTTGCTTTCCCTGGCCGCGGGAGAGCTGTCTGCTGGTGACAAGCAGGAGTAAAAAACGAAAATAGCGAAGGCTAGAATTTCTCTGTCGGAAAGCACTTTGGCTCTATTACTAGGAGAATACAGACTCCATTAACTAATTTCATTTATCTCACAAGAGATTCAAGGAGTCGCAGGAGGCCCGAGGCGTGACAGGGTACTTTGCCACCAGGAGAGACTCGCAGGAATCAGACTCTCTGGGGATTTCAAGATGTTTGTCTTGTACTCAGATAGGGCTTTCTTCAGACCATTGTTATGGGCTAAACTCTTAAGTTTATTCTAAAGTCTTCTGGACATCACTTCTCGATGAAATATTTAAGAATTTCCTTAAACAAGCCTCTTTGTGTACTTTCAGCACAGCCCACATCCTGCTGCTACATCTCCAGAGGATAGATGGCATCGCATCACTCCAGACTGATGCGGTTGCAGTCAGTTTAACGCTACAATTTAGAAATACAGAAACACGCACTATGAGGAGGAACCTTCCCAAGTAAGCGTTGCTCCCGCAAGTGCCCGAGATTCCTGCGTCCCTTCACTTTGGAGCAGAGACGGCTGTTCTGGTGAGGGACAAGACAACCACCAGCCACAAAGTTGCTGATGTTATTGCAGCTGTCCAGAACTCCCCAAGCAGTTTACACGGAAAAAAACCTCCCGCAACCCACCCCATTTGTGTTTACGGTAACGCGGAGATAACAGCCCCATGGGAGCCAAACTCCCAGGAGATGTTTGCAGTGTTTTAGCACAGTACGCGCTGCTGCAGCAGCACAGACTCTAAGGTCTACTGTTGGAAAAACAAACTGCCCTCACAATAGCATGGGGTTTTTGTTTCAGATGTGGACAAACACACATGAACCCCAAAACCGCCTGTTCCCTGCTGACACCAACAAGCACCGGCCTCACATACCTGTTTGCCTCGCAGATGCACCAGAATGAAGCACCAGCGAGAGCAGAAAAACAGTGGAAGATTTACCCTTCACCTCCAACACAAACCACCTTGCTCCAGGCAGCACACACCGCATGCCTTCCCCAGGCTGCACACAGACGATTTTAGCGAGGGCTGGCTCACAATCAGCCCACAGACACGCCAGCGAATGTCCCACCCGCACGTTCTGCATCAAGAGAGCCTGAACCTGCCTGGCTTTTGGGACAAATTCAGAGGTCTGCTTTCCACAGAACAACGATAGGCACAAACCTTTAGAGCCGCGTGAAGGAAAGCAGAATCTTGAATGCCGGTGATCTCTTTCAGCTGGTTTAAAAGCATCTGGCAATCCTACAGGCAAGAAATAAAGAAAGCAAGCTCATGTGAAAAAGGTGACCAGGACAGACATCAAGCTGTTTCTGCAAGGCCTGGCGAGGGCCCACCAGAGTATTGCTTCTTTTTTTCCTTTTTACTGATGGACTGACAGGACAGCCCAGTCACGCTTGCCTGATGGCAATACCAAGATCATCTTCAACATCATACTCAAATTTTTTTTTTTCCCCCCCTAAATGTACAGACTAGCGTTCAGTGTGTCATATCCTGACGAGGAGGTTAGCAGGCCAGAGGGGAAACGCTGCCCGCGCTGTTGGATGCACTGCACCTGCAGTGGGAAGGGGCACCGCTTCCCCCAGACGGCAGTGGCATGTGCGGCGGGACATATAAGGAGGCCACGTGTTCACCGGGCATCGGCGAGGGGCTATTTTAAGCCTGGCTGCACATGCCATTTGTGCATGTCATTTCTCACTGACAACGAGGTGTCAGAATAAGGGCCCGGGGGGCTGCTGTTGCTTCTCCTTCCCCCAGCACACAGGCAACTCCAGGTTTGGCGAGATACTCGCTCTTGCTCTAAGCCACCGTCAATAACCTATTTTTTCACTGCTTCAACCACTTAAAAAAACGATTGCAGAAATTTTCTCTCCCAGCCTTATCAAATCTTTGCAGCCTTGGCTTGCCGTGGGAGCGGTCACATAGCTTACCGAGCCACAAATAACGTTGGTCAACCGGCTGTTGGGAGAGGCGGCTCTCTACAGGGAGCCCCTTCCAGCAGCCAGCCCTGACGCCGGGGGTCCCACCACCCGCCTTTCGCGGCCGCAGTTCAACTGCTGTTGCCAGCGGCTCCATCCGGCTGAAATCAGGCACCAACAGATACAGCGCCGTAGCTCTGGTATCGCATGTAGCACGGGAAGGATGTTACGACAGGAAAAACAGCCGGGATTGTATTGCCTATGCCCGATTTATAAAGGCCATCTAGGATCCTGCTGTCAGCACGGTCCCATGAATGCCAGCTTCTTAGGATCACAAGTGTAATTCATCTTAACCGGCAACGCTGCAGATGAATAACTTCAAGTTTCTACTCACTCTCATCACTGGGAAAAAATTTAAGATGCTTTCACACCATTGGGGCACAAGTTCCACCCAGTGAGCAGTAAGTCAACTCCGTGTTTGGGCCATCCACCCACACTGCTGACGGACGCCGCACCACCCACAAATACCTAAAGACAGCTTGCATCCGTATCGGCGGTTAAAACAAACAAAAATCCTACATTATTTTTTGACAGGAATTCCCCTGACCAGTTAGTTATTTGTCCCACCTAAAATACTACCTTTGGACAACTTTTACAAAAAATTTCAACCCCCTCCCAACCCGTCCCACAGGCTCTTTTAGTCCCAAGAAAAGCTGAGATGCGCTGGAAAGCCTCAGGCCCAGCCGCCGGCACGGCGAGGACCTGCACGATAAGGAGCCAAGAGGACGAGGCTCAGTACGGGCATGCTTTCACAAAGGCAAACCACTTATATCATGTTGCTAATTTTGCTACCTTCACGAGCGGCGTGCTTGCTGGCTAACCCCACCTAATGCCGCAGGGCGTATTTTTCCGTTGGAGGAAAAAAAAAAAAAACCACGCTAATAAACCGCATGACAATAACGAAATCCGAGGCAGGACAGGGCATGATTTTCAGCAGTTTTTCTGCTTCGCCAAAAAGCAGCCTTACAAAGGCTGCCGTCACCACAATAGCTAATTACCCATCCACTGCTCTAAGTTACCTTCATATTCTAATGATTTCCAGCACAATTTCATTCAGCCTTTGAGAAGAAAGGTTTGTGTTAACAGCAGAGAGCTTATCCCATACAACAGGTTCCGAGAGGCTTGCGGCTGACTGGCAGCCCACAAAAACCACCGTGAACCACACTGCCTGCAACAAATTTGTTAACTTTTTTGGGGCGTGCGCGTGGTTTTGTTGCTATAACTAGTCTGCTTGATTGCTTTTTGAGGTTACGTGCTGTGGTGCTTTAAACCAAGCTCCAGAGATGGTAATTAACACCAGCGTGCTGCCACTATTAATACATAGTGCACTTGAAAAAACAAACCAAACCAAAGTCCTACCTGCCGGAAAAATAACAACCCAAACCAAAATGCTATTAGTATTAAATTACAGCAACAGGAGATGCGTGCAAAACCAAGAGGCTGAGAGGAAGGCGGGCGCTGGAGATAAAAATGACCCGGTCAGCCAGCGAGAGATGAAACTAAAAGGTTTTGCCATTTTCCTCACTCTAATGTGACTCACCAGGCTCACAAGTAGTTTGTTTTGATGAGAAAGTGCAAGTAGGGAAGGGCACAAGTGCAGTGCAGGAGTTCAAGGGGGCTCCAGAATAAACAGCGCGTGAGGAGGAGTAGGAAGGTGGTGGCGGGAAAGAGGGACGCAGAGCCACAGCCTTCAGCCTCCGCACCTCAGCTGCACCTTTTGTCACAGCGGGAAAATGGACACGAAGAGGGCTAAAAACCCACAGGCAGCAGCAGGAACAATACCTGCACTCCTGACCGAGGCTTTTACAAACCAACATCCATCACGGGAAGCAGCAGCGGCTAACGAACTCCTCCTCCATCAATGTGCACTCCTGCACACTGGGCACTGTCCTGACACCGACCCTGCGCAAGCAGGAAACAGCTGCTGCATAAATGCTGTTTCTAAAGGCACAATGAAAGGCTTGATAGCCTTAGTGCCGGCCTCTCAGATGTGGGTCTCTGCATCCCAAGAGCGAAGATGCTACAGAGAAGTGCAGACACCTGTGTAAATTTGGGACACACCGGGCTGCAGTCCCCTGTCCACAGACACCGACCTCCAGAGCACCACAGAGGAGTGGCGAGCCATGCGCCCTATCAGCGCTGGGGTCCAGGTTCTTTTAGAGACAATTTATGCAAAGCCCTGATGTTTACAAGCAACACTTTTTGTTAACGGGTATCAGAAGGTGCTGGTTTAGCGAATGGAAAAGGAGAACAGGAATTCCTTGAGGGGAAACCCCTTGTGAGAAACCATGAAGAATCACAGAATGGTTTGGGGTGGAAGGCACCCTAAAGACCATCCAGTTCCCTGCCCCTGCTCTGGGCAGGGACACCTCCCCCCAGCCCAGGGTGCTCCCAGCCCCGTCCAACCCGGCCTTGAACACCTCCAGGGATGGGGCAGCCACAGCTTCTCGGGGCAGCCTGCGCCAGGGGCTCACCGCCCGCACAGGAAAGAATTTCTTCCTCATATCTCATCTCAATTTCCCCTCTTTCAGTGTCAAACCGTTCCCCCTCGTCTCATCGCTCCCCTCCCTGACCCAGAGTCCCCCCCAGCTCTCCTGGAGCCCCTTTAGGCACGGGAAGGGGCTCTGAGGTCTCCCTGCGGCCCTGTCCCCAGAGGGTCCCGTCCCCCTCAGAGGGTCCTGTCCCCGGCCCTGCCACACCGCGTCCCGCTACGGCCCCTATAGAACCGACGAGCCTCCCGGCCCTGCGGGCACCCAACGCCGCTTTTATACCAAAGGGCCCCAACCGACGCCGGCGGGCGGGGGGGCGCGGAGCGGTGCCAGCGGGCACCAGGGACGCGGAGGCTCCATGCCGGCCCGGGAGCAGCTCCTCCCCCGCCGCCTTCCCTTCCCTCCCCTCCCCCCGTCCGTTCCCGCGTCTCACCGCGCCGCCGCCGCCGCCCGGGGCCCGCAGCTCGGCCGCCATGCCGGCGGGGGGCGCGGGGCGGGGCGGGGCCACCCCCGCGCATGCGCGGCACTCCGCTTCCTGCGCCGCCGCGCGCGCAGCGCCGGTACCCCCCCGGCCCGGCCCGTGGTATACCGGGCCCCGTCCTCCTCCGCGCATCCCTCGGCCCCGTTCTCCCCGGTTTTTAACCCAACCGCGGGTCACATGGGGCCGGGGCGCTCCGGGGGAGCGGTGCGTCCTGGGGGAAAACCGCCGAGAAACGGTTCATAACATCGCTGGGTGGTGGGAGGGCGGAGAGCGGTCCTGCCCCCGCCCCCGGGGCGTTTCGGCGGCTGGTTAAAATCGGCAGAAAAGGGGATAGGCGCGCCCAGGCAAAGGGCGTCGAGCGGCGGTCCCTGCCCCTCCTCGTGCCGACACAGCCCAGATTTCACCTTTCTCTTCCTAAAAAAAACCTCCCCCTCACCCCCCGATGGTGGGCACCGCGCATCCCGTGCCTTGAGCATCCTTTGCCTTTCGTTCGGGATGAGGTCTGGGGATTCCCGCCATGCCGGGACCCTCTTGGCTCCCGTGTTCCCACAGGTGCCCCGGTGCAGGAGCACAGGAGGCGTGCAGGCGAGGAGGAGTTAGCGGGGTTGGCAAAGGGAAACCGAGCGAGCCGGCAGTGTTATCCAACATCCCTGATAGGCAAAGAAAAAACAAGGACACCCAGGAAGAAGCTCTGCCCGTTTCGGGAGGCGGTGAGGCTGTTAATCACGTGAGAGAGAGGGAATGGTGTTGGCCACTGTCATTGTTGCGGTGGGATGCCAACAGGTCGGGACACGGCGTCTCTGCTGCGGGAACGCTGCTTCGCCCAAGCAGCTCCCAGCCCCATCACTGCCTCCATCCTCTGCCTCCCATTTAGCATCCCCAAGGGACTAGTCCTGCCCAGGAATATCCTGCTATTGCAGGGACCTGGGGCAAACCTGAGCAGGGAGGTGGTCTCGTTGGGGGACGTGACTTCCAAGGTGTGGACGTTGAGCTGTTGGGATGGCTGCGCTGCCATGAGGATGCTCTGGGCCAGCACAGCCCATGGCCGGAGCTGACTGCCCAGGAAAGGGTGCCCAGGGATTTCCCTACCTTAAAAAAACCCTATTAACCGTATAAATCCTGTACGTCCTGGTTACAAAGATAAACTCAGCCTCGTATTTTTAGCTCCAGGTTCGCCGAGGGCGTATATTATGTTCAGCAGCCTGATTAATGCCACAGTGACTAATTAGGGCTCAGAACAGGTACTGGCGATTCATTTGCAGTGTCAAGCGAAGTCAAAGTGCTGTTACATCAAAGATCATTTACTGCAGGGGGGGATCCTACGCCCTCAGACGAAGAACGAGCCAAAGATCTGCCCTTACCCCACTTCTTCCACGTCCTGAGATCTTTCCATACAGCCTCATCTCAGCACAAGGAGGCAGTTTGCATTGCAGCTGCTTTACAAAATGAAAAACCCTGCCAGAATGGTGTATCAGCACTAGGGAAGGGGAGTTGCAGGGAATTTCAGTGGGTACCAAACACTCGCACTTGAGATGGCAAACGAACCTCGGAGGGAGGAATTTCCCACCTGGAGCTCTGGCCTCAGTGGTGGGATGAGGGAGATCTCGCTGTCCCTCGGCTGCATCCCGGCTCTGCGTCACGTCACCCACCACGCGTGAACCTGCCAGGCGCAGCGCCTTTGCGGTTTCTGTGCAAGGGCCCAGTTCCAATTCTTAAACAGAGACAGCAGATCGCCTTTGGCACAAACCCTGCCCTCCAACAGGAAAGTCTGGTGCTCGGCTCTGGCTCGAGCTCAGCACCCGGGAACAGAGGCACCCACAAATTCATGCTTCCCTGTGACATTCTTAGCCTCGGGGCGGTCAGGATGTGGTGCCCACAGGCAGCCTGGGGATGCTCACCTTCCCCTTGACACCCAGCCCGGACATCGGCAGCATCCTGCACACAGCCAAGCACCATCTGCTCCCAGCCTGGCTCCGGCCACCATCCCCTCCAGGGCTGTCCCCACATGTTGTGTGGCAGTGCCCGACCTTTCCAGCACCACTGCTGCTTTGCTCTGCATCTGTTTCTACCTTCCTTCCCTGGACTGAGAGCATCCCCAGACCAGGAGCATCCCTGGGTCAGACACCTTGTCCCCCTGCCCCAGACCAGCTCCCCTGTCCGTGTGGCTCATGGAAGGAGGATTGCTTCATTTGCAGGAGCTTCCTCACTAGGACTTGGACTTCTTGACAGGAGCTGGCAGGGCTGGGACCCCCAGCCCAGGGCAGGGTCCAGCTGCGACCCCTCCCCCGGCTGCGTGTTGGACTCCAACAGAAAGGAGGGAGGAGGCTTTTCTGCAAGGCTTTCTCAGGTGTTTTACATCAAAAACTAACAGCCTTCTCAGCCCAAATTAACCTTTCCAATTTGCTTGAAATCTTTCTCATTTTCTGTGGAAAATATCCTGCTGTGATGGCCAGCGTGGTTTTATTCAAACCCAGGCTAGAAGAGCTGTGGTTTCTGATTGGAAATGCTGCTTAAAAGCTACAGCAGCAGCAGAAGCGCTGGGGTGAAAGGTGAGGAAGGCAGACATTAGATTTTTTACGTAAAGGCAGCCGGTGTGTGTGCAATCCCTGCTGCAAACCCACCTCTGGGATGGGGTCTCTGCCGAGAAGGCGGCAGGTAGCTGGAGCCCCGCTTCCCTCTCCTGCCCGGCACGGGCCTCCTTTACAAAATAAAGAGAAAAAGGAGAAGACGGTCACACAAGACTAACCACTGCTCGGGTCCACTCTCAGCAAGGCAATCCCTGCCTAACCTCGGGTGATGCCGTGCCTGCGATGCGTGGCTGCCATACCCGCTCGGGATGAGCTGGATCTCCTTCATTAACAGCAATGGGCTGCAAATACCTTCCCGTATTTATAATTACCCAGCTTTAATGGATAGCGAAACAGTGCCAGAATATTGCTACCACCTGAAGGGTGTCTAATGGAGAAGAGGACTGAAATGAAAGCGCTCCCTTCCCTTCCCTTTGCTGGGGGATTTAAAGGCGTCAGGCTCCTTTGCTGGCAGGGTGTGGATGCGCTCTGTACCTGCAAAGCCACCAGCGTCCGCACCGACCCGCGGCAGCGGTCACATCAGCCAGGGGTGCAGCACCAAGCAGCTGCTCTGGTCTCTGCTTCGGTCGTGGAGCCGTGCGAGTGGGTGCTGGGGGAGAGACCCCGCATGCACCCCTGGCCCCGGGGACCCTCACGGCACCCTGGGGACACAGCAACCCTCAGCATCCCTGAGGACCGCTGCCCCGCAGGAGGGTGGCTTGCTCTCCTGCCCCCGCCGGGGGTCCCGCATCCCACTGGCGGGGGGGGGGGGGGGGGGGCTGCTGCCAGTCCTCCCGTGCCAGCGCCAGCAGCCGTGCCGCCTGCGCACAGTGTTTATTTCATGTCTCACAGCGTTAAATCATAGCAGACATGCAATTTGGGGGAGCGCGAGGCTGCGTAATGGGCGGCCTCGGGCGCGTGATGGGGCCGGGGCCGGCAGGCAGCCGTGCTGCCAGGGCTCTTCCGCGATGCTTTATTGCTTTTGACGCTCCAAACACGCTCTGAAAGGCGAGTCCTGGCAGCCCAGCGGAGGGCTGCTTCCCTCCCCTGCCTGCTCCGCACGGGTGGGCGCCACAACTGAGACCTCCATCCCTGGTCCCCAGCCCCACCGCAGCACCCCGTCCCGCACGGAGCTGGGTGGCACGCCTGCCAAAGCCCCGGCAGCCCCCGGCGAGCCCCAGGGCATAGAGGCGGGAGCTGCCGAGGCTCATGCTGCTGTGGAAATAACACCCATACGGGGCTTGGTTGCCTTCCTGGGGAGGGCAGGTTGGGGTGATGGGGGATGCGGAGCATCGCTCGCTCCGTGGTGGGTGGGGGGGAGACCGAGCATCACTCGTCCCGTCGCATTGCAGGGACCTTGTGCCCGCACTCCTGCGCTCTCCCCAGCCTCCGAGATCACCGTTGCTCCTGGCTAAGCACTGGCTGAAGTTCCCTACTTGTGCCCAGCCAAAGTACCTGCTCTGAGCGGGGCTGCTGTGGGAAAAAGCCCTTAGTTGATACGGAAAGCTGGAACATTTGTTTCAGGAGCCAACAGGACACACACGAATGGGGCTCTGCCGGCGGTCGCTGCCTGCGACGTCCCAGGTGCCGGGGGACACGCAGCTCCTCCGTCAGCCCTGTGGCTGCGTCTGGCCTTGGGGAAGGTCCCCAGCCCAGTGCAGAGATGCTGCCGCTGCAGCAGAGCCCAGGCAGGACGCGGGGCTGAGCCACGGGAAGCCCCGGACGCCAAGCGCTTCGATTCCCAGAAAAGCAATTACCGCGCAGCAGATTACAGGGCTAATAAAATCCCATTACGCCATTTCGGAAAGTAAATCTGATCCGGGCGCTGCCGATTGATATCAGCCGTCCCACAAAAAGTCCCGCAAGAGCCCCCTGCGTGCGCGCGTAATACGAGTCTATAATAGATCACGCTAATTAGATATCCGATAACAGGAGGGCTGATAGGAACTACATTAAAATCTCTTTAAGATGAAGACGTAAAACCCGAGGGAGAAAATTCAGAGTTAATGATGCTACAGCAGAGGCTCCGCTTGAGTGGTCCTCGCCCCCTCGGCCGCATCCTGCCTGCCGTGGATGCGGGGGCCGGAGCAGAGGGGGTAGAGCAGGGCACGGTCCCCAGCGCCGCCGCGGCGCTGCCCGTGATTTTCATTACCCAGATTCAATAAGGGGAAAGAGCTCCGAGCTGCCTGCGCTCCCCGGGAGGTGACTCGCCAGCCGCTAACGGAGCCGAGAAATCAAATTAGCCCCAGCTCTGCTCTCGCTCTCTCCCTGACACCGCTGCTGGCAGCCGAGGGGGAGTTCATCAGGGCCGCGCACTAATTCTTATCTCGTTTAAGTGACTCCACGCTGCCATCTGATGCGATTTGCTCTGCGCCGCTGCGGGCTCCGGTCTCTGCCCACCGCTTCCCCAGCGCTTCCAGCAGCTTGGTCGGGGCACAGGCAACTACGACACGTGTAAACGCAGACATACATACACGAATGTATAGGATTATAGGGAATGGGGGTCGGGCTGAGGGTCCCCTGCCGGGCAGGGGCACGTAGCCTCGCCCCAAGAACACAATGCTGCGATGGAGGGAAGGATGCTGCGGCCGCAGGGCAGGCACTGAACCCATTTTTACTCTCAATCATCCGGGCTCAACCTTTGCTTACGGCCCTGTTTGCCCAAAGGTGTTGAACGCTGGAGGAAACCGAGCCTGGAGGGAGCACTTTCCTTTGCTGGACCGTGCAGACGAGTGCAAAGCGCAGCAATGGAAACAGCCCCCAGTGCTGGCACAGTGGGAGGAGGTTGGGGAGCCGTGCTGCCCCCGGGCCGGGCTGCCACGGGTTGGCAACCTGCACCCTGCGCCTGCCAGCGTGTCTGGCCCACCCCACCCCAGCCCACCATCGGCTCTGAGGGAAGCCCGGTACCTCCAGAGCCCCCTGTTCCCCTGCTGATGGACAACCATCCCCTGCCGGTGCCATGTCTGTCACCTCCCTGGACAGACCACCCCATCTCAGAGGGTTTCCCCCACTGAGGAGCTCCTGGCACCTGCAGCATCCTCTCCCCCCGGCTCCTGCTGCACGCAGGCACGATGCTCGCACCCCCAAAACCCCCGCTTTTCCACGGCCAGGCGCCCGGGCTGGGGCCAGGGCCGCCCCGGGGGAGCCGTCGGGGTGGGGGGTGGCTGGGTGGGCTCCTCGCGCATCCTCCCAGCCTGAAACTTGATGCAGCGGGAGAGGCTGATCGCGAGATTAATTGGGCGTTCTCAAAAACCCGACGGCGGGGGGAAAGCGAGCAAGGAGTGCCACCTGCCTCCCTGCTCGGGTTCACTGCAGAGCCGGCAGCCTGGGGAGCTGGAGAGGAGGGAGCCGGCGGCCAGCAGAGCCATGATGCCCACCGCTCTCGGGGCTCTTCTGGCCCTGCTGCCTCTTGCCTGGATGCTGCAGAGCCCAGGTAAGGCCGGGGAGCTGTGGGCAGGGCTGGGGGGCTGCGGGAGAGCAAAGCTCCCGGGTGCCGAAGGGTGGTAGACCTTCCCCAAAGCCAAGCAGCGCAGTATGGCGTGCAAACGCTGCTCTGCGGAGAGACCCTAACGCGACTGAAGACCGACGTACCTGGGAGAAGCCCGAGCGTGGGCTTCAGTGGGGCAGGCTGAACGCCCACAGCAAGGGAAGGGGGCAGCTGAACCCAGCTCAGCATTGAGGGCTCGTCGGTCTGGGGCTGAGAATTGCTCGGAAAGTGTGCCGGGTCCCAGCCCTGAAGACAGAGAGGAACAGGGTGATGTCCTGTCTGCCTGCATCCCTCTGCCTGCTAGCTGCTGCCTGAGCCCTCCACCCCATAAAGGGGTTTCTCCAATGTAATGTGTCATCCCTCATAACGCGGAGCTGGGTTTTGGGGACGGCAGCACTCAGGAGCGACGCTGTGCCTGTGGTTTGTAATCTCAGCTCCGCACGGCACAAAACTGACTGCCAAAATGCTCAGGAGCTGTCATTATTATCTTCTCCTGTTTAACCTTCCTGGGAAATAGTAGAAAAATCGTTGTGCTGCTTTGCACCGGCGCAGCTGAAAGCTTTCTGGGCAGGTTTGTAACTCGGGTCCATGGGCTGCTCAGATAGACAGCTGCTCTCACCGGGGCATCACCAACACCAAAACCTTCTCCGCCATTGCTCCAGCAGAGGTGGCAGAGGAGGAGCGAGAGCAGCGACACTCTTGCCCTGGCGGTGCTGGAGGGAAGGGGGTGGGAAGGTCCGGGCAGATGCACACCCGTGTGCCAAGGCTGTGCCGATTTTTGCCAGGTGAGGTGTCAGCACAGGTTTGGGGATGGGCAGACCGGCGCAGTGCCCGTGGCAGGCACATGGAGCGTCCAGGGTGAGCCTGGCCCCGTCCTCCCTCTGCAAAGCCTGAGCATCCCGACATGGAGCTCGGTGGCGCGGGTGCGAGGAGGAGGAGAGGGTGCGAGGAGGAGGAGAGGGCGTGAGGAGGAGCGTGGGCACGAGCCAGCTGCCACCAGCTGCCGCAGGAAAGGCCGCTTGGCCCCAGTCGCGGTGACGGCAGCGCCTGTTTTCCTCGCCTCGCCCTAATTGCTGCCTCTCACCCCCCCCTCGCTGCCTCCACCGGCGCACGCCTGCCTGGGTGAGGGTCGTGCGCCCGGCCGGCTCCCCGGCATTACCGACAGCCTGCAGACTTGGAGGGGCTGAGGCTGCTGGGTTTGTGTTTTTTTCCCCTTTTTTTTTTTTTTTTTTTTTTTTTTTAAGCTTAAAAGACACATTAAAGTTCCCTTCCCGGCAGCTTTTCCCAAGATCCCGCAGATCTATTCCAATTAGTCCCTTTCATTAGGCGGGAATTGGACTCCGGGGCTGGGCGTGCTGCAGAGCAAAGCCATGAGCGCGGCGCGGCCGCAGCATCGCTGGCTGCCTTCCGGTGAGGACGTGGGTGCCAAGAGAAACGTGCTCTGCAATTAACGCTGCGGCACCAGCTGAGGGATTGTTTCCACAGGAAGCAAACGCCAAAATACCAGGATACCTCATAAATGAACTTAGCACCCTGGTTCACCTCTAACCCTCACCGCTTCCACCTGCACAGCAAAGACCAAATGTCCCTGGACAGAGCGAGTGGTAGGAAACTTATCCGGGGGCAGCGAGTCCCTCGTGGTCCCCGCTGCCACTGCCCCAGCATCCCGGGCAGCCCTGCCCTGTGAGGCTGGGGGGGAGGGTCACGGTCCCATCCACCTGTACAGCAGAGGACATTAATGAAACGTTAGGTGATGGTTCTGACAGGCTCCTGTTTAACTTTGGTGGGAAGTCCCAACTGGTCAGTAAGGGATGGCAGCCAGCAGCGTCCCGTGGTTTGTGGAATCCCCCGGGTGACTGCAGCCAGGGCGAGCAGCCATCCATCCATCCATCCATCCATCCATCCATCCATCCATCCATCCATCCTCCCTCCCTCTGCCGGCAGGTACCCATCGGGGGGGCCGGGCGCCAGAGCCCGCCGAGCCTGCCCTGCGCCGCCTGTCCCACTACCTGCTGGCTCACTACCAGAAAGGCACCCGGCCCGTGCGGGACTGGCGAACAACCACCAACGTGGCCATCGACCTCATGGTCTACGCCATCCTCAGCGTGGTGAGTCCTCCGTTCCCGCCCTGCAGGGGGTGGGGGCAGCTGCTGTCAGCGGGGGCACCTTCTGCATGTCCACAGCAAGGGGAGCGGTACCCGCTGTGCAGCCGCCTCCGGGCACGCTCTGCCCATCTTCCAGAGCACCAATAGCCCCTGTGCCGACACTGTGTCCTCTTCTTCCCACAGGATGAGAAGAACCAGGTGCTGACCACCTACATCTGGTACAGGCAGGTGAGTGGATGAGAGCGTGCGCCCTCGCCCCTGCCTCGCTGGGGCTGGGCACCCACGCAAACACAGGTTTTCCTGTGGGAGAGGCGTGCAGCCCTGCAGGAGCACAGCAAGGTGGATCCCATCCCAGGGGACGACAAGAACTCTGTAGAGCACGAAAGCCAAGGCACAGCTTTCCTGCTCCGTGTGTCACACCTTTAGGGGTGTGATAGCTGGAGGACGAGCCTTTCCTCCCTCCCATGGGTGGTCCTGAAGATTGGTTCCCATAGCAGGGTGCTAGCGTGGGGTTTGGGTGCTGGCGGGCTGGAAGGGACCTTGCCCTCCGAGCCCCCTTTCCCTTGTCCCCCAGCACTGGACGGACGAGTTCCTCAGGTGGGACCCGGAGCAGTTCAATAACCTGACGCAGATCTCCCTCCCCGTGGAGAGCATCTGGGTGCCCGACATCCTCATCAACGAGTTGTGAGTGAGCCGAACCCCTCGGACCCCCCTCGCCCACCGCGGGCACGTGCCGCCCCGCGCTTTGTATTCCCGGCACAGAGCTGGCAGCCTCCCTGCATCGGGCGAGCTGCAGATGGGGACCGGCTCGGCAGTTGGGCCATTTCCAATGCTGGCTAACCGCAACCATCGGTAATTACCCGCACCGTGCCGGGGGGTGGGATCCAGATATCTGGAGAAAGGCTTTGTGAAGGCAGCACAATGCGAGGGCAGCTGCAGAGCTGCTGGCCCTTCCCGCGAAGCCAGCCGGCGTCCTTCCCACTCCGTAGGGATTTAAGGTGTTCCCGCTGGCTCCAGAGAGCCCTGGGGCAAGGACACAAACACTCCTGGGGCTGGGAGCGGGCAGCAGCCCGGGCAACGCAGAGCTGATGCCAGGCTGGCATGCCTGCATCGGCACTGCCAAAAAAGCAACACGGGGCGGGGGGAACCCCATCTCTGGGGCGGTTCCCCTCCCAAATGCCGCTCAGCAGGAGGACCCCCCCACCAAAGGTGGTCCCCAGCCCATGTCTCTGTCCCTTGTGCCCCGCAGCGTGGACGTCGGAAAGTCCCCCCACGTCCCCTACGTCTACGTTAGCCACCACGGGGAGGTGCAGAACCTCAAACCCATCCAGGTGATGACCGCCTGCAGCCTGGACATCTACTACTTCCCCTTCGACGTCCAGAACTGCTCGCTCACCTTCACCAGTTGGCTGCACCACAGTGAGTGCCGGGTCCCCCGCGGCCGGGGGGGCTCGGGAGGAGCGGGCATGGCCTCCGCCGGGCTGGAGCTCCGTGCAGAAGGCGACTCGTCCCTCTAGATGGCCCCAGCGGATCGGGGATGCGTGCGGGGAGGGAGGGCAGGCACCCAGCCCGGCGTGGAGGGGCCGGCTACTGCCGGCGCTCGGGGCCCAGCACCCCTGGTCCTCACCTCCCCTTTGCCCCCCTAGTTCGTGACATCAACCTCTCGCTGTGGCGGCAGCCGGAGCTGGTCAAGTTCGACCGGAGCGTCTTCATGAACCAGGGCGAGTGGGAGCTGCTCTACGTCCTCAGCCACTTCCAGGAGTTCAGCGTCAAGAGCAGCGACAGCTACGCTGAGATGAAGTTCTACGTAAGGTTCTTTGGCCACAGAGCTGCTCGGGAATGGGGCGCTGGGAAAGGGTCTTGCCCCAGCTCCTGTTCCTTGATCACCCAGCTGCTCCCTGTCCTGGTGCTCTGGCCTGCGGGCAGGAGACTCCTGATGCGGAGCCCTTCTCGTCTGGCTTACCTTAGTGCATCCCACTGCCCTCGCCTGCCTTGGCAGAGAGCTGCACTAGCTCAAACCCTGTTTTCAACCCTTGGCTGAGTCTTTCCCGTCTCTCCGTCCCGCAGGTAGTCATCCGGAGACGCCCCCTCTTCTACACCGTCAGCCTGCTGCTCCCCAGCATCTTCCTGATGCTTATGGACATCGTGGGCTTCTACCTCCCTCCCAACAGTGGCGAGAGGGTCTCTTTCAAGATCACCCTCCTGCTGGGCTACTCAGTTTTCCTCATCATTGTATCTGACACGCTGCCAGCTACTGCGGTTGGCACCCCCTTGATAGGTACGGAAGGACCACCTGCCTCGCTGACTGCTACCGCGGTGCTGGGCCCGGAGCAGCAGGAGGTGCTGCTCCGTAGAGATCACGGGTCCCGTAGAGAGGCGGGCAGGGAGGACTGGCTCACGACCATGCTCTGTGCATGGGCCTTTGCAGGTCGCTCACCTGGCTGACATCTCCGCAGGCATCTACTTTGTGGTGTGCATGGCGCTGCTTGTCATCAGCCTGACGGAGACCATCCTGATCGTGCGCCTGGTGCACAAGCAAGACCTGCAGCCCCATGTCCCCGAGTGGGTGAAGCGCCTGCTGCTGGAACGAGCCACCGTCCTGCTCTGCATCCGGGACAGGAAGAAGTTCAGCCAAAGCAGGACGCAGAGCTCGGACATCTCCAGGCAGGTGGAGAGCAATGACAGCGCAGGTACGGGCTGCACAGAGAGGTCCCACGGGAACCGAAGGGGACTGGGCCCCACGTAGGCGTTTATGTCGATGTAGCCCCAGTTTGCACAGTGATCCGGATGCCCGGGTCACCCGCAGAATCCCAGCTCCCTCTCTAAAGAGGTTTTTCACACTTGCCTCTCTCGATCGCACAGCCAAGCTGAACCACTACGGCTGCGAGGACTCCCGGGAGTGCGAGACGGCGGGGGGTGCGAGGCCTGCACCAGCCTCTGCCATCCAGGCGGAGGGCTCCCCACGGATGCAGGGTGTCCTGGGGGAGATCACCGCCATCCGCCAGTTCCTGGAGAAACGCGAGGAGTTTCGCGACATCGCCCGTGAGTGGCTGCAAGTGGGCTACGTGTTGGACGTCCTGCTCTTCCGTGCGTACCTGGCGGCCGTCCTGGCCTACAGCATCACGCTGGGCACCCTCTGGTCGGTGTGGCGGGACGCCTGAGCGCCCCCCGCCCTCGGGGGCAAGAGAGGCAGGGGCCTCGGGCGCTGCCGTGCTCGGCTCCGCCACCCACCGGTGTTCGCTGACCGCAGCTGGGGCACCCACCGCCTTGCCCCCCGGCTCCGGAGCAGCAGCGGCAGCCGGGCAGGGAGGGGGGGGGGCCGCGGAGGGGCCGCCGCACCGGGGACCCCGGCCCGAGCCCTGCGCCGCGCTCCCCCCGCGCCGCCGCCGACGCTTCAGCACCGCGGACAGCGCCCGCCCCGCCCGGGGGTCCCCGCGACACCGGGGGGGTCCCCGCCGCCCCCGCCGGTCCCCGCCGCCTCCCAGCCCGCCTGCCCTGGGGGAGCCCCCCGCCTCCGTGCACGAAGCACACGCCCGTGGCCCCTTCCCCGTTACTCCCCTGCTCCACGCGTGTCTTTGTTCCCCCCACGCGGGTCCCTTTGTTCCCCCACCCGGGCCCCTTTACCCCCCCCCCCCCCCCCCCGGGCCTCTTTACCCGCTCCCCACTCCCGCCCAGCGGTACAGGAACCGGGGGAGCACCAGTGGCAGCCAACAGCAAAGGAACCGGGGTGCCAAGGGGACTGCCTCCGTGGGCGCGCGGCGCTGGCAGGTCACCGGTTGCTGCCGCAGCTCCGGTCAATCCCCCCTGCTGCCTCTTCTCCCCCCCAGACCGGAGCAGGGGCGTGAGGCTGCCTCCGAACAGGGGTGGAAAGGACCACTGGCTGCAGCCCAGCGCAGGGAGTGGAGCCCAAACAGCAAGGAGCAGAGCTGCCCAACATGGTACCCATCCTCGTTTCAGAGCTGAGGGTGCCAGGGGGGTTGTGACAAGAAACACTGATGGTGTTTTTGGGGTGGTCCCCAGCCCTGCCATGCTTGCCCAAGACCCTGTAAAGCCACAGCCCACCCTTCACACCAGTAATGTACCTGAGCAACCAGCGTGGGCGCCATCCTCAAAAGCGCTGGAGGTGACAGGAGGGCCCATCCCGTGCTCTAGGAGCATTTCTGCGGCCAGTCGGGCTGCAGGTGGTGGGGGAGAGGTGGGTGCTCATAGTCCAGCTCTCCTACATCTGCCCCCAAGCCCACCAAACCCGGGCCAAGGGCCCCGCTCCCCGTCCCGGAGCCGTCACCCGCAGGAAAACTCCCCGCTGAGTGACAGGGGGGCTGAGGACGGGTGGAGCGGGCTCCTGCCAGCGCCAGCCCGTGCTAATGCGCTGATGGTCTGTAAGTGGCTGCCTATTGATGAGGTGTCCAGTTAAAGAGTTTGCGAGACACTAAATCAGCCCATTGATCCTGCCGAGATCGATGGTGCTACAGACCTGATCACTGCAGCGGGCAATTAACACCCTCTGGAATGAGCTGCCTTCGTGTAACATCAAATGCTCCGACAGACAAATCCAATGGGCCCATTGACCCGGGTGCATGATGCTGCCCAGCCCGGGAGCTCGAGGGGGCGGCAGGACCCCTGAGCCAGCCTTGCCATCCCTCTCCTGCCCGCTGGGACCCTGGACATCCTCGGGGACCCACCACAAGATGCTCACCTGAGCCACCACATCCCACGGACCACGGCAGTGGCCACGCAGGTGCTCGGTCCTCTGTCCTTGCCTGTGCTAGGAAGCCGTCCCGCGCCCGACCTAACCCCCTCGCGCAGCTCGGTGGTCCTTTCCCCCTGGAAAGGAGGCTGCCCACGCTGGAGGAAGGATCCAGGTTCTCCCTTTGCCGTCTCGCTGCTTTGGGAAGCGCCGCACACGGGAAAAAGTTCCAGGCATCTCTCCGAGAGGAGCCTGGATTTTCCTCTTTAAAAAAAAATCAATAAATCTGAATCTAATCTACTAATAAAGGTTTAATGAGGACATAATGTTGATGGAACAGAACATTGTTGCAGCATAATCGCTCCCAGCTGCTGCGTGAGCGTGCAGACAAAGGCCCGGTCCTACGACAATTTCCCCGTTATGATAATAACGCCTTTGTACCAGGCCCAATGCCGGAGAGGGGCTTCACCCCCCTTCTGCCGGGGATGCTGCAGCCGGCAGGTTGCTCGCGGCAGGACCACCACTGGGCCAGGACCAAAGTTCTCCTCTACTTGCCCAAAGCCCCCTTGGAGGAGCTGTGCTGGGGGCAGGGACTGGGACTGGGACCTTGGGGCAGGTTTGCAGCCCCCAAACCCACCGGGAAGCCTTGGGGCATAGGACAAACCCGGCCTCGACGCCAGTGCACGTGGCAGCCTGGCACGCGTCACCCATCCCTGGCAAGAAACATGCGGTGCTTTGCACCCCGTGACTCCAACCGTGCCGTAATTAACGATTACCTGCACGGCAGCACCCATTGGGCGCGGGCACGGCCGGGCGACGCTGGCAGCACCCGCCTGGCCCCGCCGCGGCGTGCCATACAGTTTGCCGCAGCACAAAAGGAGTGCAGGCGCTGCTGTTAATGTAGTCAGTAAATAAATAAAGGAGGGCTTAAGCTTAGTGTACAGCAATCAGTCGAGAACTACAGGATAATTAACGCAGCAGGGGGCCAGACTACTCTGCAGTCAGGTTTAAATGAACGAGTTCACTTTCATTGAGGCAAACTTGCTCGGCGCCCTGGTGAGCTGCGCAGGCAGGCAGCCGCACAGGCAGCGACGCAGGCAGTGCCCCGCGGGACAGGGGATGCGGGTTTGCTCCCCGTCCGTGGGGACGTCGGCATTCCCAGGGGCACCGCCGCCCATCGAGGCTGGTTTAGGGATGGGACACCCCTCCTGTGGAGCCGAGTGGGCACCCCCAAACTCACTGCCGTGGGTCCCCCCGCGACTCGCCCCGAGCCAGTGCGATGCATCCTTCCTCCTCCTCCCGGCAGGCACCGGCACAGGAACAGGAGACGGCAGGCCGAGACAACGGAATTAACTTTATTGGTTGTTTTTTGTTTTCTAACTGCAGATTCAAGGTATACAACTGAACATTGCTATTTTCCTTATGAGACTTATAAATAAAAATACAAAAAATGTTCACTACAAAAAAATCTACCGTTAGTAGGATGTAAAAAATATTCTCTTTGCTATAGAAGGCACGAACTTCACTTAGTGACACATGGAGAGAAAAAAACCTGCAGCAGTATATTCTTCTTTTTTTTTTTTTTTTTTTGTCTTTTTCTTTTTTTTTCCTCTGTCAGAAACACTGAAGTCTTACAAAGAAATGCATCTGAATCTACACAGGACGAAGGCAGATGCGGAGAGCTGCAACTAGGAGACACCACAACTGGTTTTATTTACTTATATATTTTTTTTTTCTTTTTCTTTATTTTTCAGGAAACTTTTAGCTAACGGCATCTGTGGCTAGAGGACAGAGAGGACTGGCAAGCAGAACCGCAAGGGAGCGAACGGCGAGGGGAGAGGGAGAAAGTCGTACAAAAAATAGGAGCCGATAGATACTCTGAGAAAACCAAAGGGGAACTTGGGCACCTTCTGCGCCCGGGCTCAGAGAGGTGCTGAGGTAGACGGAACGAGGACAGCGACGGACCCCAACCACGAGCGGCAACACAGAGCAAGGGGACGGACGGGCAGGCGCGCACGACACCGACGACAAGCCAGGGGAGAGGGAGCCCGGGCCCCGCGGGGCGCTTGGTCCTCACTGCTATGATACACATATATATACTTATATATATATGGAGGGGCGGCGGGGGCTGCGCCACGGCTCGCTGTGCCACGGCAAACTGATGCGGGGACGTGCGCCTGGGGCACCGCGGCATCGCTCCGACGCCGATCCCAACGCTGTCGCAGCCAGCAGGCTGCGGCACTAAGGGAGGGAGCGAGGGAGGGGGACGGTGGGATGGGAGGGGAGGTTAAAGCAAAAAAAGCCACATGAGCTCGGCTGTGTGCTCCGTGGCACTGTGGCACCCGTGGCCGGCAGTGCCGGTGCACCGCGGGGAGCTGCCACGCACGCGCGCCAGAAATTGCAGCAACTTTCCATGTGAAAGAACTGGGTTTCTTTAACATTTTTTCCTTTTTTTTTTCTTTTTTCTTTTTTTTTTTTTTTTTTTTTTTTTTTTTTTTAAATCTTAGGCACAACAATTAAACAAGCCGTTCTCCACAGTCACATCCCGGATTGTACAACAGTGGCGCCCACCCCATGCGGAGCAGCAACGCTCCCGCAGGCAGGGGCACACGCGCGTGCAAAGCCGGACCGGGGTGGGAGGCAGGGAGGGATGGAGGATGCTGCACCCGCAGCCGCATTCCTGCTCGGCACCAGGAGAGGTGGGATGGGCACTCCCCTGCAAGAGGGACCATCGGCACCCTCCATACCGCATCCCAACACCGTCCTGCTCCCCCAGGGCTGTTTTCCCCCCTTTTCACCCAAATGCAGCAAAATGACCAAAAAAAAAATAAAAAACCGCCGCGGCTGCGAGTGCCGCGCGGGATGGAAACCGCAGAGCTCACTTCCGCAGTCACGAAGGAGAAACACAACAAAAACGAACACAAGAGGTAGCTTCAGAACCGGCGCCCCCGGCCCCAGGGGGCCGGGCAAAAAATACCAGTTTTGGTAAGGATAATGCACAACGGGAGGCCGGCAGGGACGCCAATGCCACGCCGCCCCTCCACTGCCAGTGCCGGGCACGCGCCTTCCCGGCCACGCCACCCCCCGTCCCCCCCAAATCAATAAAAGCTCATGAGGTCACAAAAAAACGAGGTAATTTCAAGTAAAATGTGCTAAACGCGGAAATATTCCAAAAGAAAGTTCAAAAAAACCGAACGAAAAGCAAAAAAAGCGGCGAGCGAAGCCGCTTGCCACCGGGCACCCCTCGCCTGCGGGCTCCTGCAGCTGAGGGCTGGGCACAACACCATGCTCGGCACCTTCCAGGCACCCCAAATCAGCAGAACCAAGAGGGTCCCCCCAGTTTGGAGCGATGCCGTGCACCGGTGGCACCCATGCCGGCACCGGCATTGACTGCGCATCACCAAACGGGCCATGTCGCCCCGGGAAGGCAGGGAAGGGAAGGGGCAATGCATAGAGAGGTCTTTGGTCAGGGGGAGGGCGGCAGCCCCCGGGCGCCCCTTGCGCCCCCCCAGACCCCGGGCAGCCCGGTGCGGCAGCCCGGCTTGTGCCCAGGTCCCTACCCCAAACACCCTCCTCCGGCCGGGATCCCCTCGGGGACGCTCTCGTCCTGCGACGCGGTGGCCCGGGAGCGCAGGAACCCTCCCGAAAGCGGGGCTGAGCCCCACGCCTGAGCTCCGGTCCTCAGCAGGGCATCCACGGTGGGCTCCATGTGGTGACAGAGGAAACCAGAAATTAAAGCCTTCCCGAAGCCCCGGCCATACGCGCGCTTTCAGGGAAGCGTGTCGTTCTTGCATGGTCTTCCCGGCAGTGCCGGTGGCTGGCGTCAGTGGCGATGGAGGGGCCGGCCGGGGAGGCAGTTCCCCGGGGTCTGCGAGGGGCGAAAGCCGCCCCGCAGCATGGGTGCGAGGGCAGCGGGTGCACAAGCAGCCGGGGAGGGGGAGCGGACAGGGCTGGGGAAGGGGCCGGTGCATCCCCCCCGCCCTGGCGCCAGCCGCAGGATCCGTCTGGCGAGAAGCAAGGAACGAGAACCGAAAACAAACAAGGCCGTGGACGCTGTGGGTTTGGTGGTTTTTTTTTTTGCCCAGTCCTCCGCCACTCGGCCCCGCCGCCCCTGCGCCGCCTCCCTCAGACGTAGCAGAGGTAGAGATAGGTCTTCTCTATCCGCCAGTCGGTGGGGATCTCCTCCGGCTTGTGGCCCTTCATGTGCTTCTGCATGGCGGAGAGGCTGGGGCAGTACTCCAGGCAAATGGTGCACTGGTAGGGGGAAGCGCCGTTGTGGGTCCGAAGGTGTTTGATCATGGCCGAGTAGTCCCGGGAGCGCTGGTGGCACAGCTTGCACTCGAAGGGCTTCTCGCCTGCGGGAGACGGGGGCGTCAGAGGGGGGCTCGGGGCCTCCAGGAGATAATTAACTGCCCGGCATCGACGCTGCCGTGGCGGGCACAGCCGATAACCAAGTAATGAACAGCGAAACCGATCTGACTATTGATCCCCTATTTACAATAGCTACGCGCCGGCGCATCCGATGATGCGTTATCCCAAGCCTCTGCCCTGGTCCACGCTGCCAGCGTCTCTGCTGGGGGACCGCTCCGGCACCGCCAGCCTCACCGGAGCCCTCCCTCCCCGCAGCACCCACCTGTGTGGACCCGGTAGTGGGTCTCCAGCTGGTGCTTGAGGCTGAACTTCTTGCCACAGCCGTTGCACTCGTAGGGCTTCTCACCGGTGTGGATGCGCTTGTGGCCCTTCAGCGTGCTCTCGTCCCGGAAGCAGCTGCCGCAGAACTCACACTCGTAGGGGTGGTCGCCTGCAAGCACACGTGCGTGGTGTCAGAGCCGCCACCGTGCCGTGCCATGCCAAAACCGGCTCCCCACCCTGGATTTACCCCCGGCACCCACCGCCGCCGTCCCAGGGGATGGAGCATCCCAGCCACCCCAGCACGGCACGCTGGTCCCCGCACGCAGGGGATGCTCGGGTCTGCAGCAGGGCAAAGAGACCAGGGGCACCGCGACCCTCCCGTCCCACATGCCCAATTCCCAGGCTTTTTGCCCGGCATCACCGGCACAGACCCGGCCCCGGGCATCTCCCGCGCTCCAGACCGGGTGGCTGATAAATGAACTCCGGTTCGGCACCAAAGGCAGAATGATTTGAAGGAAAGGTGAGGGCTCCAGCTACTTATTTATTACAGCCGCGAAGGCAAGGACAATAAAGATAGATTGATCGTCCGAGACTTTGTTCATGAATATTTAAATATTACTGATTTGTCTTGTCACTGTAATTACAATTTCTCTGTGCCGCATATCCTACAAGCACAGTTTATGGTAAAGAATGGCCAACTGTATTTCACTTGTCCTGCTGCAGATGTGCGGAGCTGCCAAGCGTGTAATGTTCCCCGCATTTCATACATTTTCTTCAGCTGTGAAGGCTTAAGTCATCCACAATGACCTACGTTTTTTCATTATCCCCGTGTCAAACTGCACTCGTGCCTGGGCATAAATTGTCCTTCTCGTTATATACTCACATGCCTGCGCTTTCGCTTCCTCTTTAAAATGATATTTTACTCTCTCCCCCTGCGCCGCAGCCGAGACCTGCGGCCCCTTGCCCCCTCCCGCGGCTCTGGCTGGGGACCGGAGGAGGAGGAGGAGGGTGCTCGGGATGCCTTTGCACCCCCCCATCTCGAGGCGAGGCAGGCAGTGCCTCTTGGCAGCTGCGTTTCGCCTCCCCGTGCCCGATCCCAAATTACCGCCTTGCTTTTTGATCCTATACTCAAAGGTAGTGATTTTGCGGCCAGAGGCAGACAGCCTTTCCGCAAGCTCAATTTTTAGGAGAAGCCGCATAAACGGGAGCCGGGGCCCCCGGCAGGCTCCAGCCCTGGGAGGAGCACCAGCATCCCGCGTACATGCAGGATGAAACCACGCAGCACCATCCAACGCCCCCCAAAGCACTGGCGATCCCGGTGTTTTTTCACAGCCAGGAGCTGCCAAAGCAGCAGGGGTTGCGGTGGGACACGCATGGCTCGACCTGCAGCCCAGGTCACCGGATTACCGGATATAAATAGCTCCAGTGCTGGGCATTAACGTGCTTACCATCAGCGTGCGATTCCCCTTTCCCAAACGGGGACCCTGTGCCCAGGCACACGTGTGGCTCTGCCAGCCGTCGGCCACAGCCTGGACAAAGGGACCCTCCCGGGCTGTGGCATGCCCAGGATGCCAGGATGTGGCATGTCCCCGCTGGCTGCTGGATGCAGGCACGCGAGAAGGGGCACGCAGGCTGGGCATGCACCCTCCTCCCCGCCAGCAGTAACAGCGCAGCCCAGGAGGGCGCACGAGCATCCAGCTCGCCTGGGCAACGGGCGGGCGAGGAGCCCTTGGCCTTGCAGCGAGCCATGGCGCAGGCTGCGATGCTCAGCGGGGCTGCAAAGCGCTGGGCAAGCTCCCCTCCCCACACCCCACTCATCCCCAGGGATATGCTTTTTCCTGCACCGGAGGGTTTTGCAGCCAGACCCGAGCAATGGTGCTCACCGCGGCCAGGAGCACCCATCGCGGACGGCGTGGCCGGGACCTCTCCCCGTGCTATCCCCTGGTGCCACCCGGGGATGCGGGCGGAGGAGCTGAGGACACGGCGCGGGCGCTTTGAGGACACGGCATCAGGCGGGCAAAGCCCCGCTCCCCTCCCAGCCGGCTGTGCCGGAGCCAAGCCCTGCCCCGGTGGGCTGCGCCGCCGAAGCAGCAGCTACACGTAGCGCAGGTCGCCCTAATCCCATTAGGGCCGAGCACCGGCTGATTATGTGCATCTACCGCCCGTAAGCCGATGAAGCGGGTATGATCGCACATCCCCTAAGAAGGTCACATGTCACCTTATACCGGATCAACTTATTACACACGGCTTTTTTTTTTTTTTCTGTTTCATTTTTCAAATCCAAACAACCGCAATTGCAGCCGCCTCGACACTTTTAAGACAATTTCAACTTTCTTTTCCCTTCGTTTTTGGTGTGTTTTTTTTTTTTTTTTTTTTAAAACGCATGGGGAAGCCTGCCCCAGCCCCGAGCATGCCGGCGGCGGCGCCACCGTACCTGTGTGGGAGCGGAGGTGCCTCTTGAGCGCGGTGTGGCTGGGGAAGGTGCGGTTGCACTCGCTGCAGATGTAGCTGCGCACCCCGGCGTGCACCTCCATGTGCTGCTGCAGGGCGCTCTGTGTCTGGAACCGCTTGCCACACAGCAGGCAGAAAACGGCCATGTCCGTACCTGCGGGAGAGGGAGAGAGGCTGACTTCGGCACCCGCTAGCACCCCCATCCCACTGGACCACGACCCCGCCGAGCATCCGGGGGGATCCTGCTCCCACCCTGCAGCAGGGATGCTCCAGCAACGAGGAGGATACTCCAGCAGCAGGGGGGGACCCTGAGAGCTGCAGGGCTCTGGGTGCCACTGGGGTCCTGGCAGCGGGACCCTGACCACCCCGACCCTGCCACCACTGGCCCTGCAGGGGGAATGCCGGAGGAGGGCTCGGGGTGGGTTTATTGCATTGGAGGCAGCTGGAAGCCTCCGCCCAAACGCAAGGCAGGTGTTGGGCGCTCACCGCATCCCCGGGCACCTGCAAGAGCCGCCGAGCTCCGACCTCTCGGCACCCAGGGGAAAGGGGACCCCAAGAAACGCCCCGCAGAGCCACCCCGGGGAGCAGGGGCTGGAGGGTGACGCGTGTGCGATGCCGAGCCCTGCCACAAACACAAGCTCCATCCCACCAACCCAACAGGTATAAAACTGCCTGCATCAACATGACAGCGAAAGCAGGAGAAAAACCCCAACCCCAGACACTTATACACCGTCAATAAAAATATCAGACCTTTGTGTTATTAAACAATTTGTTTTCATTTATGCATAGCTGATTGTTCAGAACCTGTGAGTCAGTGAAAATTGTATTACGCAGGGAGATTAAGCAAATAAATGCTAGCTTTTTGGAGACATTAAAATGTGAGGACTCTGGAAATAAAATTATCTAGAAAATTGTATTAGCAATTCATTAGCAGCAGCAAGATGTTCAAGGTAACCAAGGGATCGGCGCTGCCTTTAGGAACAGCAGGGTTTTGGGGGGGGTGTTGCTTGCCGTGCTGCCAAAACCGGCCCGGGGGAATGTGGCAGTGAGGCGGAGTGGCCGGAGGGGAGCCCACCAGGACCACTGCACTGGGGGGGGGGGGGGGGCACTCGCCGCATCGGCGTCGGCATGGCGGCCACACCTGGCGTGCAGGCAGGTGCCAGCGAAGGATGCTCCCCCAGCAAGGTGCTGGCAGCAGCCTCCCGGCCACCCCAGCCCACCAGCCCGGGGACCACACAGGCATCCCAGAGAGCGTCTCGGTGCGCACCATCACCCATCACCTGCCCCGGCGTCGTGCCATCATCTGCCGTGGCGCGGTGGCACGCCGCAGCCAGCTCTGCCCCTTGGCTCCAAGGATGCAGGAACCACCAGGAGGGATGCTCAGTCCCCGCCTCGGCGAGGCACACCGCGGGCTGCCCAGAAATGCTACGAAATCCGCAAAAACCCCCTAGTGAAACGGGAATAAAAGCAGCAAGAGAGGCGGCCCTGCATGGGAGCCCTCCGTGGGGATTTAACCCGGGGGGGGCGCAGGCTCGCGCGCCCCCCACGCAGCTGCGGACAAAACGCTCCCAAGACAAAAAAAAAAAAAAAACAACAACAAAAAAATCAAAATAATAATAATAAAAAAGCAGCCAGCCCCAAACGGGCCGTGCGAAGCAAATCCCAAGAGGTATGCGGCCCCGCAGCCCTCGGCGGCCCCGGCAGTGACAGCAGGACAGGTCAAAGGTCCCCGGGGCTGAGCCCCCAGTGCCGTGGCCAGCTGCGGAGCGGAGGCCCCGGCTGGCGGGACGCCGGCCCCGATAAATCTGCCGCCAGCAGCCCCTGCTGGGGCCGGGGACAATGGGCTCCCGCGGGGGCGGAGGGCAGGACAATGCCGCCGGGCCGGCGCGCGGGGCCGTAACAAATCCTCCCTGGCACCGTAGGGCCCTCATTTGTGAAACTAATTGGCCCCCGCTTGAAAAAAAAAAACGGGCCGATTCCGGCAGCGGCAGCGATGGGGACGAGCTGCTTCGTGCACGCAGGTGGGGATGCATCGGCCTGGCCACAGGGTCGGCACTGGTCCCCTGGGAGCTGGGCATCCCCCAGGGCTGCTGCTTGCTAGGACTCGCAAAAGGCTTTTTAAAATTATTATTATTATTATTATTATTATTGTAAATAAAGCATTAGGAAACAAGTAAACACCTGGAACGGGGAGGTGGCCATGCACCGGCACAGCTTGCGGAGGCACCAGCCGCCCTCCGAGAGCAGAGCATCCGCGGGGTGCGAAGGCTGACGCCAGCCTGGCGTGGAGGATGCAGGAGGCAGCCCTGCATCCCTGCAGCGGGACACGGAGGACCGAGGTCGGCACTGCGTGTTTGCAGCCCCAAGGCACCGCCGATGCGGTTCTCCGGCAGCCAAGGACCACGGCACCAAGCAGGGCCTGCCGGACACCGTCCTGCTGTGGGTGTTCAATTCGCTTGAATTTAATTTTTTTTTTTTTTTTAAAGCTGCCTGTGCAGCGATGTCCCATCGTTGGAGAGGGGATGGGATGTGGGAAAAAATGGGAAAGCTCCTGAGAGGGTGCCTGGGGTGGCTGCCGTCCCTGCCGCAGCCGTGCCTTGGCACTACCAGGCTTGCTGCAAGGAGAGGCGCCCTGGGCGACATGGGGACTCGGCCCCGGTGGCACAGCCGGAGCGCATCCCGGGGCTCCCACCCTACGCGTATCCCTCTTCTCCCACCCGGAGCAGCCCCGAGCCAGCCCTCAGCCATCGGAAGAAAAATCACCCCCGATAAAGAAACGCCGCCACCCCAAACCAGTGAGAGACGGATTTATTCATTTCCCTGACGTTTTAATGGTTTCTCCCCTTTTTGCGGGAAGATGATTACAAATTAAGCGGCATTTAAACGCTTTTTACTGTCAACAATTAAAAGGGGTGAAGGCGGGCGAGCAATTCATTCCCCGGGAAACGCAGCGGCACTCGGCGGGCGCCGCCGGCCCTTCCCTCTACTGTACGCCGCACAATGGCCCCGAGCGCGCCATTAATTTTGCAGGACGTTCAAAAGCAAATTAAAATATAAAAAGCCCCCGGGCACAAAGATAGATACCGAGGGAGGGGGCGGCGTAGGTCAAGCTCGCGGAATTAAAGTCTTAGCAACCGGCAAGGTTTAAGTGCAGCCCCGGTGTGCCGCATCGTGCTGCGCTCGGCAGCCACCTTCGCCCATCTTCCCCGCTGTTAGGTCTCCCTGCCAGAGCCCGTGCCAGCAGCCATAACCATGAATGGGGAGGCTGTCGGCGCTGCCACAGGGTGCGGAGGCGGAAGCCAGAGCAGGAGGGGTTTCGGATGCTGTTGGGGCAGTTTCAAATAGCCGGTGGTCCCGAATCTGGTGTTTCGGGGATAGGTGCTTGCTGGAGGGAGGAGGAACCCCATGGCCGTGAGCCCAGAGACGCATATCCCCATTCTCCGGTGGCTCGCTCCCAAAGCAGCGCCATTGCTGGGGATGCAAAGACAAGCAAGATGCGACACACCATATTCCGGGGTGTTTCTGCCCCGGTCCAGCTCACGGCGAGGGATGCCGCAGGCATCATGGCGTCGAGCACGGTGCCGTCTCCCACCCGCTACCACCTCCAGAGGAGGAATTAAAATCCAAACCTGTGCGGCGACAGGCGAGGGAGGCTGGGCAGGTCCCCCTCGGAAAGGAGCTGGGCATGCTCCCACGCCACCAGGTTTCGGATGCAGGAGGTGCGCCGGCGGGAGAAAGGCGACACGTCCCCTTTAAAAGGAAATATAATTTACAGTGTGCAGCCAGGCGGCCCATAGTTTCAATCTCGTTTACTATAGAGAAAACTCTGCTAGCTGTTCTCTATCCCACAAATCCGATTTAATCAGACAAGCCAGCCAGCGTGGCTTGAAGTAAAAACGGATAATTAGTAAACAGAGAGCTACTTCAGTGCTTCATTGGCATTCGAGCCGGGCTAGTGTGTCGCATTTAAAATGCAGTCTGATGAAGTTTACAAAATCAAACCATTTGTTACTCCTATTGAAGAGGCTTCAGGCCACTTGCAATTAAATTGGAATTAGTGCTCAGAATGAGATACAGCAAATTCATACTAAAAAGGGATCTGACTTTCAGACATTTGACTTCAAGTTTTTCCCCCCGTGCGTGTGCATGCGCGCGTGCGCCGTCCCACCGGCTCTGTGCCGGACCCCCGGACCCCACGGCAGTGGCACCGCCAGGCCCGGACTCCCCGGCGCAGGCGACTCGGGGATGCTGTGGCAGCAGGGGAGGAGGGGGCCGGAGGGGACCGAAGCCACCGCGCCGGTGAAGCATCCTCTGCTGAGCCCCAGCTGCGGCAGCACAGCTCTGCCACCCGGAGCCAACATCGGGATGCGCAAAACGAACCACCCCTCCCAGAACCCTCCTCGTAACGCTGCCATCTTCTCCCTGCCTGTCCTCGGAGCGCTGTTACGAGACTCGTAAAGCGAAGCAGATCTGTCCATCCATTGCAGCAATGATCAATAGCATCTGACTCCCGTGATCGCAGGCTGCGGAGGGGCATGCCGGCAAGGCTCCAGCATCACAGCAGGCACGAGGGCGCAGGCATTGGAGGATGCCGATGCAGCCCGTCACTGCCTCTCGCGCCCACCGTAAAACCCCCAAACCCTCCACCCCGTGTCCTGCAAGCTCAGGGTCTTCAACCAGACACCCTCCTCCTTCAATCTTCGCACTGAACATGATCTCTTACGTGATGCACGTGCCAAAGAGGGGCACTAAAACTGCCGCTGTCCTTACGACTCAGGCAGACGGCTCTCAAAGAGGAGCCCAAAGGCCGTTGGCTCTCCCCGGATGGGATTTCAGGGATGTTTGATGTGTTTTTGTCAGCGTGTCAAGGGCTCCCTACCAGCCTCCACCTCCCGGACGATGCCGCTGGCCGCAGCTGCAGGGCAGGCTGCAGGCGTGCGTGAAAAGCAGCGTTTTTAGCGTCCTCGGGCGCCTTGGAGGCAAGTGGATGAAACCAGGGCTGGCTCCCTCGCTGCCCGGCCGCACGTGGGGGCCGGGCAGGCAATGGCGGCCCTGCTCGCTCAATGCGTGCGGGGACAGGATCGAGAGCTGCTAGAGACGGTGGGACTTAAGGACGTACTTAAGGCGCAGAGCTCAGCTGGGGCGGCCGCGCACGTCCCGCTGGCACCAAGCCGAGGAGGAGGAGGAGGAGGAGGATGGGTGATGAAGGACAGGTGGAAGTAGTGGGCACCGGCATTTCCCTGGGGATGCTGGCCGGTGGCACCAGCACTGAGGGTGCGTTTTGCCCCGGGAGGACGGTGAATGCGCGCTGCTCGGGGTAAGAAGATTAACCCAGTTTCAGTGTCTGTTTTCGGGATTATTATGAAACCAAAAGCAGCGTTTTCAGTGGCAGCACTGAAGTGAACCTGTGGGGCGGTGCGAAGGAACCCCTCCCTGAACGCTGCTGTCGGGATGCATGATGCCTGCATGTGCACACGTGGACACACGGGTTTTTACGGGTGTCACCCCGGTGCAGCACCAGAACAAAGATGCTATTGGGTTGCTCTGTTGGACCCAACAGCCCCTACAACCTTCGTGGCTAAGCAGAGGGGGAAAACAACCCCCCAACAATAAACACACATTTTGTGCCGGAGTCACCAAATCATCCTGGTTTCAAAGGCTGCCTCCGGACTCCACGGCTCGGTTTCTGCGCTAATTAACATCTTTATGGAAGGCAACTTCTCCCAAGGGGGCATTTGTTTGATTGTTATTATTTACTCACAGATAGCACAGCTTTCTTCCCAACTTTAAGTGACTACGGGAAATAAATTCTTAAAAAGTGGCCAGCGCCGCCTGCTCTTCTTCTGCTGGTTTTCCTCCAGGGCTGGATGTGGCCGCTCCGGCTGCAACAGGAGGGGATGGCATGTCCCTGCCCGGCACTGCGCGCCGCCTCTCCACCAGCGCCTAGGGAAACTCCAGCGTTTCAGAGCACATGTGCAACACTGACCTTGCATGCACAGGGGATTAAACCCCCCTCCACTCAAACCTATGTGCTTCATTTTTTGCTCCTGCAGCGATGCTCGGGGCTGCTTCCCGCCCGGCCGCAGTCCTGAGCCGGGACGCCCAGGGAGAAGGATGCTCCAAGTCCCGGCGCCCGTAGCTACACGGGGGAGCGGGCAGCAAACCCCGAGCCGTGGCTCTGGCACGGGCAGCTTGCACCCGCCGGGAGTGATTTATTCCGGGGGCCATCTGGACCCGGGGCACAATGGGGTCCTGCATCCCAGTGACCCGGCGCATTAGTCACACCCTCCCCGCTCGACCTCTCCGTCTCCCGTGGAGCGCGGCGGGACAAGAGCATCCTCCCTCTCGGGGGGCCCTTTGCTCCCCCCGGTCCCATCAGAAGCACCTCGCACCCTTCCCTGCATCTCCATCACCGTCAACATCATCATCATCATCATCATCATCATCATCATCATCATCATCATCATCATCCCCTGCCTTCATTGTGCTTTTCTGCGATTGCTCGGGCAAGAACGATTACGAGGGAGAGCGAGCGGGGAGGGAAGGAGCCCAGCAACTATTAGCGGCAGCGGCTTTATGGCAACAGGCACACAACTCATTCGTTTCATGTTTCGTGGAATATAAAAGCGCTGAAACATTTTAATTTTAAATTCTTATCATTGAATTTACTGCTTTTCTCTCGCAATGATTTGTGTTGCTTTTTAATTTTTACAGTCTCTACAGAAGCCAGATGCTACCGCCTAGGGCCAAAATAATAAAAACCCGCCGCAGTCGCGAGTTACAGAACAAAAAGGAAACGCGTGGCTGACAGAAGTTAATATCTCAATTTAACAGTGCTGCTCCGCTAATGATCCTTTGATATGTGTTTATTTAGAAAGGTCTGATCTTGACCTTGAAAGCAAACTAAACCGCAAAGTCTTTATGAGAGGAGAGAAAGACTTTATTTATAGACTGGCTTTGCGTCAATCACGGTGGCAGCTGGACCCGCGCTGGGCGAAGCACTGCCAGGCAGCCGCCGGCCCCCGCAGGCGCTGATCGAGGGATGCATTTTTTGGGGGGTGTGGGGGGTATATCGGCTGCCGAGGAGGGCCGCAGCGTGCCCCCACCTCCGGGGCAGGATGCTGCGCCCATGCACGGAGACCTGCCTGCAAACCCCTTGCCTGCGAGGGATGCTCCCCAGGGGCAGCACCAGGCCAGGCGTGCCCCTGTCACCAGCACAGGGGACAAGCCGTCCCCCCCCCAAGCATCTCCCTTCTGCCCAGCACTTGGGAAGAGACGCCTTCGCCCTCCGGCTGCTGCAGCATCCAGCCGCACACTGCACTCCCAGCACGCGGTCCCCGGACTCCAGGGGGATGCTCAGCATCACCCACACTGCCACCAGCGGGTTTTCCTCCTGAAGAAACCGAGCGTCACGCAAACCTCGCCTTTGGAAATGAAAATTAGATGACCTTTTTTAAGGGCAAACCCCATTTTACTGCATTTCCACCCCTCGGCTGGGGGAGGCGAGAGCTTCCCAAGCTCCCAACGCCACAAGAGCCTGGGAATGCGCTGCAGAGGCTTCGCACCTACGGCGTGCTGCACTTGCGAGGCTAATTTCTGTTGTTTTTAGGTCAAACTGTTGTTTGAAGCCGTTTGCAAGCCCTAAAGCCTGCTAGTTGGAGCTGGAGACATGCCCTCCTTGCATGCCCCAAAGCCTTTTCATTGAACTGAATATATCAAAATAGATCAGTGAATATTAAAAATGTTCAGGCAGCCAAAACCAGAGCGCGTCAAAGGGGACAACCTTCCCTTTTCAGCACCATTAGACATTGTGGTACCAACCGGCTTACGGTGCCAGGAATGCGCTGTAACCCCAGGAATCGATGCCTGCTCCGGGGAGCCGGGGTAGGGGGGTGCGGGACGGTGGTGTTTGGAGGCCCGTGGGCGATGGAGGCTGTCACAAAAGGCCTCTCCGCACACCGGCACGGGACAAACGCCACCTTCGAGCCCCCTCTGGCCAGGCAGCCGAGCGGGGAGCGTGGGGCGACATCGCACCCTCGCAAACGGGTCTCAGTTTAGAGCCTCGAAGGATACGGCGCTGGAGATCCAGCCTTAACACGGGTGTGAAAAACAGGAAGCTCAGAGCTGGAAGAAAGTTTTCCTAGGAAGGGAAAAGAAAGGGCAAAAAGTGACCGAGTGTGCCCCAGAGCTGGCTCCGCGCTGGCAGGAGGGGACAATGCTCGGGGATGCCGGCGCTGCTGAACCGAGCATGCACAGACACGCCTTGTGCATCCAAACCCCCTCGCTCCCGGTCACCCTTGGCAAAATCCGGTGTGCAGCTCCTTCAGCCCCTAAGGGTACAGACGGAAAAGCTGCCCTCTTTCCCGGCAAGACAAACATCGCTTGACCAAAACGTGTTAATCCGGTCGGTATCTGGGTATCCACATGCACCATTTTCCCCTAAGCCTGTCCCAGCGCTCTCCATCCTGGAGGATCCCAGATCCAGCCCTGCCATTCCTGAGGAAGCCGCACGTTGTGGATCCAGCCCTGCCCTTCCTGGGGACGAGCGTTTCCCATGGGGCAACTGGAGGCAAATCGTGGCGGCGGCGGCGTTTCTGGCCACCCGGATCAGAAGGGAAGCTGTCATCTACTCGCTTACTCCTCGCCACCGTGCTGGCTTCCCAGATTTCCTCACTCCAATTGGAATTTGGAGTGAAACCAGCTGAAAAAATAATTTGACTTTCTGTCAAGAACCTAACATATTTTCCCCACCGCTTTCCCAGTGATGGTTACACTGATGTGTTAGAAACTGCTCTGTTGTTAAACAAAGAGCTTCAGCGAGGAGACGAAGCCCTCACTGGCGTTTCTGGTCCACCCAGAGCCACCCCCATCTCTTTTTGGCCAAAGAATCTCCCCCGTGAGCGTTTTCCAGCCGGCACGTCGCAGCGGGTGTGTGATTTGCCCTGCCAGGAGGGTTTTAGGGGACAGCAATGTCCCCAGCCAGCAGCATTATGTCCTACCCTCCGTGGTTCCCCTGCGCTTGCCTACGGGGCTGTGGCATCCCACCCCATGGGAGACCAGCATCACCACCACCATCAGCATCACCATCACCACCATCACCATCGCCACTGCCACCGTCCCGCCCGGCACAGTGCAGCGCTCGCCCATTGCCCACCCTGGATCCCTCCTGGCCAGGGTGGTACCGCTGTGGCATCCCCCGGCCCTGCGGAGACGCCAGGTGCCCCGGTTCGCCTCCAGCCCATGAAACGACCCTTTTGGCGGCACAGGCGGCCACCCCTGGCCGAGCATGGCCAGTGGAGCGACCGGCTGCCGCGAGGCACAAAGCCGGGATTCGCAGCGTCCACTTATTATTCCTGCACCCCCATCGTTAAAAAAAAAAAAAAAAAAAAAAGAGAGAAAAGATGAAAAGGCCCTCTCGGTAAACCCGGGGAGACGTGAAACAGTACCGAGCGCGGCCTCTCCCCCATTTCTTGTGGGGTTTTCTTTTTTGTAAAGCGGGGAGACGTGAATCCCGGGGGGACAAAAGTAGCTGCTAAGGTAAGTTAAACCTTGTCGAGATGAACTTTCCTGCTACTTTTAATTAAAAGTTCTTTGGAATTAAAAAGGACACTATTCAGGAAAGGCTGAAAAAAAAATTTCATTGACACCAGCCCGCCCCCCTCCCCTTTTTCCCAAGGAAAAGAAAAAGCTGTTTTTGTGTGTCTGCTCACCCAGCCCGCACTGTACAAAAGGAAGCGGATTTGCAGCAAGACACACGAGATGACCCCCTGACCCCGAGCTGCTGAAAAGTCCTCAATGGCATAAATACCAGATAATCAATCACATACCAGGAGGGCCGGTCCCCCTGCCCTCACCCCCGCCGCCGGGTTTATGAGAGATGCACTGTAAACGGACACCGGCTCCTGACGGGAGGCCCCTCTCGGCATTCCTCCGCCGGACCAGGAGACCCCGGCCGCCTCCTCGCCCGCCTTCCATCCCCGTTTTATAAAGCCCCCGTGAGCGTCCCCGAGCTCGCCCCAGAGCGCGATAGCCGGCAGAGCGTTTTCTTTCCCGCTCGGGAGGCAAGCGAGGAGCGCAGGGGGACAGGAGGCATCTCCTGGCCGAGCATCCTCCACACCGTGGCACAGCCAGCGCCGAAGCGGGCAGAAAGCAGCCCAACTTACAGCAAGCTTCGCTTTTTTTTGGGGGGGGGGGGGGGGGGGGGGTCGTCAGCTTTTTGAAGCCTCTGCAGGTTCGAAACTGGTGGTTTCCCTTGTGGAGGCTCGGCCAAGCACCCCAAATGCAGGCGGAGGAGAGCGGCCAAGTCCCCCCGCGCTCCGGGGGCAACAATGGGACGTTAAAGCCTTCCAGGGAGGCAAGAAGGAAAAAAAAAAATCGCTGAGATACTGCACCGGTTCGGTTAAATGGGGAGCCACTCGGCAACTAAATTTGATAATGCTTTTGTCCACAGGTCAGAGGTTAAATATGTTCACACTAATCCCCTTCATCTAGAATTAAAGGACAAGAAAGATTTCTCCGTAGCTTAGCGAGCGGGCTTTTCTCATCGTGCTTTAAATAGTATTTGCACAAGAAAATTAAAGGCCGACCATTGGCTGCCAGTTGGGGACGCGGGCGCGCGGCTCTGCCATGTTTCCAGCTCCGGGCTTGTTTTCGGCAAACGTGCCCGCTCACACGAAGCCTGGCCTCGTCGCGCTCCCCTACGAGCCCACCTGGAAGCACGGGGGATTTTCCCCGCTGTTTGCTGCAAAGGTGCAAAAAGCAGCGGTGGCGTGGGAGGCCGGAACATTCCCGCTTTCAGGAATGCGCACCGGGACTCGGATTTCAGGCGCTGTCACAGGACATTACTGTCAGACAAAGGGGCTCTGTCCCGCGCCCCCCAGGACCCACCGCCCCGAGACCCCGCGGAAGCCAGAGCCATGCACTGTCTGGCCGGGGATGGTGTTAACGAGGCGATGCTGCCGACCCCGCGGCGCGCGCTTGCCAGCAAGCTCCTGGTGTGCCACGGCCGCGCTCGGAGGTGGCGGGGGGGCAAAGCCGGTGCAGGCGGCAAAGCCGCTTGCACCGTGAATCACACTGGCAAATGACGGAGGCTTCCGATGGGAAGCGCAGCTGTCCCAGCCCTCGTTTTTATCAAAATAATGGTTCGCAAAACCCACTTTCATTTGAAGGCAACGGCTGGCGTGGGAAGAGCACCCGCGCCACGAGCTGGGAAGCACAGGAGAGGCAACAGGCTCCAGCGGAACACAGGTGCTCGTCCTCCCCTCCACTGGTCTCCTTTTCAGTCCTTTTTGCAAACAAACTTGGCCACATGAGTATTTAAACACCCCAAGGCTGTGCGTTTGGGATGCATTCGGATTGCTCTGTTTCGCCCTTCCTTGGCTCCCCATCCCCGTTCCATTCTGCCACAGCCGAAGGTCGGAGCGAGTGAGCCCTGCTCCCTGTCGAGCAGCCAAAATTAAGCAGGGAGTATTCCTTCCAAGGTTCTTACAAATCCATTTACCAGCCATGCTGCGCAAGAGGTGCCACGCCTGCGCGTGGCACGTTTGGCTCCAGTCGGATGCCTGTACCCAAAAAGGTCCCAGCAGCCACGAAAGCATCTTCACCGCCGACATTTTGCATTTTCAGCTGATACTGAAGCCACGAAGCCCCAGAGGTGCCTCTGGCAGCAGCTCCCCTGGCCCTAAAGCCAGTCTTCCCAGGTCGCTCAAGGATTCCCGCTGGGCGCCGTCGGTGTGTGCAGGTGCCAGGAAAAACCTCTTTGCACCCTCTGTGTCCAATGGGTACCCAGATTTGGTCCCTAAGCTCAGCAGTCACAGTTTGGACCCAGCACCAATTTTCTCCACTCCAACGCACCACGGGACACTCCTGCCTCCTCTGTAGGAACCGCGACCCTCGTGCCCGAACCAAAGCCCACTGCAGCCTCCGACAGAAGTGTTAGGGGAGGGTGGCACGCTGGAGGAGCGCTTCCTACCTGAGCATCCAAAATCCACGCTCGCATCCAAGACAAAATCCGCAAAGCATTGCCTGGGCATCACCGCTCAGCGTTGCCCACGCTCCCTCCCCCAGGCGGGACCGTGGAACCGAAGCGAGCACGGGAGGGATAATTACCAATAAGCGTACTTAATACTGCAGTGCATTACCTCTAGCTATGGAGAAAAACGCTATCCGGCGGTATTTCCCCCAGAAGCCCCATCGAGCTGTTCTCTGAATGCTCTCAGGAGCCCCGTGAAATGGTAATAGAAAGTCACGGGCAGCCCAGGACGACACGGCGTTGGTTTCGGTAAGGCAGCGTGCCGGCTGCCCGTGGCCGGGTGCGACTCTGATCGAGCCATGGAAGAGGATGCAGTGAGACGAGTCAAGAATCGCATCTCCCAGGGTCGAGTTGCCCGCCGCCAGTGCAGGGACGCTGCGGATGGCTGCTGGTGGAAAGTGCCACCACCGAGACAACCCCCAGCCGTCGGCAGAGCACCCCGGGGGAGAGCCGGCTCGGCCACGGCCTGTGGCGCCACGCTGAGCACAAGGCACGCAAAATTTATGTTTCAACACAATTTACGGCTTGTGCCACCAAACTTGCATGCTATGTTCTGCTCGCTCAAAACCCTTGATTTCCAACACTGAAAAAAACAGTGTGACATACACCTATGGCATCACCGGTAGTTTTTAGGTAGGTACCATTTTGAGGCAGAGAAAGGGAAGCCAAAGAAAGGAGGGAAGACAAATAGGTACTTAATTGGGCTAAATGTAAATTTGCCAAGAACAGAGAGAGACAGTGTGTGCCTGTGCAGCTCCGGCACGGTGCCCCTCTCCACCTCCTCCAGGCCCCCACGTATCCCCCTCACCCATCCAAGGCAGCAACGGGGCTGCTGGGATGCTCTTCCACAGAAAAATGCCAAGTGCTCTGGCATTTAAATAAATAATGTATATAAAAAAAAGGAAAAAAAATCACTCTGTACCTCATTGCACATTTAGAACAGGAACAGAATACTTTTTTTGGGGGAAAAATAAGCAGTTAAAGCCATGCCAGGGCGGAGAGGAAGGCTGAGCTTCCCGAGCTGCCACGGAGTGACACTTTGTGTAAGAACGAGTGGAGGGGCGCCTGCGGGGGCATCCCACATCCCACCACCCACCGCCTCCTCTCCTGGGTTCCGGCTCCTGCGCGCCGGATTTTTCTCCCTTTGTACCTCCGCTTATACCGCACGACTGTTTTGAATCTCTAAAATAATGTGACAAGTTAATGATGGCACAATTATCTAAATGTTTAACAGACATGTTATCTAAGTGAATCGGATTGAGATTCCATCCCGCTGACAATAAACATCAATGGGAGAGCAGAAAGTGATAGGCAAATTATCGCCAACCCTGCAATTTCAATGCTATTAAATTTGGAGGAATAACAGCCCTGAGGCCTGTAAACTCTGAATAAAATAGACCCTTGTGTTTGGCCAACTATTAAATCAAAACGCTACCAACATCCCAGCAGAAAAAAAAAAAAAAAAAAAAAAGGAAAAAAAAAAAAGGGGGCGGGGGGGGAGAGATTTATAGCTTTTCAATTTTCTGTAACACGTTGGTTTTATTAACTCTTTTCTGCTACTTGTGTCCTGGTGGCGGCATCACCAGCCGGGGACGGTGAGGGACGCGGGCAGGAGAGGGCGAAGGCTCCTGCGCACCCTCCGCGGAGCATCCGGGGGCACGCCGACCCCACAAATCAAAGAGCCAACTACATGCCCAAGAAAACACTCTCTATATTAGGCGTCCAGCACGCCCAGGTGAAATTGGGTCGGGAGTAAATCCGCGCTGGCCCGCCGCCTGACACCGGCCGCCCAGCGCGTACATGCTCGCGCGCGTTAATTACCTTGGCCCACGGGGGGAAACTCGAGACGAGTCACCTCTGATATTTATAACAGCGGGCAACGAGCCCCAACCCCGTTAGCACGAACCCCGGCCGCGCGAGCATCCCAAGCCCCGGCCGCGCTTGCTGGGGGGGCACTCGGGCTGCCTTCTCTGAGCATTTTGATTTTTCCTCTACATTTTAGGAGAAGGATAAGGAATTTTCCACGCTCTCCCCCGCCCCGGCGTGGCACCGAGCTTGCGCTGCTGGAAGACGAGCCAAAACAGTTGCTGCTTTTCCTATTGCTGTGGGATGGTGGCCAAGGACAGCGAACACCCGGAGAGGGCGTCGCAGCCCTGAGCCGGCTCCCTGTTTACAAGCAGAAACTAATTTTTTTTTTTTTCCTGCCTTTATTATTATTATTTTTCACCTCGCGTCAGAAAGCGGGGCGTGGGTTTTCTGCCGCAGGAGACGGGCACTGCTCCACGCAGCGTGTGTACGGCTGGTGGGCTTCGCACCCTGCACTGTCACCGGGAGCAGCAGCAAGAGCAACGGCAGGGGGGAAAAATCAGTGGGATAAAGGGGGTCCTGGTTCCTGAGCGTTCACCTGAGGAACAGCCCTGCATGCTGAAAAGAAACCCCGAGAGTCCTTTATCTTGGCCACCCACTGCAGAAAAGCTCTCCAGTGCATGGACAAGCAGCGGCTGCTTGCAGACAGGTCCCAAAACACCCTGTTTTTTTAGCAAAGCGGGTCGGTTTGGTCAGCCCGCACTAGATACACCCCGCTCAACTTTGGATGCCATCCTTGAAGGAATCTACCTGCGCATCTACCAAAAAGGGCTATATTTTTGTGTGGAAAGCTAGAAGGTTTTGGCCAACCAGCCTGATGCTAAGGGCAAAGGGAGGACGCCCCCCCCCCCCCTAAAAATCCTTTCTGGGAGATGCCATTATTTGGGAACGGGGTTAATTATAGCGATGGCAGGGGAGGGATGCTTTCCGCGCCAGGGCAGGGCTTGCTGCGTGCCACCCGAGGAGAGGAAGCGATTCATTTCGGCCGCCCGTGTTTACAGCTGGAGGCGGCAGCGATAAACCCTCTCCGCCTGGGTCACCGCATCACCCGCACCCTCTTCTCCTGCCGCCCTTTGAGCTTCGGCCCCGTCCAGCCCACAGGCTGCAGCAACTGGAAGGGCTTTAATCCCCGCAACAGTGTCGAGGTTGGTGGCAAAACCGTGTGGCCGCTCTGCTCTGCGGCGGCGGGACAGTTTTGGGGGCACCTGTTGGTAGGCAGCTGCCCAAAAGCTCCCGCTCCCGGTGCCACAGCCCCAGGTACCAAAGCGAGCTGAGCTCCCACCAACTGCCCCGGGATGCTCAACGGGTCTGGGAGATGTTTGCTCGGCCACGTTTGACTCCCTGCCTGGGCTGGGGACGCTCATCCCTGAGCAGGGTCCGTCCCTGGGCTTTCCCGGCTGCCCCAGTGCAAGCGTCCTCCTCCTCCTCACCCTGCAGGACCACCAGTGTTAAAAAGTCCCTAATCAGTCAAGGTCGGCCCCCAGCCGTAGGACTGGGGATGAGGAGGGCAATTACTTTACAGTTGATGCCCCAGTGCTTGGCCAGCACAGCTCCCAGCTCTGCTGAGGGCCGGAGCTGTTACCGACACCGCACCGTGCATCCCCGTCGCTCCCCAAACCCGCGGTGTGAGGCCAGCCGGGCTCTCCGTGCCAGCCTCCCCACCTCCGAGCGCAAACTCGGCCAACAGTGGCATTTAGGAGAGTTTTCAGCGCTGGAAGACGAGCTTGTGCGCGGTCACGCCGCCCCCATCGCAGCACGGGGAGGAGCGGGCGCTCTTCCCTGCTCCAGCCTGGGTTTGGGGGTTTGAAAGGCTCCACCTGGGACGGCCCAGCCACGAATCCCTCCGTGCCCCGTAGCAAAGCCGTCCTGGGCAAGGTGGCTTTTGCGAGATGCATAAAGAGCTCCTTGTGCTCCCCGCGGGCGGCGACGCGCAGGAGCAGAGCCATGGCAGCAGCCAAGTGCTGAGAGCCACGGGAAAGGGCTGGTGTTTCGCTAGCAGAGGGAAGAAAGGACCGTGCATTTGCCGCGCCATCGTTTCCCACGTGCATACGTTAGTGCCGAGCCATAAACCCAAGGGGGCTGTGCGAACCGGTGCCTCGCACCCGGGTTTTAGTGGAAGAGGAGCTGGGGCTACCTCGCTCCCGCCAAGCACAGGCGGCGGGATGTGGAATTAATTGCCTGAGCTAGGCAAGGCTCGCCCTTGGCAACAGCTCTGGCTGGGGCTTTAAACCCGTATGAGACCACCGGGGAAAGAGGTTTTGCACGCACAGCTGGGTCCAGCCCTCCCCAAAGCCCTGTCCTCGGGTCCCAGGTCCCTGAGCATCCTCTGCGACGAGCGGCTGCGCGCCCAGTGTGCAGTCTGAGCATCCAGCAGACACTCGCGCCCATGCGCACACCCCGCAGCAGCGTGGCCAAACCTCCCCAGAGCTCCAGATGCAACACAGCTATCCCTGTAAAAGCTCCGGAAAATGGGAATGCAACTATCGGCGTAGGCTGGGGTTTGCAAATGATTTGTAGCTCATCGCTCTTGGGCTCCCGAGGAGCCAAAACGCTCACGACAAGGGTATTTTTCCCTTGGGAAGCTTCTCTTAAACCTCAAACAGCAGCCCAGTGCTGGCGTGCTGGTCAAATTTTGGTGCATGTGGCTTGAGAAACCACGGGTGACCAGCGAGCAGTGCAGGGATGTTCAGGCTGCGCTCCTCCTTCCGCCAACACCCCCATTACCAACTCAGCAAAACCAGACCGAAACAAGTCGGCGGCAAACGCCCTCGCAACCGCCACGCACAGGTTTCAACACAAGGACAGAACTACTTCCGACTCAGTGTTCAGCCGAAAACGCAGCCGACTTACCTGCGTCAAATTACAGTCACGAAATGGACGTGGGCGGGTGGGATGTGGGAACCGCAAAGGGTTAATCTCTCCCTTGGGCTAAAGGTTCCAAAGGCGGGCTAGCGATTAAACCCCCCGCCTTGGCGAAGCGGGCAAAGGGGAATGGGAGGGCCACGTACCGGTGTGCGTCTGCCTGTGCGTCTCCAGGGCATCTTCCTTCGAGAACTGGGCACCGCACTGATCGCAGACCAGGGCTTTGGCGCCCGCTGGGGAGAGAAAGGGGAGAGGAGGGTTATTCAAGGGACGCCCGCTCAAACCTGCGCAGGGACATCGCTGCGGCCACCGGCCCCGAGCAAGCCGCAGGACCTGTGCCACGGGGGGGTTTCCGTGTTCTACATCCCCCGCATGGCCACAGACAGCACCCGCGGTCCCAATTCTGCACACAGAACAGCACAGCGCACGATACAGTGTTGCTTGCCAGGAAGAAATAAAATATTTGGGTGATTTAAAAAAAAAAAAAAAAAATCATTAAACATCAATGCGTTTCATTAGCACTGTAACCGATCTAATTGTAATTGGTTTCCTGCCCCTTCCCATCGCAGCCGCCGCTGCCAGTACCCGAGCATGGTACCCGAGGATGCATCTGGTCTGAGGCGGTGTGATTGAGCGAGAAGCTCAGAGGTGTCTTCGACTATTGGAGAGAGATGTGGTATTGGGGGGAATTCTCAGAAAATCACTATCAACATGTGCTGCCGGTTCGGGCGAGGGAAAAAACAGGATGCCCGGCAGCAGATAAGCAACTTCCAGAGAAAAGCAGATTAACGATACACACCACGTCTGAAGCATTGCTGCTGGGGCAAAGCTGCAGACCCATTTCTTAGATTTTGAGGTTTGATTCATCTGCTGTGAGGAGCTGAGCGTGACAGAGCAGCCTTCGAGGCGGGGGGCACAGCTCCACAGCGTGCTGTGCCGCCCGTTTCCAGGGGTCCAGGCAGCATCTCCCACCCCCTTCCCGCCCCCCTACCCCCCAGCCTCACCAACACGATGAGATTCGGGGAAAGGTGTGCAGAAAAGGCAGTGGGGAGAGAGGGAGGGGTAACACGAGATGCATTAAAAAGAGAATTCCTTTGCCTTTAAATTGTCTCGGTAACGGCTGGCTCGCAGGCAGAAATATTTGGCAGCGGTGAAATTAAAAGTGATAAATTTTCTCGCCAAGCGTTGATCGATAATAGAGGTCTCATCTGTTAATCAATACGACAGTCTGCCTGTTTACTGTGCATATGTTGTTCTCCGCCGCCCTCGCCGTGATGTCAAGTTTGCATTCAAAACAAGCCGAGTGTGCGCGGGCCACCTGGCCGCTCACGAAGGGATAAATACCAAAAAAAGGGCTTCGGGGTGACGTGAGGAGGGTGGCAGGGCGGCTCACGACGCACGTGCCGCCGGCTGCGTGGGCACATGCCCGGGATGCTTTGGGGGATGCTGAGCATCATGTGGATGCGGGCACTGCCGGGGGTACCCACAGCAGGGAGAGGAGCGTGGTGCAATGGGCGCTGAGACCGCCCAGGATGGGGAGAAGCTGCCGGAGTGGCGAGGGGACGGGGATCGACAGGGCACAGCTGCCGGCTGCCCCCTGCCCGGCACGCTGCTGGCACGGGGGATGCGCAGCCAGCAGTTGCCAAGGTAATGCCTCTCCATCGCCACTCGACGCTCTCCCAAGCCCCACCGCTGCGAAGTGTGATCCATGAGGATGCCGCAGCCCGCTGCAGCAACAGGTCCTCCCCAGGGCTGCTGCTGCCGGTGCTTGGCACCGGGGATGCCGGGCTCAGGCTGAGCTGGGGGGGGCTGGCTGCATCCACGGGCCAAATGCAGGGTTTGCTTTTTCTTCCCTTGTTTCGCGTGGGGACGCACGCGTCGCAGTTGGTGCTGGCGCCCTGCGCCCCCTGAGTGCCCAGCGCGGGGCCGGGGCACAGAGCAGCCCTGCGGCGGCACCGCACAGAAGGGCAAAGGCGGCCGGCATCTGGCCGGAGAAGGGGGGGGCGGGGGGGGACAGAAAAAATTCCTGGCGAGGCAAAAATAAACAGGGCGAATGCCGGGAGGAGCTGGGCGCGCTCGCTTACATAAGGAAGCACAGCGTGTACCAAAACAGCAGACCCAAAAAAAGCCGGAGCTGTCAGAACAATGAGTACAGACGCGGGGCATTTTACAGCAGGCGCTGCCGTACAGTTTTATTTACAGTACCTCTTATCAGCGCGGGAACAGCACGCCGCCTGCCAATTTCCAAAGGCCAGGACTGCGTGTTCTTTCCCTCAAGTAGATGTGTACTCCAGGCGGGGAATTTTTTTTCTTTTTTTTTTTTTTTTCTCATCAGCAAAACAAAAACTGATCCAGAGCCAGGATTCCTGTAATGTACACACGATTGCGGAGAGGGGAGAAGGGGGGGGGGGGGGGGAGGAGAAGGAGGAGGAGGAGGAGGGAGGGCGGCGATTGAATATGTAAATAGTTCAAGGTTAATTTTACTATGTGAGTCACCGGGAAAAATGTCATCCAACATCTGAGCTTATTATAACAGGGCTCAGAAAAAAACACCGCGGCTCGATGTTTGTTATTAAAGGGAGCAGGACGTATTTGAAAGCGGCACATCCAGAGCCTGTGTCAGGGCTTTCTTCTCCCCCTCTCCCTTTTCTTCCGCGCTTTAAACAACACCCTTAGAAACGATTAGCCTCTCCAAACGTACACACGAGTTTGGGGAGGGTATTTTTAGCGAGCGCCTCGTATCGCCTACAGTATATAGATATCTCCGGATGATCTTCCTGACGGGACGGGACTCCGCGTGCTGCCAAGTATCAGCCACGTTTCGGCGCGAGCCTCGCAGTTGGCACCAACCTCCCTGCCGTACATTTATATCCGCGCGAGCAAATTTATAGCTCCTGCCTAATAAAGGTCCCTGCAGCGAGAGGCTGGCGCGAGCGGGCGAGGAGACGCTGCTTTTTCCATCCAGCGCTATCTGCACCGTCATCGCTGCCCCGGCGTCCCCCCGGCGGCAAGGTCAGTGCTGCCCGGGGACCGCGGTGCCCCCGACACAAAGCGATAAGGAGGGGCAGCTGTGAGCTTATCGAATTTCCCCCCACCAAAAGAAACGCAAGGGGACAGCCCCACACTGGCCAGGATAGGCAGCGCCGCTGGGGTTTAAAGCAGCTCTCAGAAATGGGATGCCCCAAGGGGTCACAGCGAGCATCCCAGTGAGCATACCTGAGAGCATCCCAGTGACCATCCCGGAGAGCATCCCCTGAGAGCATCCCCGAGAGGCCGGGTTGGGCTCCCTCCCCTCAATTCAGGCTCAGCCAGGTGGGTCCAAAGCCTGAGCTCGTCTAGTTGTAGCTGCCATCACCCCAACAGTACCTCCCAACGCCCCTTTCGCTTTAATTACTTTATTGGGGGTGCGGAATAGGCTCTCCGGTTATAGCACTTTGCATGGTAGGAAGTAGTAAAAGGCGACGACCCGGCTACGAGCACTGCTCCTTTGCCCACCCAGCTGCCCTCCATTGGGGGCTGCAGCCCCCCGGCCCCGCTCTCCCACCCCCTTCCCTGCAGAGGAGCGCAGTGGAGGGGGCAGGCGCGACCCGCGCCTCCTTCCCCTTCCCAACCAACGCCACCACCTACCAAACCATCATCGCCCCGCGCCCCCGTCCCCGACTGCCAGAAAAACGCTCACAGGGATGGGGGCCGAGAGGCTGCAGGCAGAGGCACTCCCAAAATACAAACTCTAGCCCAGGAAAAAATAAGGGAAAAGGAAAAAGAAGAGCTGCAAGCATCCAGAGGAGGAGGAGGGTGGGTAAAGGAGGAGAAGGATGGGAAATCAGTGATTTCCTGCGGCCGCGCGGGGAGGAGGGCAGTGGGAGAGGACGCGCTGGCAGCGGCAACGCCCCGGCCCTTCCCCACCGCAGTTTCGGCACGACGGCCCCACCGGTACAATGCGACATCTACTCCCCTCCCTCCCCCAGCACAGGGGATTAATAAAAATTTGGGATTATATATTATTAACAGACTGTAATTGGCAAGAAGGTGGGGGGGGGGGAAATATGGATTTAAAAAAAAATTGCCAAGTAAATTTATGCACTGTCGTCGCTTTACTACCTAATTAATTCAGTAATTTCAAAAACAATTTTATTTATGTTCCATTTACCACATCAAAAGTGCAAAGAAAAAAAAGCACCAAACCACAGTGATGCTAAAATAATACCTCAAGGCATCTATTTTTAATCAGGGCGAAAAAAAAAAAAAAAAAGCCGGCCCCGGTTTCTATACAATCTCTGTCGGGCAGACCACCAACTCGGGAGAGCGAAGCAGCCGAGCCCTCTGCGAGTGCCTTCCTGGCTGCCGAAAACAGAGCTTGTCAAAAAAAAAAACAAATCCATAATGGCCTGAGGCTCCTCTCCAATCTATTTTCTGCTCAGCTGGTTTTAAATGAAGTTATTATGAGTCATTAAAACACCCGCAAGCCTGTGGAAGTCAGCCAATTACAATTTTAAATTTAGCCTGTTCTCTACCCCATTCTCTTGTTTTCTTCTTTTACCCACATCAAGCTGCTTTTTGATTTCTATTATTGCTGTTATTATTATTATTATTATTTGCCTTCTCCCCTGTTTCACCCAAGTGGAAGAGACGGTCGTGAAAGACCTCCGCACTAAAAAAATACATCAGAGGAACCCAAGGAGGACCAAAAGAAAGACCCAGCTGCAGAGCGGGCTCGGATTTAGAGAGACAAACGCCTTTGCCTCCTTTTTTCCCCAAGTGCCATCAAAAGGCAATAATTGAATATGAGGAGAAGAGCGAGGCGCAGGCTTTGGGAGGTGGGGGGGGACACCAGGGCCCAGCGAACGCCGGGCCTAAGCTGGGGGAGTTTTGGCCGTTCTGCCGGCCGAGCACTGCGAGCATCCCCCGAGCGAGCCCGGACCAGGGGCGGCTCTGGCGGGAAAGGTGCTCTGGCAACACCCGCCGGGCTTGGGAAAGCACCGGGAATGATGGAGCGGGGCCTTGGGGTGTGGGCATGGTGGGGGGAGAGCCACCGCCAACATCAGCGCCCAACCTCTGCCAGCCAGCGCCGCCCACTCCTGTGCCAGCAGAGCCGGGGGTATTTTCATATAGTAAAAAAAAAAAAAAATAATAATAATAAAAAAAAATTACGCAGATTTTTAGCTCAGGAGCAAAAAAGAGGCAGGTTCTTACATAATTTCCCCTTTTCCTCCACCCCGCCAGCGCCGGCAGCATCCCCTCGGCGGGGAAAAAACGACAGAGCCCATCGGCGGCGGCGGCGGCAGCCCCGCGCGGCGAGCGAGCGAGCGAGCGGGGCGCGTTCTGCACAGCCCATAAAACTCCAAACAGCCTCCAGACACTCCTGCAATCGTCCTCCATCAAAACACTTTGTCTTGCATACAGAAATGCGGCGGGGCGCCGCGCGGAATACCAAATCAGGCCGTGACGGTGCGGGGAGGCGGCTCCTTGGCAACCGGGGGGGGCTCCGCAGCCGCGCCGCTCGACAGGAAACAAAATCTGTCAAGCCTGTTGGGCAAATGATAAACATTAGCGGTATTAAAAAAAAAAAAAAACAAAACACCAAACCCAACACAAAAGCCGCGTAAACGGCTGGCGAGCGTGCGGGGAGGGATGGGGGGGCTCTCGCCCCATTTATCCCCCCCTACCCCAGCAGAGGGGGAGAGGGGGAGGGTCTCCAGCGCTGTGACCTCGGGGCAACTTTGGGAAGTGCCCCCCACCCAGCAAAAAGCAGGTGGGCGGTGATGGCCACGTACGTCCGGCGGCATCGGTGCGCATGGATGCGCGTGGGGTGCACTCGGTGCGGTGCGAGGGGTCCGGGCACCCCGCTCTGCACCCCACCTTCAGCAAAAAGGGGCATCCGAAGGAGGGGAGGGGGGAGAGGCAGCGGCGGCGGGTGAAAAATAAATATATTTCATCAGGTAAGGGCTGAGGGGGGGGCGGGGGGGAGAAAGCAGCTGGCTCGGACCCAGTGGCCGGGTCCAGGAACCCAGCCAAAACGGGAGCTAAAAAGCAAACCATATTCTTCTTCTCAGGCTCTCGAGGCAGAGAGGATGGGGGGGGGGGGGGGCGCGAGAGAAATGTATTTTTCATCAGCCAGTGTATAATTTATAAACAGCATTAAACAGTTTTTGTTTTCTTTCTTCCTCTCCCCCGTGTGCGCGGCTTGGCCGGCAGTCAAGCCTGCATTAATTTCTGCTGTGGGTACAGTGTGTTCTTGGATGCACATCTGCGGATGATCATAAACGCGGGAACGCTGGCAGAACATCCAGACCTGCCGGCAGGCCGCTGACATCACCCGGCACCGAGCGCGGGACGCCGGCCAGCCGGGGCGGGGGGGGCCCCGGCCTCCCCGGGGAGCCACCGCCGGTACCGGCCGGGGGCAAGGGGGACAGAGTCGCCCTCGCCCCCAGGAGAGGACCCCCTGCGCATGGCGGTGAGGGCAGAGGGGACCACGCTCGTGAGAGAGGCGAGTGGTGGCGGGACGATGAGCCCCCTGCCCTGAAAACCGGCGGGTGGGATGTGCCCCTCCCTCCTGCCCCAGGTACCGTCCCCACCGGCGCGTGGGGCCCGCTCCCCCAGCACAGCCCGTCCCCTCACCCAGCCAGACCTGGGGGCTTTTCTGCCCCCCCTGGATGGACAACACGGGATGAATTGAGCAGATTTTGGTGGGGAGGGAAGCACTGGCAGCAGGGCAGGGGGCTGCGAGCATCCTGCCCGTGAGCATCCCCGCACACTGCCCATGAGCACCCCGCGCACTGCCCACAGCTGAGAAGGGCCCCGGCAGCCATCCCCAGGGCAGAGGCTCCAGCCCCATGGAGAGGCAAAGCCAGCAGGGGAAAAGCAGAAATCTGCTCCCCTCCCTCTCCTGGGGATAAACCCAAGTGAAAGTGGGTGGTTTGGAAACTGCCATCCCGGTCAGTGAAGAAGCGCACCCACCGAGCATTGGCTTCGGTGAGGATGCCTGCGCAGTGAGCGGCAGTGCTGGGACTTGGCCTCCCTGGGTCAAATTGATGGCGCTTCTTAACCATCCCGCAACAAGCCGGGTTTCCCGCCTTGCTTTCCCCGGCAACTCGTTTTCCTGCGAGAGGGGCAACTCTTAATATCATCTTTACGGGTTTTCGAGAGCGCGCCTGCAGGCAGGAGCGGGAGGTGCCGGGCAGCACGTAGGGAAAGGCTTTGCATGGCATTAAGGGCTTTATATTTACGCTTTATATTGGAGTGTAAACATTTGGCTGAGTATTTACCTTGCACCTGCAAGGCTGCAGCGATAACGCCACTGCCGAGCACCCACAGTGTCGCAGGGGCACTGCAATCCCCGCCCCCCACCCGAGGACTGGTCCCCAATTTGTTCATTAATTTAAATGTGCCTCTAGCACCAAGTTTGTCCCATAAACGCTCGGTTAGGGAAGTCTGAGATGCCAACCCCCATTGCACCCAGCAGTTGCCACCTTCGGCATGGGGGGCTGCTGGAGGGGGGTGCTGGGGAGGGGGGCACAAGCCATCCCACCGCAACGCTCTCCCACAGGGGAAATTCCCAATTAAACACATCGCCCATCGGCGCGGACGCAAGCTGCCTTCGGAGCGCTGCCGCGCCGAAAACAAGCCCTCACGCCACGGCTCCGGCACAACCTCGCTTCATCCCGGGCTGGCGGAGGGGGGAGGTGAGGGGAGAGGTGCAAAGGTCTCCTGCTTTAATAAATAACAGCGCTGGAATTCGCGGCGGCTGTTTGCGAGCGCAAGGCAGCGCTCTCCCCACCCCCCCCCGCCCTCGCCAGATTTAAAAAAAAAAAAAAAAAAAAAAAAAAAAAAAAATTAATTAATCCTGCGCGATGACAAGCTTGGCTCGGCGTTCACTGTACATACTGTACCCACAAAGCTGGCCGCCCGCCAGGGACGGGCTGCGAGCCAAAGCGACCATAACAAACATGAGCCGCGCGCGCCAGCGCCGGAGCGGGGGGGGAACCAGCATCCTACACTCCAGTGCTGGGGGGGATCAGCATTGCGGGGACCAGCATCCCATGTCCCAGCACCGGGGGGCACCAGCATCCTACACCCCCGTGCTGGGGGGGATCAGCACCCTGGGGACCAGCATCCTGCATCCCAGCACCCGGGGGGGGACACCAGCATCCCAGGGGAACAGCACCAGGCAGGGGGAAACCAGAATCCTGCACCCCTGTGCTGTGGGAAACAGCATCCTGGGGACCAGCGCTGGGGAGGGACCAGCATCCTGCACCCCAGTATCAGGGGGGGACCATCATCCAGGGGACCAGTGCCAGACAGGGGGGGACCAGCATCCCACACCCCAGTGCTGCAGGGGACCACCATCCTGGGGACCAGCATCCTGCACCCCAGTGTTGGGCGGGACCAGCATCCCAGGAGACCAGTGCTGGACAGGGGGGGGACCAGCATCCTGCACCCCAGTGATGCAGGGGACCAGCAACCTGCATCCCAGCACCAGGGTTTGGGACCAGCACCCTGGGGACCAGCATCCTGCACCCCACTGCTGGGCCACACACCAGCATCCCACGGACCAGCCCCAGCAACCCGCCGCTGGGAGCCGGTGCCTGTCCTGAAAAGTAGTTGGGGGTGATGGGGATGGGGTTGGGACCAACTCCAACACGCCGAAAAGCAGAACCAGCCTAGCCAGAAGGAGCATGGGGAAGGCAGCTCCGCACCGGTCCCTTGGGTATGCGTAAGGTACGTCCCTTTCCTGTGCCCCTCAGCACGAACAAGGGCCAGAGAGGGGAAAAAATAGATTAAAAAAAATATAAAATAAAAGATGTAACATAGCTTCCTTGCAAAGCTACCTGCAAGCACAGCTGTGGCTGCGGTACCTGCCACCCCAAGTGATTTGTCCTCAAAGGAGCGGGACGAGGACTCCCGCCTGCACTCCAGCAAAGGGGTCCGGTGGGCACCTGCGGGTTTTTTACATGAAAACCCCCAGGTGTAGAAGGGGCTGCCCGCCCAACGGGAGCATCAGCCTACATTGACTTGCAGAGCACAAGTCTTCCCACCAGCGCAGTGTTCCAGCCCTTCCCTATCTATTTAATTAAAGGGCCTGCATCATGTGAACTTGCTAGTTAGATTCATTAGGCAGAGAACGCCTAATTCCGCAGCAGTTTGGCTAATGAAACTGCGGCGGGCGCCTGTACGCGAGGAACACGGTGCTGGGACGTGCGCAGGAGCCGAAGCGAAGGCGATGCTCACACTACCAGCAGGGCTGGACAACAAGCAGCCGCACGGTACGCAGAGTTTGTTATTCCGAGCTGTTAGCCTGGAAAGCATTTCCCCAATTAAGGAATTGAAAACAAAGTCCAAAAAAGAAAATTTAAATAAATCAAATTACTGGGCACCAGAGAACGAGCCTGCAATGTGCTGTCCTGGGAAGGCTGCAGCCAGCTCCACACGCAGCTCCTCCAGAGACGTGCGAGTCAGGCGGCCGCAGCACCTCTGGGTGGGCACGGAGAGCATCCTCCCCCCATCCCGTCCCATCCCACCCCGCGCATCCCCCTTCCAACCCACCTGAGTGAGCCAGTAAGTGCATTCGCAGCCGCAAGCTGTCCAGGAACCGCTTCCCGCACAGCTCACATCCGTAAGTCTTCATCCCACTGTGCAGCTTCCTAGGGGAGAACACAGAGGGGTTAGTCCTCCTGCGCGCAGGGGAAAGGGTACCCGAAATAATGCCCACAAACTTCCCAATATTTCACCCAACCCACGCATTGCCCGGAATCGGTTCTGGTTTGAGAAGCCCTACAGGAGGGGCAGGGACAGGAGATCCTGCATGACTCCCCAGGATGGACGGGATTACCTTCTCCAGTGTAACGCTTGTTATGATGACCACAGTTGAACTCTTTTAATAAACCCAATAAATCTAAACCTGAGTTAATGCAAAGTACGCGTTGGCAAACTTCTTCCCTATGCACTGAGTGCTTTTGAAAAAGGTACTGTACTCCAAAAAAAAAAAAAATTAAAATTAAGAGGTGGTTTGTATGCCTTTCTAACTGAATCCCAATTTCCATCCAAACTCAGCGTGACACAAATCACAAGTGAAGAACTCCGCCACCGGCTCGCAAACAGGAAACACGCCGCTCACCGTTTCCTGGCACCGCGAGGCACCAACGAAGCTACGCCCGGGCGGCACCGCACAACCTCCTCCCCGCTGCGGCAGCCACGCCGCGTCCCCTGCCCCGCATCCCGCTACGGAGCCCAGCATCCCCAGGGTACTGGGGTGCAGCATCTCCCCCTGCTTTGCCATGGTGGACGCTGGGCTGGGCCAAGACGGCCAGACCCACGTTATCCGCCTCTCTTGATGCTCTGTCCCTGGGTAGCCAACAACCCGCCACGGGCTGGAGCTGCTTTACCGGCATGTGTTTGCACAGAGCCGGGCAGGGGTATTGTCCCAACCACCCTCCAGCCTGCTCCACGAGCTGTCCCTGCTGCCTGCCACCACACCTCGGTTCCTGCGAGCCGCTGGCCGGGACGGGAGGCGGCGGGGGGGCTCGCGACGGGAGCACGTGCAAAGTTTCAAAATCGGATGCTGTAAACAGAGAAGTATTTGTATGTGTTTGAGGAGCAACACAGCAGATCGCTGCGTGCCGACCTCTGCTCGCATCCACCATTTATCATCGTGCTGCAACAAGACAAGCGTATTTTTATTGCCTTGTTGCCAAAGACAAAACAGAAACGGTCTTGTCCGGGGCTGGACGCCGAACCCTCCTCCCTCTGCCGCTCCCGCAGGAGAGCTCGGCCCTGGCCGGGCGAGGACCGCTTGCCTTCTGCACACAGCCCGGGGTGGGCGAGATTTCCCTCAGCATGAGCTTTATCCCCCCCCGAGCTGGTGTAAGCTTTGCTGGTGTGACGCTGTTGCTGCACCGAGCCCGCGCAGGAGCATCTCTCGCAGCTGCAGAGAGCCCGGAGCCCCACACCCGCCCCAGGGCACACAGGGGCCGGTTCCCTCGCAAGGGTGCACATGTGCAAAGCATCCCACCCTGCATCCCATCCTGCATCCCGCATCCTGCCCTGCATCCCACCCCGCATCCATCCTGCATCCATTCCACCCTGCATCCACCCCATTCCGCATCCATCCTGTCCCTCATCCCACCCTGCATCCAGCCCCGCATCCCTCCCACCCCACAGGGATGCCAAACGGCAACGCTGGCAGTGCCGGCCCGCAGGAGCAGACCCCATGATGTTCTGCACCGAGCAAACGCCGCGGAGCAGGAAGGGAGAGAGCAGGAGTTGGTTTCGACTCTCAACTTTGCTGCATAATGTAATTATTAATCAGGCTTGTCCTGAATTCACTGTGTCATAGCGGAGGATTAAGAGTCATGCACGAATTCAGGCCAAGAAGGTTTACAATCCAGAGGATTTATCCGCCTTGCAAAAATAAATAAAGCACCAGCCTCCTGACAGAGTTCTGCTGCCAAGAAGTCAGCTAAATAAGTGACAACCTTCTCATTTTGCATTTTTAATTAGGGACACGCCTGTCACACTTCCCCGGCTTGGGCTGAGCTCGCTTCTGCACTTAACGCCGGGTTTAAACAACTCCGTTAGAGGAGCGCAGCATCCCCCGTGCCAACGTCGCAGCGCTCGCCTCTTTGAGGCCAGAACGCCTTTTCAGTGAATTAAAGTGTAATTGGATAATTAGTTCAAGTGAAACTTGGAGGTTTGGTTGTTTGGGTTTTTTTTAAGTGAGTCTCAAGAAACAGGAGAAACAAAAGGACAAGTTTCCTTTCTCTGCATCGCCCAAACCGACAGAAATACTGGCCAAACCAACCTTGCTCTCAGCAGGGACCCCCAAAAGCCGGGTCAACCCCAGACCGCCTTCCCAGGGGCAGGAATTCATTCCGCCCCTCCAGCGGACAGATGGACAACAGCACTCAATGCCGAGTGCACGGCGAGACACAGGCGCGCAAGTAAAACCTGTACGGTCTAAGAGGGGAACAGACGGGAGCAAGCAGCCCGCTGGAAATCCGCATCTCCACCCCACTCGGGCACCGCGACGTCCCCTCGTTGCATCACCTCCCCATTGTTTTAACGCGCCAGGGTGCTCGCCGAGTAATTTACTTGCAATATCTCTATCAACAAATTTCAGCAGCAACAAAAGTTTTCCATTCGGCGCCTGCTTATAGGACGATCTTATCTCTCACCATCTTGCACGGTCCCTTTCAACAAGGTCTTAAAGCGCTTTATCTGCTCGGTTTCCCGGTAGCAAAATATGATTGAAATGTTCTATTTCTGCTCGCTGGATTAAGGAGATGTTGCAAAACTGCACAAAAACCTGGCAGATGTAAGCAAGGTATTACGGCGGCTCGGGCTGTTAAGATCTGAGGGGAAAGATCAATATGTGCTTCTAAAGTTGTGCCTCTAGAAAGGGGGGGGGGGGGGGTAAGGACGTTAAAATACATCACTGCTCGGCGATGCTGCCCTAACTCAAACGCAAAAAAAAAAAAATAAACTCTGCTTTATGATTCCAATCTGATGCTGAAATTACACTCCACGTACTTCTTTTCTCCTGCAAGGTCCCCGCAAGCTCGTCAGCCAAGACGACGCTTGCAGGATGGAGAGCGGCGGCAATTGGGAAAAGCGCGTTTTTTTGTCAAAAGACGATTTTCCTCTGCAATTCCTGCTCGATGCAACGCTTGAGGCACACGCAAGCACGAAGCCAGCCGAAGCCCCAGGGCAGTGAAATACCGCAGGAGGATGCTCCGGCACGGAGCCTTGTGCAGGGTGGCAAGGATGCTGGTGGCAGTGCATCCTGGGACCGGGACCAGAACCGGGACCGGCCTCCCCGAGCGAGCCCCGGTGCAGAGCTTTGGCTCTCCAGGCAGGATAGAAACCCACCGAGGGGTGATACCCCCTCCCCACCCGGCTCCAGCAAACAAAAGCCGAGCGGGAGGCTGGCCCCTCGCAAGCTGCCGGTAATTAAAAAGGCCTGTAAATGCCCCGCAAAAAGCACTTCAAAGGGACGGCGATTCCAGCAAGACCGTGCGGTGTAAAAATTATGAGTTTTCCCCACAGGGTGCTTTGTGTGAAAGGGCCAGGATCGGTGGCAAACGCCGCTGCCTGCTCCCGCGGGCTCGGCGGAGCATCCCGGGGGATGCAGGGGCTCCACGGAGCATCCCGGGGTTGTGGGTACCGGCACAGCCCCCCTACCTAAAGACCACTGCAAGCGGCCCACCGCGAGCAAACTCCTGCTCTGCGCCCCTAAAAACCTGCAGAAAACCACCTTCTGCTATTTCTGTGTATGCAGCTCTCGCTGCCCGGCCCCTCGCTGCCGCCCCTTTTGGGAAGCCGGGAGGAGACCCTCTCCCTGCCGAACCAGACGCATAGCTTTTGGCCATTTGATTACTTTTAAGTGTATATTTTTCCCCTCAAACAGAGTGAATACAATGGCTAGGAAATTTGACAGAAAACTATTCCGAGCCATTTATTGCCTTAATGCGCACCTTTGTCCAACAGGCAGTTTTGACAGGAGCGATAAATTCCAAATTTATGTCAACAGAGCATATGTTGAACACCTCATTTCTGAGCTAAAGCGGCATGCTGCCCCATAAATCACCCTTCTGTTTGAAATGAAAGTAGATTACGGGCCCGTGTTATTGAGCAGTTAGAGCCATAGTCGTATAAATCAGAACTTTTAACTCCAGGCGATCCGTTCTGCAATTAACTAAAGGGCACTTTGTCATCCCCGGGCTGGGGCGCAGCTTGGCAGGGCACATGGCTACTGGGGAAAGGCAACCACCCCTCAATGCCCCGCAACGCCTCTCATGCGGCAGCATTTTGCCCCATCCCTGTGGAAGCAGAAGACCCCGAGGGTGAAGCCTGGGGACCAACGCCGAGGGGCTCCCTGGGCACGCGCGTTGCTGCCTGCAGCCCCCTCAGCCACCTTTTGGCAGCCGGCTCACGCGCAGCGGGGCAACAGCCAGGCTGCGGCGATGCATGCGAAGCCTCCGCGTCCCCAGAAGTTGAAAGTAAGACAAAAATATGCCCCGGTGCAACATGGAGAGTCCTGCACCGACTGGGAAGCCAACGGTGGCAGGAAGAAATCTGTCCTCATGCGCTTTGCAGTGGGTCTGCCAGCACCTCCTGATACCCATGCGACAGGTCGAGACCCTCATCCCGCGGCACTGCCCCCCATCCTGCCGCATTTGCCCTCATCCCACAGCATTTCCCCTTATCCCGCAGCATTTGGCCCCATCCCACTGCATTTCCCTCCCACCCCATGGCGTTTCCCCCCATCCTGTGGCATTTTGCCCCCATCCCGCGGCATTTTGCCCCCATCCTACCACATTTTGCCCCCATCCCATGGTGTTTACCCCCATTCCGCGACATTTCGCCCCCATCCCACAGCACTTCCCGGAGCCGCGAGGGCTGGTGTGGAGCTGCGAAGGGCGAGGGGGCTGCGGCGGGCACAGGGGCAGTTCCCGCCCGCGGGAACAGCAGTGCTATAAAAAGATTCAGACGCTAAGTATTTCCTTTCCTATAAAATATTCATTGCCGTGCGCGAGAGCCAGGGAGCAGAAACCTCAAGCGGTTCTAACTTTGTGCCGCAGCAATAACAGAGTTTTATAGGAGCCTTCTGATTTTATTTATACGGGGCAATGGCTGTGGTGCCCCGTCGGAGGGGCAGCCGCCGGCCGGCACATCCCCGCCTGATGCATGGCAAACTGGGACCGGCGTGGCTTCACATCCCCAGCGCAACCATGTTAAATAATTCACAAAAAAAACCCTCCCCGCCACCCGATTTCCACCCGCACCTCCCTTGCCCGGGTAAATCGATATGAAAATCAATTCATCCCCTGATCTATTTTATCAAGATAGAGGCGGCAGTGCCACATCTCATTTGCAGCGGGGATCTCGCGGAGAGGCAAGGTCAGCGGGCAGCAAGCCGCCTGCAAAAACCACGTTATACATCCTCCGATAAGAGTTTTACATCCGCGTGGCGGAGAGGGCGATTTCCCCCCACCCCGCCCCTCGACATGGTTATTTACAACGCTGGGTGACACCGGAGCGCTGGCGCGGGACGTGGTGCTGGGGAGGCTCGGCTCCTGCACAGTCACCGCTCTGCCCTCATCTCCCAGCCTGGCGGATTAAAATAGCCGGGAGAGCTATTAAGGGCATGGGGAAGGGGGAAGGGAGCTGAGACCTTCCTTTCGGTTTAATAAATTAAGAAGGGGGAAAAAAAAAAGAAATAAAAAAAATCCAAACCTGCCCTCAAACCACCACTGCTCCTAAAAAAAAAAAAAGAAATAGATCTTACAGGAGCTGGAAATAAAGATTTTACTATTTCTGAAGTTTACAGAAAAAAAAGGGGGTGGGGGGGGATAGCTATCAATAGAGAGCACTAAAACTCTCCACCCGTACAACATTTATATTTACCGTGAGCTAATTCATGAGCTTTAACCAGATGCTGTGGCGTGACATCATTTCAGCGCCACGCCAATGCTTCCCCTTTCCAAAAACGCCGAGGAAACATCCCTCCTGTTTTGCCCCACCTTACACAAAAAACCAAGCAACAAGCGCCAAAAGCACACTTCAAATCTCTTTTTAGGCCCTGCCCGCAAAGGAATAATGACAAACGCTGCAAAAGGGCAGCACCCCCTCCGCCCTCCCTGCACCTCCCGTCCTCCCGGCAGAGCCCGTGCGACGCCCTGGCTTCAGAGCAGCGTTATTCCTTCAAAAATCAGCGTTATTGCAGGGGATTTCCCGGGATGGAGCCTCACGGCCCCCCTCAGTGATCCCTTTGTGCGTCTCAGCCCCGGCACCCTCCATCCCTGCTTGGGGGCCGGGGCACACAGTGGTGGCGCTGGATGGGATGTGCGGCACCGATGGGAAGGCACTGGATGCATCCAAGACAGTGCAGCCGGACCACGCGGGCACAGATGCTGCGGGTCTGCCCGCCTCCGCTTCCAGAAGGGGACGTGGGGTGCTGCCATGGCACGGTGCCGCCGGTGCTCCAAGTGACGGTACTGGGGGGCAGCAGGTACCGCTGGCACAGGGAATGGCCCGCTCATCTCTGCTGTACCACTGCCAACACTCCCGGCCGACCCAAAACCTTCCAAAATGCCACACTGCCATGGGCGGGCACCAAGGGGTTAACACACCGCGATGCACGCGGCAACCGGCGCTAATTTGGCTGTCCAAAATCATCATTCCCATGCTTCGGGCATGTGGTGACACTCATGTCCCGAGCACCAAGAGGAGCGATTGCGTCCCTGGACGGCGTCGACCCTGCGGGGCTGTGCTTGGCACCGCAGCCGCCACGGCTGGGACGCTGAGCAAACATGACACGGGTGTCAGAGGCGTCAGGCACAGCACCGCCAGAACTTATTCTCAAAAATAATACCAAATTTCGACAAAAAAGCAAAGTGACCTTAGCGCTGCGTACATCTGCCGCAGCAGCGGCGTGATTATTCAGATGTTTTGATTCCTAATTCAGAAATAATAAGCAGTTCACGGATTCCAAGTTTAAAAATACATTCATCATCTGGTTTCCTTAGCAGCACGTGTGCTGTTGGAGCAACAGCGCGGGTCCACGAACGGCGAAGCGCCGGCCTCGGCCGCTCATTCCTCCTAACCTTCAGGGATGGTCAGGACACGGGGAGAGCATTCGGCACGGCGCATCGGGTGCTTTCCGCGCATGGGTCCCGGGACGGTCCAGCAGCATCGTCCCTGGGAAAGAGGGAGCCTGCAGCTTCCGTGGCTCCGAGGAGATGGCAAAAGTCCCCGGGGAGCCAAAAGTGGAGAGAGAGGGGAGAGTGGGGATGCTAAAGAGAGGCTGGAGCAAAGAACAACTTAAATAAGGGGCAGAATTTTAAGGGAGGGGGATTTTTTTTTTACATTTCCACTCTCTTCAGTGACCCAATGGCTGGACATGTATCCGAAATGGGGTGGTACCCAGGGATGAGCCTGGGAGCTGCTTCCCCAGGCTGAGCTCATCTTCAGGGAGCAGGAACAGCCTCCGTGAGGCAGCGGGGCAGGAGGGGACGGCCCCGTGTCCCCCTCTGAGGATGTTACATCGGCGCTATGCTCCGTTTTATTTTCCCAGCCAGTTTTGCACAGCATCCCCTTCTCCCAGCCCTGTTCCTCCCGCCGCATCCACTTCCAGGAGCGTGCAGGTATTTCCATGCCCGCCTCCCCTCCCCGCCAGCTCCTTTGGGTCCCTGGTGCTGCTGGAGGACATAAATCCACAGCAGAAGCTCGGCTGCTCCATCCCACCAGGCAGACGCACATTCCCACCCCTCGCCTCGTTACGGAGATGCTGGTGCCAGTGCCCCTCGCATCCCCGGCCGCAGCCGGGAACGGGCACAGACCCCAGGCAAACACCCAGATCCCGAGGAGTTTTACAAGGTAATCAAATATGCAAGAGATTCAACAAACTAATTTCAAGCACACACCTGGGGTCCTCTGATAATGTCGGCTGTGCCTATACAGCGCAAGGATTAAAATTTCATAGAGTCATGATTTCATCAGTCGCTAAACTACAAAGGATTAATTAACAGCCAGGGAAGAGCTCACGGCTTGGAAATACAGTCTTAAGGAAAATATCTATCTCCGCTCTCCAGATGTCAGCACACAGACGAACACAGTGCTTTGATGAAAACACTTTCTTATTATTAGCGACTCCCAAATATTGTGGTTTTGCAGCCGGAATTAAGGATGCCCGGTTGCAATCCGCAGCCACCCGGCTCCCCGTGTCGCAGCATTCCCTCCCAGAGGGGTGTTTTGGGCTGCAGGCTCCCGGGACACGGCCGCTGGGTGCCCGAGCAGGTTTCAGGCCCGTATTTTGGGGACGGACAGGGATGCCTCCCTCCCCCAGGGGACGGGAAGAGCCGCAGGCGCTGCCTGGCAGAAGCTTGGCCAGGGGTCTCGCCTTGGTGCCGCGCAGATCCTGCACTTCTCCTTAGGGCCTTTCGCCGGTGCAGGGGCCAAGGGATAGTGCCTGCCTCCGTGGAAAACCCTGCCAAGCACCGGGAAAAAACCTCTCCAACAAACACATCCGTGGCACCGAAAACGCGCAGCGGCTGCGGCTTCGGTGGGGCAAGCAGGGAGCAGTGGCAGGTCCCCCCCCTTCCCCGGGAAGATGAATTAGGGAGCTGTCAGCCACGGACAGCCGCAGCAGTTGTGTTGCTGTAAAGGGGCAGTGGAAGTGTCTTTGATTAATGAAACCGTAATACTCGGCTGTTACGCAGCCCTTCTTCGGCAGGGAGAGACGCCCTCGGACAGGCTGAAAACACCGCGCTCCGCGAGGATTCCCCGGGAAGACTTCTCCCTCCACCAGCGCCTCTGCCTTCGTCCAGGTCCACGCCGCTTCCTCTGGAGTTCCCAGAGCCAACAAAGAACTAATTATTTCCAATTAGAAGCTGGGAGATGAACATTGCGCACCTTGTCAAGCCAGTAAATTAACGTATCTGGACTGCGCCGGGCTCTCGTGAGAGCCCGGAGCGCCCAGGGCAAGGAGGTGGCAGCAGGAGGAGCGACTCGGCGGCACCACAGCCCAGGCATGGTGAGCCAGGCGTGCCAAACCCTGCCGTGGCCAGGTTTTCACCCGGCATCGCCATCAGTAACCGGCACCCAGCCGGGGAGCATCGCTGCAGGGCTCCTGCGGAGGGTCCCGCACCGGGCAGAGGGGTACGGTGGTGCGAGGCTGCCGGTCAGTGCGACGGCACTGATGCACCTGGCTGGCTTTTGGTTTGCATGGGCTGGGGTCCCTGCGCAGGAGCCTGGGCGCCAGGAACAACTGGCACCCCGAAGCCCCAAGGTGCCGGCTGCTCCCCATGCAAACGCTCCAGCGAGACACACGCCAACACCAGAAGCGCCACGCAGAAGTGGGTGTTTCTCCCCATCCCCTCCCTCCTCTGGAAACAGCCAAGAGCCCCCCCACCCCGGGATGCTCCGACGATGGCAAAGACCTGGGAACGCGGGGACAGCTGCCCCGGAGAACAACGAGCACTTTCACCCAGGCTGTTTGTGCAAGCCGCCCCGTTTTTCCACCCACGTTCCCAAGGTGGAGACGCAAAACGCTTATGATCAGCAGCTCAGAGGCGCGATGTACTACCGCTACAAACAAGGGAGGCGCAGGCAGCGTGGGGAGAACACCGCCCGGTCGGAGCGGGGCAGCGTCTGTGGCGACGGCCGGGATGGGGGGGTAGCCAGGGCTTGGACTGAGGCCATCCCCATTCCAGCCGACAGCGAAACCCTCCCGCGGAAAACCTATTTTTCAGGAAGGACTATGGAAGCGGGAGGTGCTGAAAGAGCTCGCACAGCCCGAGTCCCGGCGGGGCTGTCGGCACGGCACGCGGGGCTGCCTGCATCGCCTCCGCGGCGTCCGAGCTGGCTTCGCTCCCAAAACCGCACGAACATCTGCGCAGAGAGGAGTGAGCGGGGCCACTGGCTGAAATCGCGCTGGAAACTTGTCATGCCGTGGAAGAACAGTGCGGGCAGCGCTGCACCCCAGGGCCCCACACCGGGGACGAGGGGCATGGCACCGGCACCTCGTTCCTTCATTTTTTTTTTTACTTTCTGCATCAGTTTAAACTCTGCTGCGTTAATCGGAAGAGCGCTGCCTTCAGCTCTCCGTAATTAGTTTTGCTCAGCCCACAACATGTTTCACTGAAAAATAAATAAATACCTTCCGGGCGAGCCAAGTTATGAGCGGGACGCCAGCCCTGACGGCATGCTCCGCTCCCCCCGGCCCCGGCCAAAAGTACGCGGCGTCCCGAACCGAGCAGCCCGGGCGTTGCTGAGCCGTCCTGGCGCTTGGGGACCTCTCCGAGGAGCCTCGCTCACGATTAATTAAATTTACGAGCAGCCTCACCCCCCTCCCCAACGTGCACAACAGGTTCCATGCAAATTCGGGAGCTTTTAAATTATACCGTTAATGAAAGCAAATAAAGGCAGTTAAAAGGCAATTTGCTCAATTGGTGTTAATATTTAAGCACAGCATGTGTAAAAACAAGATCGCAGAATTCGGGTTTTCCACCAGAAAACTTTTGGTCCCGACTTTCCCGCGGAAAGGACCGAGTGCGCCGGGCGAGCGCTGGCCCGGGGCCGGGTCTCGGAGCCCCTCAGCGACACGCAGCGGGGCTTTTTATTACAGAAATGCCCTACATTGCCCCCCCCAGCATCCCCAGGCACCTCCCTGCGAACCTCGGGGTGAGCACGGGGACAGCGCGAGCCCCCAGCATCCCCAGCTCCTGCGGGACTTGACTCACCCGTGGCAATTCGGGCACGGGCAGGCACAGGAGCTGCCGGCGTTATGCCGAGCACCCCACCTCCAGCACACCCCCGGCTCAGCACGCCACCGCAACCGCATGTAAACGCAACACCTAAACGAGCTGGGAGTGCGGTGGCCGCTGCACAAGGAGAAAGTCAGTGGCCAGCCTGAGGTACCAGGGGATGCCCAAACTACAGCATCCCTGAGAAGCACTCTCCGGGTTCTCATTTCCCACGTGGGGATGTGACGTTACACCCGGGGGTGCCCTAACGGTAACAAATTCTTAAAGAAAAATGAGAACAGTGATCTGGCATCAAAATAACGCAGGCAAAAAAGGCGATCTTCATTTCCCTTGGTCCGGGAACCAGCGGACAGAGCAGAGTTTTACGTTACGCAACACAAAAGCAAGGACAGAGCTAAAGAAATGCTGCTGCACCTCCGGTTTCTAAAGCGCAACTGCGGCCAGCAGAACCGCGGCTAACGCTTGCCGCTCAATTAAGGCCGACTCTTGGCAATGCACCGTTTGGCGGGTTATGATGCTCTCGCATAAATTCGCTTTCAAAACAGGAGTCGCCGGTGAATGAGACCTCGATTTCTAATGGTTGGCAATATTTTGTACACTCTGCTGCTCCCTCTGTACCCCTTTGTCGGGGCCAAGGTCTGCAGGCTAAAGCGGGTACCAAAAGACCATCTGTAGCTCCCGTCTTTACAGAGAAGTTTAAATAGGGGGATGAATGAGCGCAGGAATTAATGAATGATAAAGCCGTATGGTCTCAGTCAGCCTCCTACGCCTGTATGTGGTATTCAAACCCTCCCAGCCTTCTGCCACAAAGAGAGGTTTCTAAGCTGCAAAAAAAAAAAAAAAAAGGGGGGGGGGGAGATGGAGAGAGGGGGGTGGTGTGTGCGTGCAGGTTTTTAACAACAAACCCATCGACTCGCCTCAAAGTTCCCACCAGGTTTCCTGGCTCCAGTCAGGGGGAAAGGCATGCATTAATGCGGAGGGGAGGGAAAAACGGGGGGTTTCCCCAGAGCCGGCTGCAAAACCCCCCTCGGATAGCAGAAGGAGCCCAGAAGAGCCAGCGCCGGGGCTCGTCAGCGCTAACGGGCTGGCTGCGTGCCGGGGGGGCACCCCAGGGGTTCCGCACCAGCAAGGGCAGGCAGGCACCGGAGAAGCCGCCCGGACCGAGCGCGCCACCTTCCCCCTCGCCAGCCTTCGCTACGTCCCCACGCCGTCCCTTCGGCGCTGACTGAAGGTGCCCGGTAAAAGCTGACAAACCTTCAAAGGCCCCAAGGGGGGGTTTAAGCGAGGGGTGGCAGTGAGGGTGCGCTCTGCACCCAGAAGAGCATCCCTTATAAAGCAGCTTCATTAAAAAAAAAAAAAAATTTAAAAGGAAGGTAAAAAGGAGAAACCCAAGGTGAGCGTGGGTTTGAGGAACGCTTGCACAAATGGAACCTGCACGCCGGTGCTGCAGAAAAGCCAACCCCCAACCCGCCACCCGGGGCAGCCCCAAGCACCCACGACAGATGCCAGCTGGCACCCGCACCGCACCGGGCACGTACCACGCCATCCCTGTGCAGCGAGCGACACTGACCAGTCCGGCCACCAGAGAGAAGATGCTGATGGTGCCATTGACCAGAGATGAACAGGTGAGATCCAGGGAAAGACACAGATGGAATCACCAACTCCACGAAAGGAGGGTTCCCGCAGTCCCGAAATGCTAACAAGGAAACCCCAGGATCAAACACCCCAAACGTTTTTGACTCCTGTTTGAGAACTGGGGCTGCCGGGGGACTGGGGGGTCGTTCCTCTCCAAAATAACCCGCCGGAGGTTAACGCAGAGGCGAAAGAAGCACAGCGCAACACTGCAACGCTACTTTTATTTAAGAGCCGTCATGTGTAAAGCATTAGCGTTTTTGAAATTGCATTCTCTAGTTAATTAAATGGACAATGTTTTATACATAAAAAAGTGAAAGCAAGCAGTTAAAAGGCAGGCGAAGAGACAGCGCCTTTTTGGCGCTGGGCGCTGCCCCCTGTGCTGACACCTCCGGCCCGAGCCCCTCGCAGGAGCCACCGTCCCGGCGCGCTGGTACGGCACCCAGGCAGACAGTTTGCGCCACCTTCAAGTTCACCTACGGGGTTCAGCATCACGAAACCCCGCGCTGGTGCAAGGTGCTGGACCGTCCCCTGGGTCCCCTTCCAGCTCCCACAGTGCCCGTGGGAACCATACCCTCCCAATTTATGGATTTCCTATGTATAGGGACATTTAGTGGCTCGCAGCGGTGTGAAAACCCGCAGCAGTTATCTGTGCTGCTGTAAAACCCCGACCTTCAGTTTTAGGCAGGAGGTAAAGTTCACTATCGATTGGACCCACCGTAATCTGTTGATAATTACTATTATCTCCCAGTTAATCTTGCGAGAGGTCAACAGTTTTACAGAAATCTCGCAAGCCGTGTCTTTTACCTCCCAACTTCATATCTGGGTCAAAAGGTCAATTGCCGCAGCTTGCTAACGTTGGATTTCAGAAAAACCTCTACCAGGTCCCACCCCAAAGCCCCGCGGGCGCCAGGGGGATGTGGCAGGCGCCGACTCTCGGCGTGGGTGAACCGCTCCAGCTGTGGGAGCGGGTGGGCTCTGAAGACAAGGGGAAGAGTTTTCTCGACCTGGGACTGGTCCCAGTCCCTCAGCTGAACTGGGTTTAGCTGCTTGTAGGGTGGGAGCCTCCACTGCCGCGGGCTTGGGGCATCCCCTGCAACGGGATGCAGCCGATGGGTCCTTGGCATCGCAGCAGTGACCACCCGGTGCCGGCACCGCTGGCTCACTGCTCTGAAGGCACCCGCCTCCTCCCGTAGAGCATCGTGTGTTTATGCGGCCACCTCCCTTCCCGGGCGCGTGGAACGGGTATTTAAACCCCCGGGCTCCGCTCCCATGCCGCTCCGGAAGCGGAGCAGAAACCTGCAGGGGATACGGGAAAAGCCCCGACGATGGCTGAAGACGCGACCCCATCTCTCCTCCCACCAGCCTCTCCTCCCCCTGTACCATCAAATATCATGGCTCGCATTATTTCACACCCCCCCAGCTCTGGGATGCTGCTTGGGGAGCGCAAAATCCAACGGTAGAATGCCGTGCGCTCTCCCGTGCGAGGTGGCCGGCGGTGGCGAGGCTGTGCCGCGCCGCCCGGGACGCCGAGCATTGCTCAACTGCTCTGCAGGCAGGTGTCATAAACAAGCAGGCACATGGCAAACATATCGATTTCCCGGAGCTTATCGCGCAGCAACCAGTGCTCAGTTACCAGGCTACTTTAATATGTAATTTACTGCGAGAAGGGAGAGCGGGGCTGAGGGCGGCTGAAATATTTACCGTGGGATGGACGGGGAGGTGGAAGGCGTGCGGAGGGCTCGGCCGCGGGCAAGCAGGAGGGCAGGTACGGCCTCTCTTGCCTCTAGCCGTCCTTAGTGTTTTCCAACTATTAAAAAAAACCAAACCAACCCTCGCTGCTGCGATGGAGTGTTTACACAGATGCTATTAATCTTCTTCTGCAACTGTTTACGCTATGAAAATATAGTCTCAGCTGCCCGGGCTCTCCGTCTCCTTAATTTAAATTCAGATGCTTAATTTCTGTCAAAACAGAGCCCACCGAAATTACCTCCATCCATTTCTGGTGCTCAACTTGCCTTGTCATCCCAGAGCCCGCCCGGCAGCACGCCGAGGGAAGCCGGGTGGGAGCCTGGAAAAGAGGGGGAGTGGCTGCATTGGGACGACTTTCCCCCTCTGCCCACCTGGGAGCAGCCACGGAGACCAAGGTCAGGCTGTCTGATGGTGGCAGTGCCATCCTGCACCCCGTCACCCCCTCCCACCGGCAGAGCCCCTCGGGGCAGAGGGGTTCCTCGCCCCACTTCAGCCCCTGCAGCAAAGCCAGGAGGCAATCGTCGCCCCAGAGACACGGCAGCATCCGAGCCGTGGTCACCTGCACTGTGTTTTCAACAAAAAATAACAAGTCACCATCCATCAGGTGATGGAAATACATCTAATTCTGCACGGATTTCTCCGGCAAGCCGCCTTCCCAGCCCAGGAGCGGAGTTTCGGTGGGGGAAGGAGCCGCGCTCTCCCTGCTGGCACCGCCGGCCCCCTCCCACACGTCAGGGCATTCTGCAGATGCAATGTTCGAGGGAACCCCAGGACCTACAGGAGGGCTGCGCTTTCAGTGTACAAAATTTTAAAAATCCTCTTTATACACTGCCTCTCAGTAGATCTTTTGGAATTTACAAGATAAATACTGGTAATTTGATTCTTATCTTCTTCAAATCCAATTCTAAGGCAATTCTGTGTAAAGGACACTAATTATAGCCCGCGGGGAAAGAAAAGGTAACCCATCAGTGAGAATACACTTGAAACGTTTAAAGGGGGTATGGGACACTGAAAAGTTAAATAGATTTCAGATCCGCTCTCGCAAGAACAATAATTTGTGGGGTGAAAATTATTCTCTGTACCATGCCGGCTGCCCAGCACATACTTTTGGCAAAGGGGCTCGGAGCGGCGCTGGATGTCACGGCTGGCACGCGGTCTGCCGGCGCTTGGGCTCTCTGCCGCTCCTCTAAAGGCTGCCCAGCGCTCAGGAGCTGCGAGGGACAGCAATCGCAGGGCGAACCCAACCTTTGGGCACAGACGTGTTGCTTTCCCTACCGGTGTTATTTACTACCGAAAAGGCACAAGTTTATACGCACAGGGGGACGTGATTAGCAACAGATGTGGAGCAGGGCAAAACACTCACTCCTTAGCCCAAATATTGTGTGTTTTCCAAAAGGAACACCGAAATGCTGGCAATCCTTGTGCTGAAACGCGAGTGGGGGCCAAGAGACCCCCCCACGGCTCCCTGTTCTCTGCACCCCAAGGAGGAGCAGGAGGGCGGCGGGGAGACCGCCGTGTCCGAACATTACGGCACCTATAAAATAATAAAACCCCCGACACCGGGCCGCGGAGCCAGGATGTGGCAGAAGATGACGCAGGAAGAATCAAAGGGATTTGGCAATCCAAAGAGGGGTTTGTTTAATGAGCGCCGCCACGGGCTGTGGCTGCGCAGAGCCCGGTGGAACAGCTCCCGTGGTACCCAGCGCACGAGCAACCGCGGCTGCGGCATCTCACCGGGCACGAGCTGCGCCATTACTTGGGCTCAACGATCAGGACGGACACAGCTCATGATTTATTCATTCTGGGGGAGGGAGGAGATGCTGTTTCTAAACCGGTGGGTGGCTGGCGTTAACATCCATCATTACTGTCCCTCCGAAGGCGGCACGATTATTTCTTTTAACACGGTGACACTCGCAGCTAACTCACGTCCGACCCCGGCAGCACGGGGCAGCCGCTGTGTGAGAGGTGACTAAAGGTAATTGAAAATACAAGTGCCATGGACCGGAGCAGAAGAGCTGCCTCAGCAGCGACAGCGATGGCACCCGGAGGACGATCGGTGCGCACCCATCCGGGGCACACAGTAAATCAGCGCTTTGCCGAGCCTGCACACCAGGGATGGCCGGGCGGACCGGTGGCACACGAAGCGGCAGAGCCACGGTCCCCGAGGCACCGCTGCCATGCACCCGAGGCTGGCGCCAGGGACCAAGACGCATCCCGCACCACAGACTGCACGCAACACCGTTGTGAGAAGGGAAAAACCCAGCCCGCTACAGCAGCATTAAAAACAGCCCTTTTTTCCAACATCGTGTATGCAAACATTCCCTATTACCCCACTTCCATGATTCAGCAATTCAAGTCCTGGTAATAAGAAGTGTGGTAATCCGCACATTTGTGTGAAAGAATGGCAAATTCATGCCGTCAATGACTTTTGAGAGCTGTGCTATTAAGAAAAGACATTTTCCTTTTCTCACACTGAAGGAAAAATACAGTTATTTAAAAACGGCAAAAGAATCAGCTCATTAGTTAATAACAGCGACAAAAAACCCTACCATGGGAAAAATGGAGCGGCTGCAGACCGAGGCAAGAATTAAGCCAACGCATGTAAAGAGGAAAACCCCCCCATGTCCCATACATGGCCGTCCCTGAACCATACATTAGCTGGAAGAGGAGGGGCGGCAACGAAACACACAGGAGACCCTGCGGCTGCCCCCACCATCGCCGCTGCAGCCCGGTGCGATGCCCCGACGGAGCAAACCCAGTGCCCTTTCAGCCCAGCCGTGGTTCCCCAGTCCCCTGCTGAGCCCCCCCAGACCACGGCACTGGGCGGGTCACAGCATCGTGGGGGGAACAAGGCTCAGCACCGTCGGGGGACCAGGGCATCGTAGCAGGGATGCAGGGCATCATGGGGGGACCAGGGACATCATGGGGGGATGCAGAGCATCGTAGGGAGACCAGGGACATCGCGGGGGGATGCAGGGCATCGCGGAGGGGACCAGGGCCAGGCTCGGAGCCGCAGCTGACCCAGGACCCGCCTGTGCTGGGGGACACCTCGCCGCATCCGGCCGCTCTTTGTCTGCTCGACACTGCCCGGGCTCTCGCGTTGTCGCCGCTGTCATTTCTCTCGCCCTCCGCTTACTTACGTGGAAAACGTGGTTTCCGCATGAGCCATCGCAGCACAAAAGAACCCGTACAAAGACGCATTTGCGCTTGTTAGACCCAACCAGGAAGCAGTGAAATCCCCCAAAACACCCCTGGCCGCAGCAGGAGATGGTGCACAGCACACACAGGAGCACAGGCGAAGCACCGTGAGGGCCATCCCTTCCAATGGCGGCTCAGGACATGGTACGGCACGACTTTGTGCAAAAAAATCCCGCTTGCACACACACACACACCCATGCCCCCCATCTTTTCGGTCAGGTGGGAAATCATTCCTGTGCACCAAAGCCCGAAGAGACTCGGTCCCGCAGAGCGCGTTTGACAGCGGGGACTGAAAAGACTCATCTGCGAGCGCGCCGGGGATGCAAACCCCGCTCGGGGCACATCCACGTGAGAAGCTGCAGTGCTGAGGACCATCGGTGGGGCATGGCCAAGCCGGCACGTCCAGCCCGGCCGTACAAACACAACACTACGTGGGTTTCTCTTTAATTTCAGCAGGAAGCAAGTCCCCACCGCTCGCTCTAGGTCAGCGATCCTTATCAGCCCCCACCAACTGTATTTGTGGGTGGCACCGAACACAAAGCGGGGTGGGGAGGAGAGGAAAGCAAAGAGCATTTGCCGGCCTCGGCCCGCCGTGCTCGCTTGTTGCGGGGTGGCGAACAAACCGGCTCCGGCACGCCGGTACCCACGGCTGCACGACACGGCATTGTGTGCGGCGGTGTTCGGTGGCCCCCTCCCCGACACACGTACCGCTAGCGGGAAGCTCGCCGCGCACGGCCGCTTCGTTCACTTAGCAACAAAGGTGCTAATTAGGGAGCTGCTTTCCAGCTCCAGCCGGAGGAGGATGCAGCGCAGCTGTCCGTGCCGGCAGCAGCCCAGCCTCCGGCGTTTGCCCGGCACAGCGGACATGGCTTGTGCTGCGGGACAAGGAGGAAGAAAGCAGCCCAAGTGCCGTCCTCAGGAGACACGCGTCTCTGCTGCTCTGTGGGGGCTCAGCCCCCCCAGCACCACGGTCCCCTCTTTTGCCGTTGTCTTCTGGACGGGCAGAGCCGGATGAGTCCCTCTCCCAACGGCGAGGTCCGGCGTGAGCTCTCACCCTGGCGTGGGCTTGCAGCCGCCCTGCTGCGCTGGAGCGGCACCGTGGGTTGGCACGGTGGGCTCGTGTAGAGCGATGCCCGCGCCGGTGGCACATGACCGGCCAGAGCCCCCCGCTCCTCCCATCCACGTGCCGGCCGGTCTCGGCACCCGCTCCGGGGCAGCCTGCAGCAGCTCCCACCCGCTAAATAATGCATCGGGCAGCCCTAATTAACGCAAGGGAAGGATGATATACATTTCTGGGCTGCTTTAAGTTATATTTGGTTAGACGCTGAGGGAAGAGCTGCCTCCAGCCAAAGGGTCAGATAAGCCAGAAATCAATACGCGCCACGGCCTCTGCATCCCGAAATCCCAGACCCCCGCCTCCAGCTCCCGCGGGCAGGGCTGGGGGCAGCCTGGGCTGAGGGACCGCTGACCCAGTGCCCCGCGGGCTGGGACCTGCAGGGTTCCCACCGCGGCACCCGCTTCCCACGGCCCCCGCCCCCTGCACAACCCTCCCTGCAGCCCCAGAAACCCAAAGCTCAACACCCCCCCACCAAAAAACCCCAACAGAACACTGCCCTTCAGCCAGGGTGACGAGGAACCGAAAGGCCGGGGGAAGGCGCAGCAAAGCCAAAACGCCGTTTCCTCCATCCCTCCCCCTCGAGAGCAAGAGGAGAGAAGGACCCAGGATGAAAAAATAACTCCTTTTCACTTTTTTTTTTTTTCCCCCACGGGAAAAGTTTTCACCCAAGTTAAAATCTTCCCCAAAACATTCCTGCTGGAAGGCGGCGGGGTTTCTGCCGGTTCCATCGCTCACCACTGGTTCCCGCGCAGGGTGAGCAGGAGCCGGGCTCCGAGCATCCCGGTGAGATGGGGTGGCTGCGGGAGTCGTCCCCTCCTGCCCCCCGAAAGGCGAGGGCAGCGTGGGCAGAGCTTCCCCGAGAGGCTTTGCACGCTACAGGCGCCTCCGGCCACTGCTCTCTTTCGCAGAAGCGCCCTTCCGCCCGCTCTCGGGATATTTTCTACGAACAGGGGGAAGGGAGAAAGAGAAGGGGAAATCACCGCCTTACGGGTAAAAATAGCAGAACACCCCGTAGGGAGGTACAGAGGCTTTCAGTTCTGAATGCCGCACCGTTTCGCAGAAAGGGGCCCCGTCGTGCTCCGACCACCCCACGCCACTGTGCACCGGGCTCACCACGTGCTGCCGGAGGAGAGGACCTGCCCCGCTGCCGGCGATGCACGTGGTGCCATCGCCCGTGCCCTCCGGCTGACCGCAGCATTGTCGGAGCGGGACGGTGTGCTGGTGGCGCGCCGGCACGGGTAGAGGGGGGCCGGCGGGGCGCGGGCGTTGCACAATGCCTGTGCCTTATCTCTCCCACGCAAAGGCAGTTTGTGTGTGTTGCGCAGCAGCCTGCGACCGCAGCCCGTGCCCAGCCAGAGATAAGATATCCGTCACCGGCACTCGCCGCGCTGCGCTGCCGGCAGCGAGCTCTCACCGCCGGCCCGAATTCGCCCGCTTTGTGAGCCGTTTGCTGGGTCTCTCTACACCAAGCATCCCCTCCATGTGTCCCCTCGCTGCTCCTCCACCACCACGCCATGGACCAACTCCAGCATCTCCTTCCCGACAGCCAAGCACCAAGGATGCCCAAGCTCCCGTGCCACAGCAAGTCCCAGCAAAACCCCGGGACCAGCCGAAGGCGCGCAGTAAAATCTGGAAAGCGATGAGCCGTCCCGAAAGCCTTGTGCTGCCACGCGTATGCGCTTCCAAGAAGACCGGCTGGGTTTTGGTTGGAATCTGTTAACGTGCAGTCTGTGCTGCGGTTAAATCGAATTTCTTAGAGTCATAGCCTTCACGGGTTTAGTCTGTGCACGCCAAAATTAGTACAACCTGTCCCTAAACACCATAATAAAAAACACGTAGTAAGCGCTTTGCCTTTATTTATGTCAGCGCTGGTTTGAAGGAGGATGAATCACACTTCCTCCTTAGCGCTCCTTTCTAATATGATTTACTATAAATAATGCGCAGAGAAAAGAATGAGGGAAGGTGACAAAGGGCAAAGCACAGGGAGCCCAGTGCGATCCCCAAACTCGGTGGCAAGAGCAGAAAAACACTTTGGACACTTGTGCGGGAGCCACCAACAGTGCCTGGGTCGTGATCGGTGCGGTGCACGGCATGTCCGTGCGCATCTCAAACAACATTAAGGGCAGGCAAGAGTATGCAGTTTGAGAGAGATATATACACACACACACGCATTGCGTTGTGCCTTGAAACGAGTCCCTCGGAATTACCTAAAAGGCAACACAGGTCCTCATCGAGGGAAACCCCATTTTCACCCTCCGCAGAGCCCACGCGTTGGGCGCGGGGACATCTGCCGTGCCAGGCGCTGGCTCTGCCAGCCCAGGGCTGCGATGCCGGGAGCCGGGCGGGCATTTTGGTGAGCAGACTGCTCTCTGCCGCCCTTCAGCAGCAATCCAGACCTGGACCTGAGGGTGTCGCGCCGTTATTTCACGTGGAAGTTAGAGCTTGGCGCTCTCCCAGCGGCAGTGCCAGCCGGGACCCCGTGCCCACCTGCCTGCGGGGGTCTGTGTGCTCTCCTTTCTGCCCTTGCGAGCCCTCCGGTGATGGAAACGGTCTGGTGTTTGGGGTTTTTTTTTTTCAGTTTCTCTTTGTTTTTCCGCTCAGTTGGTGCCTGTCTTCTTTTTAGGTCACCAAGGTGAAAACAGGCGTCCTCCCCCCCGCCACGGGGAGACAGATGGAGGGGTATTTTTTTGCGAGCGGGGCGTGGGGGTCCTCTCAAGCACCACGGCATCCCCCATGTGGCATCCTCTGCGCACAGCGAGGCAGCCGCTCCTCACACCGCGCTCAACAGAGCACGGGGTTATCAGCCTGGCTGATACAGGCAGATAAAGAGCCCATCTCCCGCGCTGACATCGGTAACAAAGCAGGGTGTTTAACGCCGATTTATGGCGGGCGGCTCTAGCGAGGCTCACCGCGCCTGTCGGCGCCCGTGCCTACGTGGAGGAGCGTGTCCTCAGCCGCGCAGCGCCAGCGCGCTTGCTAAACAACGTGCCAATAAAACAGCAACGAGACGGCGAAGGCCCATGGAAAACTGAACCAGCACAGCGGGGCACGTGTCCAACCATAATCTACTTAAAATCAGTTAAGAACACTACAGCGAAAATGATACGGGTGGCCCTGGCCCCCGGCCAGAGCCCGAGCCCGGGCCGCAAAGGCTGCCTCCCGCAAACCGAATTTTAGGGCGACACTCCTTTCTTCAGCCGCAAGACGACCGAGCCAGCGGGTGCTCTTGCCAAAAAGAGGAATCCACCTCGATGTGCGAAAGCACGTGGCCCAGCAGAGGTGTCTGCTGCTCCCTGCGCCAGCTGCAGAAGTCATCCGAAACACAGCGAGCGCAAACCAGTGCTGCAGACTGATACCCGAGCGTTTCGGGCACGCTTCAGCCTAGATAAGGATTATCCAGAAGGAATACGCACTCAGTGTTCCTCAACGCCCACAGCAGGTCTTCGCAACCGGGCTGGAGCCTGGGAATAAGGGGAGATGTCCTCACCGTGCCGAGCGCTGGGAAGCCCACGTACTGGAAGGCGTCTAACCATGCGCGGATTCGCTTGCTTTGTTTGTGCTGATTCGTAAGGGTGCATGAACCTTTCTCCGTCGCTCCCACCATCCGCATTTCCCTACGCGCCACCCTCCTTGCTTCGGCTGGTCCCCGTCACACAGCCGCCTTGCCAATGCCGGTCCCGTGAGCCCACCGCGACCCGCAGCCTTCAGCGTTGGGCTGGTGCTGCCGCGGTCACCGGGCTCCCACCGCTCCCCAGCGGGATGCGGGCGCTCCCGTGTCCTGACAGCGCTGCCCGCCGTGGCGGGGGGAGGCGGCGATGCCCAGCGAAGGACCGAACCCACCGTAAAGCGCTGAGCTGCCTAACACCCGGCCGGGGGGGAAAGAAAAAAAAAAAACACCCCATGCCGGCAGAGTGACACAAGCCAGGACTGCCGGGCGAGGAGGAATGAATGGAATAGGCTAATTTACACAGGAAGTGAGCACTTACCAGACCCTTCATCCCAACACACAAAACCCTCTGCCATATCTGGAAGCAATTACACCCAGTTAACATGATCTGCCTGCCACTAAAATTAACTGCAAACAGAAATATTCTTCACTTTTGCAACAGGAGATGCCATGGCCCCGTGTTTGGCTGCCGGGAAATATTTAGTAATTACTCATTTAAAGCCTCTCTTGAAGCTGTCAAGGCGGAGGGGTGGGTGGGGTGGGGGTGGGGAGCAAAAGAAAAATCTTGCTAATTGCAAGCAAAAAGGAAAATGCAGATCGTTTTACCCTATCCAAGGAAAACAGATTTATGCACCGGTGTAACTAAAGAGCCAACGTCGCGTCTCAGCGGGGAAGGCTGCAGGGATGCTCCGTCACAAACCGCCCGGGCTGCTCTGCTCCGTTCCCACGCGCCACGGGGAAAAGGGAAAAAAAAGAGTTGACAGCATCACCCCTGAAACAGCACAGCCTCTCCGAGGGTCCCTCTGTGCAGTCAATAAATACCTTTTTAGCCAACATCACCGTACGAGTCGTAACGAGAACTGAAAAGGCTCTGCAAAGCTCAACGAACTGCTACGAGCCAGAGCAAGCGAGCGTGCTTTGGGGGAAAAAGCCACCGCAAGTGTCCTCAATCAGGTGGGTTTTAAGCATCAGGGTCCCAACCCTGCAGCCGACTGGCCCCGATCCGCCCGCCCCGGTCCCAGGGAAACCGGCCAGGCTGGGGAAGGTGGAGGCACCCCGGCCAGAGGGCACGCAGCATCCCCATCGCCGCCGGGGGAGACCCCCGCCGCCAGCCTGGCCACCCCTAGGGAAGACCCAAACCTTATTATTACTGGGCAATGGGGAAAAAAGAGAAATAAAATTAAAAAGGGGAAATTTTAAATCCGTGTTTTCTGATGGGAATCTCAGAGTTGTGCTTTGCGACGCGTCACCCGCACAACTGAAGTGACGCAGAGTAATTGACGGAGTAACAGGGAAGCCGAAGGGGGCTGTCCCCCCTCCGCGCGAGGAGCCGGGTATGGAAATAGTTAAGTCCCCCACTGAATAAATCAAAAGTTCAAGGCTGCGGCATACCATGCCGTATTCCCCCTCTGCCTATGACAAGAACCAGAGAGCCCCCGAAATCCCAAGCATCCTGCGCGGGGTCTCCGCCGGCGCTCACAGGTTACACGCTCGGGGTCAGCGCCGCGGACCTTCGCGGCAACATTCATTTCCTGAGCGGGGCACGTCCCCCTGCCCATAAAGCTAATCAGAGCTTCCTCGCCCCGCGCCGCGCGGCAGCGGCCGGCCAGCCGGGACCCCTGGTTTCCATTAGCCCCTTATGATGCCAGGTGCCGCTAATAAGGCCCATCAGCAAGAAACCAGAGCTGCCAAGTCCTCCTCGGACTCTGGAAGTAATCACGGGCAGAGTTTGGGGGGCTGCTGGCTTTCTTTCCCCCCTCCCTCCCCCCTTGTTTTCTATTTTTCCTCTTTTTTTTTTTTTTAAAGTTGCGGCTGCAGCCGAACATAAATTGCCGAATGCTTAAAATAAAATAAAACACAACTACTGTATCCGGCTACCAAAATTAACACTAATAACATCTCACAAAGCACTTGGGATCCGATTTATCACGTTTATTGCTTTAATGGTATACCGCATCTGTTTCTCACTGTGACATGTCGAGCAGTGCCAATGCGCCTAATGGCATTAGTAGTACAACGCTCCGCTAATCCAGGCGGAGACGAACGGAGGTGAGGCTGGCAAAGACAGAGCCCAAAGCTGGAATATCTCCCTACACGGCTGTTTGAAGCTTGTCATGGCATTAACGTTACAGCTCCGTGCAGACAGCAGACCAACAGGGCACGGGGGACTGCCGGGACCTGGATCCCCACGGGAAGCTGCGTATTCCCTGAGCGGGAGCATCTCGCACCAGCAGGAGCATCGACGCCTGGTCCTGGCCACCGGACTGGTGAGAGCATCAGTGCCTGGTCCTGCGCTGTTCCAGCACTGCTGGAAGCAGGCAGTTAGACCTGCCGCTCTTCTGCCCTCCAGAAAGGGGAAAAGAGGGCCAAAACTCGGCCGTTTGGGGTATCATGGCTGATCAGCAGCCAGGGTGGACAAGTGAGCCTCCTTACTCCTACCCTCAGGACACTCCACCGGAGCACACCTCCTTTAGGTGACAGCTCAGCCATGAAACCTCAAAACGCAAAATTCGGAGGTGAGAACTGGACGGGAGGCCGTTCCCGAGGAGCATCCCCCGTGCGACAGCGGGCATAGGCACCCTCCGGCCACAGCTGCTCCCGGGGCAGCCGTCACCCCTCACTAGCCCCCACTGGCCGGAGGCCACCATGGCTGCAGAGCACGTTCTGTTTCTAGCCGAGCATCTCCACCTCGCACAGACGCACGGCGTAAACGCTAGCAGCAAGCGGCACCGCTACGGTGGGCGAATTCGCAGACAGCACCAGGGTTTGGATGTTTGGCCGCACCACTAATGAACTTTATTGAATTGCATACCCTCCCACAGCCTTCCCCATTGCCATCGACATTACAAAAACGAGACCACGCCTTTTATAAAGTTTTAAGGTGTTTAACTTCCTGACAAAAAACTACTCTGGGCTCAGCTGGTGGCTCAGCACGGCACTCGCGTTGCAGCTCGGGAGGTTTTTCATCACACAAACAAACCCAAAAAGGGCCGCTGAACTATGGCTTTTTTGTCTGCAATTAGAAGCGACGATCGATACTAACATTAGATTAAGTTTGAACTTTGCTGAACCCAGAAGGAAATCTTTTATAAAAAAAATTAAAGAGCGGCCGACTCAATATGCACTCAATTAGTCAAAATCATAAGCTCGGTAAAGAAGACGAAAAGCCAGACCACGCAGCAGCCGGTGGGCTTGGGGACCCAAAAACCCCGATAGGAGCCAGCGCCGAGGCTGGCGGCCACTCGGCCACCCAAAGGTGACAGCTCAGCGCTCTCCGCTCACACCGGGGCACAGACGATGCTGCCACGAGGGTGTCCAGAGCTGTGCTCCTGCTTGGGGCTGGTGCAGCCGACGGTCCCTCGGGCACCCTCCATCACCTGGGGCCAGCGTCCCCCCCGCCACGCTTGCCAAAGCCGGCGACAAACCAGCCCAGCCCTCCACTCTGCTTCTCCCTGCGTGCGTTTCCCATACTAATGAAGGCAGGAACAACACTCAGGAGGCTCCGAGACTATAAACATATATATTTACACTTATATAGGCATGTGTGTGTGTAAACAAACATCCCCGCCATATGCATACGCTCGCTTGTGCGATGTAAACAGGCACGGTACGTGTGCCTCATTTAGCTCCTTGCAGAAAGAGCGGTGTCAGCTCTGGACGGGTTTGGGCTCCGTGTGTCACCTGCTGGGGTTGGGCAAGCGAAAGCCATCGTGCCGGGTGGCCGAGCATCCCGGCGTACCTCGGAGGTGCCCCTCCCCAGCAGCTGCCCCGGCCCCCAGCTCACCGCAGCTGGGAACGACTCTGCCCCGGGCCCCGCCACGCTCGCTTCGGGGTCGGAAAGCAAAACCACAACAGCAAATGCACGGCAGAAAGAGGTCAGCGAAAGCCACCGGCCAACGAGCAACACGGCGCTGCCCCCGGCACATCCTGCCCCCGCCGCCAGCCAGCTCGGGAAGGGGGTGCCAGGACCTCGGCACGGGGCGCAGATCCCCCCCGGACCACCTCTCCACTGGGCACCGGAGCGGAGAGGAGCCTGTAGCCGGCACGGCACGGCTGCCAGCAGCACCAGAACTGCTCCAGCAGGGTGGTACAGATCCCAGCCTAGTGTAGATGCTGTTTAACAGCTCCATAAATACAATAGTATCCCACAAATCCTCCCCAAATGGTAATTTTCACCACGTATTAGAAAGCAAACACCATAAAAAAGCCGCATGAGACCTCGCTTGCACGCAAACCGCCTTAGATTTAGAATTTGGGGGGGGGGGTGTGTGTGTAAGTTGCTTTGACTGCTGCCCAACGCCTTTCAACATGGACGGTCTCACGGATGGGTCTGAAAACGGCGTGCAGGATCTGGCTCGCCCCGCAAAGTTTGCCACCGCCAGGTAACCTGCCTGAAAGCACACATGGGCAAAGGCAGTTTGGCGCTGCCTTCAGCAATTGCCTTCGAGGCATCGCTCGCAGGGGACGGCGCTCCCCCCCTGCTTCGTTCAGCCCCGGGAGCCCGCCGGAGCGCGGCGCGTACCCAGCCGCTGGGTAAAGACCACCAATAATTAAGAAATAAGCTACGACCCCGCAGCTGCGGCTGTCAAAATAAGGCAAGCCCAGCAAGGTGATGCGAAACATGGGGCCATGCTCCCCCCTCTCTCAACCACTCGGGTGCGGGGGAAGGATCCGACCTTGTGGCCAGCCCTGCCCGGGGCAGATGCCCGGCTGGCAGCAGGAGCGGCCGGACAGCCCCGGCGTCGCCCTCTCCTGCGGCCGCATCGGTCGTTGCTCTCGGGCTCAGCGGGGGAGAGGGAGATGGCCGAGGCCGTGGCAGAAAGGCACGTTAAAATTCTCCCTGAGCCTTCACTGCAGCTCTCCTCCGGTGACGTTCGGTCTGCATCACCGCGCGGCCGGCGAAGAGCCGCACTGAGGCAGCTTCGGACGCACTAACCGACACAAGCCCCAGCTCTGCCGCCGGCGAGGCAGGGGAACAAAGCAGAAAGCGGCTGTGTGCCCACAAAGAGCTGGGGGACCCCTCGGCGGGGTCCGTGGCAACGGCCAGACCGAGGGGCGATGCTGCCGGCGCTCACAGACCCATGCGGGGCTGAGAACACCGGAGCGGCTGCTGCCACCCCGCACTGGGAATGTTCCTGGGCTGAACATGTGGGAGCTGCTGCTCCGGCACGGCGGCGCATCCCGCACCGCTGGCGGGCGGTGAGCATGCCGGCAGCACCGGCCCCCCCGCCAGAGGCATGCGCCGGCACGGCCACTGTCCCTGGAGCGCATTACGTGCATCAGGACTAATTAACCTGTTGATTCATTAAAAAATCTGACACGGTGCACAGCCCGGGGAGGCTGCAAGCAGCTCCGGCACCGTGCCGGTGCTGCCTTCCCCCAGGCAGGATGCTGCCGCCCGCGCCGGGAGCTAGCGCGGCGCTCACCGAAGCACGCCCAGCACCAAGGGGTTTGACCGGCAGATGCTGATTTAGGCACGGTAATTAACGCAGCTCCGTTCCCCGGCCAAATCGGGGAACGAGCTCTGATCCCCGCTCCCACGATCGGGAGACGGTAAACAGGAGAGCACCGAACTGCTGTGCCGATAACCACCACCACGCTCCCACCCCGCAAGCAGCTCCCCGAGTCGCGGGGCTCAGCAAGAGCACACAGGTCCCCCCCACCTCGAGCCGGGGAGCCCCGAAATCGCATCCACAGCCACTGGGGGCTTAACCCTGAACCCACCGTCCCCGCAGGGACAGACCCACGGCTGCGCGGTGGCAGGAGCCTCCGCGATCGCCCCAGCGTTACCCAGTCCAACCTACGTGTCACTTTGTGCAAAGTGCAAATATTTCATAAACTGGGGAGCTGAGTGGCACAGAACCAGTGGGCTGGCCAGGCGCTGCCCGCAGCCAGCCCAAACGCCATCGCTGCGGCCGGGCGTGGGGAGCCCGCAGGTCTCTCCCCTCCTCGCCCCGCAGGGGTGCCAGCGCCGGGGGGCTCAGCTCTCAGCAGAGCGTGGGTGAGGGCAGCCCGACCCCACAGCATCCCTCTACATGCGGATCGCTGAACCGCAAGGGTAGCAACCGTGAGCCATTTGGCAGACGCCGGCCAGGAAAACCGGCAGGGTTTGTGCTAGCAGGAGACACCCACAGCCCGAGCCCCGGACAGGCTGCCCTCCCTGGCCAGCTCTCGCTGGAAGGAACCTTCTGGCGCGGCTGCCAGACCTGGGAAAGTTGCGACAGCTGTCCCTTCGCGCGCACCACTCCACGTCCCGCTTTCAGGGTCCGCGGTGGGAACTTTGCACTGGCATGCACCAATGCCCGGCCCGAAACCACAACCCTCCAGCCAGATCCCACCCGGCGCGGTGTCGGCACTCACCTGTGCTGCTCGAGGGTCTCATTGTCCGGCAGCTCTGCCCCGCACACGCTGCACTGCTCGCCCAGGGCTCTGCTCTCTGTCTTCATGCCGGCCGCCAGCTCCCCCAGCTTGCTGAACAGCTCCCGCTGGATGAAGCCCTGGGGCAGCAGCCCCCCGTAGGCGCTGAAGTCCATGGAGACGGCCAGGGCCGGCTGCACGTGCAGGGCAGACGCCACCGAGGGCGGCACACCGAGCACCGGCTCAGTCTTGTGGTTCGGCAGCAGGGAGTAGATACCCAGGGGCTTCCCGTCCTGGGTGGCAGCGGCGGACGGCTCCGGCCCCAGCGGCAGCCCCTGGCCGGGCTCAGGCGGCGGCTCGGCGCCCTCCTCGCGGGTGTAGTGCAGTTCGCGGGCACTGGTGATGACGCTGCCGCGGGTCGGGGTGCCGGGCCCTTCCTTGCCCTTCTCGTCGGGCTTCTCCCCGCCGGAGGCGCCGGGCTCAGCCGTCCGGGGACTGTCGCGGCTGGAGGCGTCGTCCACCTGCATCGCTTCGGTTTTGACCTCGGCGAGGCCGGAGGGGCGGCGGGCGGCAGCGGGGGCGCGAGTCCTCGGGGGCAGCGGGCGGCAGGGCACCCTGCAGCAGCGACTGCCCGATGGTCATCAAGCTGTCCACCGCCGCCTTGGTGGGGCTCATGGCAGAGAGGGGGCCGAAGGAAGCGGAGGCGGAGGGGCTCTGCTCCAGCGTGGCCACTGGCAGGCTCTGGCTGGCCGCGCTGGCGTAGCCACTCTCCTCGCCAGCGGGCTTGGAGATGAAGAGGCCCTTGATGTACCTTGACTTCCTCTCCTCCTCTTCCTCGGTGGCACCTCCGTCAGCCATGGCGACCTCAGCGTCGTTGTCCTCGGAGGCCTGGATGGTCTCCAGGATCTTCAGGCACTGCTCCTCCAGATACTCAATTTCCAGGATCTCGGCGGCGTAGAGCAGGTCGTCCAAGTCTTCGACCTTGGCCTGCAGGGTGGCGGTGTAGGCGTACTCCAGGATCTGCTGGAAGGTCTTTGGCGAGAGGAAGTCCAGGGTGTAATGCTGGCTGTTGCGGTGGAAGAGGATCTCGAACATCTTGCTGGTGCAAGCCAGCACCGTCCGGTGCGCATGGAACTCCTGGCTGTCCACCATGATGACCACGTCGCACAGCGTCCCCGCCAGGCGCATCTGGTTGGCTTTGTGCAGCAGCCCGGTGGGGTGGCAGGGGTTCTGCAGCTGGATCATGCCCATCTTAGTCAAATCCATGGCGCTCCCGAGGCTCACTCATCAGGGTGCCTCGCCGTCGCTCAAATCTGGGACCAGCTTTGTGTGCCGACTATCTGCGAAAACAAAAGGCGGAGGGGGGGAGAGGAGCGGGGCGAGGGGGGAGGGAAGGGGGGGTGGTGAAAGGGAGAGAAAGGGGGGAAAAGAGGAAAAAAAAAGAAAAAAAAAAGATGAAAAAAGAGGAGGGCCGGGGGAGGGAGGGGAGGGGGAGCAGAGGGAGGTTAGCCCGACGCGCCGAAAAGTTTCTGCGCCGGGCTCGGCGGAGGATCCGCGTCCCCGCCGCTCCGCCGGGAGAAGGGGCGCACCCCCCGGCGCCGCCGCCGCCGCCCGCCCGCCGCCGCCGCGCCCCGTCCCGCCCGCGGGGCTCCGCCGCCCGCCGCGACCCCATCAGGTGCACGGCGAGCGGCCGCCGGCGGGGCGGGGGGGTGCCGGGGCGGGGGGGGGGGTCCGCGGGACCGTGTGTGTGTGTGTGTGTGTGCGTGTGTATGTGTGGGGGGGGGGTCGCCTCCCACCGCCCGCCCCCCTGCCCGCACTCACGGCGGCCGGCGGCTGCTCCGGCAGTTCGCACTGCCCGCTCTCATCGCCGCCGCCGCCGCTCGCCGCGCCGCGCAGCAAATCACGGCGGCGCCGGCCCACGGGCCGCCCCGCGCCCACGTCAGGCCGCCCCCGCCCGCCCCCCGCCCTCCGCCCCCCGCCCGCTCCATCTGGAGTGCGGGCGCCCTCCCCCGGCCCCCCCCGCCGCACCTTGCGGGGCCGAGCGGCGCGCAGCGGGGCCGGGGCGGCGGCTGGACAGCGCTGCCGGCCGCAAACATGGAGGAGGAGGAGGAGGAGGAGGAGGAGGAGGACGAGGAGGAGGAGGAAGAGGCGGCGGGGGGCCTGCCCGCCCCACCCGCGCCCACGCCAGACAAAAGCCACCCCCCGGTGCGGGGGGGGACACGCACTCGCACACACACACACACAGAGGCACCAGCCCCCGTGCACCAAACCTCCCCGCTGCAAAGGCTGGCGGAGCCCCGGGGGAAGAGGGGGAGAGGGTTCAACCCAAGTGGAACGCCAAGTTTTGGGTCCGGCGATGGATTTTGGGTCCGGCGATGGATTTTGGGCCAGGCGTGGCACGACACTGAGGGCACGTCACCCCCATAAAGGGCGTTGAGCCCCGGTGGAACGCCTGCCCCGCCTCGGCACCGCCGGCACGCGCCCGTCGGACCCTCGCGGCGGGTCACTGAGGATGGGCGATGGAGGTCTGCCGGCAAAGAGCGGCGACGGCAGCCTGCGAGAGGGAGCAAAATAAGGCGGGAAGGGGAAACGCCGGCAGCGCTGTGACACCGACAGTAACAGAGAAGGGCAGGGGCAGAGCGTGGGGCGTGAGATGCCCCATGCCAAGGGCGCTGCTCCCCCAGCAGAGCATCCTTCAGCGGAATCATGCGTGCAGGGCCGGCAAAGACCCGTGTCATCTTCAGGGGATGACACAGTAGCGGCACCGCAGCCCTCTCCCTCCCCGGCACTACCCCTGGCACACCGCAGCCGGCGCGGGGCCCGGCCTCGTCAGCTAAAACAACAAATACGGACGGTATTAGTACAAAGATACCCTTGGGGTAAAGCAGCGCAAATGTAATCTAAGGAGAACGTTATGGGGAAGTGTGTTTATAATTATAATGGGATTTAATGTACTTTGGGACCAGATGATAGCAGTCATTTAACGAGAACAGCCTAATAACGGAGGCCTCACAATGAAAGGCGGCGCTGCTTGGGTTATTAGACGCGTATGATAACGCAGCGCTCGCGGTAGTATACTTAAGGGTAAAGCATCAGCTACCCCTATTTTTTCGGGGGTCATAACTCTGCCGTTGTAATTGGCAGCGAAAACGCGGCGCGCAGGCAGCCAGCGTGCCTGCAGTATGGGTTTTTTAATTGCCTAAAACTGCTCGAGTTCCTCCCCCTCCCCGACTTTTCCATCCGAACGACTGGAAGGAGGGAAACTGCGAGACAGTGTGGTTTCAGGTGTTTGTTTACCCTCCTCTAACTTTTAAAAGGCTCGATTTCAGGACTGAAATTTTGCAGACGGTTAGGGGTATGTTTTTAGTGTAACTCGCATGAAATTAAGCTGCGTGAGTCCCATTAGCAATAATGGAAATCCCACGGCTAAATTCCCAGGCAGCATCCTGAAAATTAACCCCCCAGTCCTCCCCGTCAACTGGTGCGTTGCACTTTTTGTTGCTCTTCCAATACATGCAGTAAAAGCTACCCAGTTGTTTAAGAGGCTGACTCCCCGCAGCCACCTTTCCCGCAGGCTCCCGACTAGCCTGTCCGCCCTGAGCAGGGAAGCCCGGCGTGCCCGAATCCCTGCAGGATTCGCGGTGGGGTTACGGGCAGAGTGCGCTGCTGTCTCTGCAGAGCTCCCTGGACAGCGGAGGGCTCAAATGCGAAGGCTGCTTTGCTTTCTGAGGCGACGCAAGATGGAAGAGTTTATCCGACAACTCTGGCCGGAGCATCCTTTCCATGAGCCATGTTGTGGCAGCCAAATCTGAAGGGACCCCCCTTCGCTCGGGGATTTCTGCCCTCGCCCACCCCTGTTTCCCAGCTGGCCACACCAAAGCAAGCTCTGGAAAGCCCAGAGCTGCCCAAGGCACCCAGGCACCCAGGGGGTCTTTCTCCCGACCCCTCCAGCCAGCCCACGCTGGCTCTGCATGAGCCCTCTTTCCTCCCAAACTCTTATGGCCCCACACACCCGGGAGATCCCTTGCTGGCATGGAGGCAGAGTGATCGTAACACGCCTAAAATAGGGAAAAGCCAAAAACTCTCGTCCATGAACTCAAGCATCGACTCCCTTTCCCCCAGCGCTGCCCCCACACGCTGCGCAGGACTAAAGGAACACCCTCTCCTCCCTGCAGAGCCTCAGCCACGGTGCCCATGACCTCGCTTGCGTCGGGTGCCTTGATCTGGAGTGGAAAGGACCGATCTGGACGCATCCACATGCCAACAAGGAGAAGCAGAAGTAGCCACTTGCCTTAGTGCCCCGGGGAAGGGAAGAACACCCATGTCGCAGGTTGGGGCGTCAGAGCCCGGTGGCTGCGGGGGGAGCAGCCCTGCGGTTACAGGGGGGCAGTTACAGGGCTGCCCAGCCCCGGCGGCGCCCCGCACGGGGCCCACAGAGGTGCCGAAATCAAGCTCGGGAAGCCACCGCTGCAGCCCTCGGGGTTGTTTCCCCATGCCCCAGCACGGGAGTTAATCACCCGTCGCTCCCTCCCAGTACCTTCCATTTCCCTCCCATCTCTCCCCATCAGTTTCCAATTTATTTACTTTTCTGATGTTAATCCCCACCTTGTAGTGTAACGTGTTTATTAGAAAGGAACCAGCACGTTAAATGAAGCCAAGCTGGGCTCTCGTGTTAAATAGCAGTCACGCCCAAGTGCCTCTCCATGTGCCATTACTCCAAGTGATTGAGGCAATTTCTTCCTCCGCCACGAGTTTCAGTTGTAAATCTCTCAACCAGATACGGGGGCAATGATGTGCTGCCTGGTGCGATTATTATGAACCTCCAGCGGTAAAGTCGTGAGACGTCCGTGGTTTCTCGGGAAGGTCTTCCCATGAAAGGACCAGGTGGAGCACGGGCATCCTTCCCCAGGATCCCTTCAGGTCCCCTTCTAGCCCCCAGCCCTTCGTTTATCTTGGACGGGGGCGACACAAACGTTCGCTTTCCCAACAGGAGGAGCCTGGCGAGCATCAGCAGGCCCACAGAAAGAAAAGGTCCACAAAGTACGGACAAGGCAGGTTAATGGCCTGTAAGTATTTCAAGGGATGACGGCAGCTTCAGGCTGCTCCTCCAGGACCCAGCTTGGCACAGGGAGAGGCCGAGGAGAAGAAAAGTCTCCAAAATTACAGTAAGAAAGGAAATTCCTTGTTCAGGATGCCCAGTCCACAAAACAACCATTGGGAGACACAGCTTCAGCAAGAAGGTCCTCTGGCATCATCTGTCCTGCAGAAAGGGAAGGGGAGGAGGGCTCCCCCCAGCTAGCTCCTCTCCATCACCCCAAAACCCTTGCAGAGGCAGCCACTCTGCTCCTCCGCCCCGGGGAAAGGCGCTTCTCCAACCCTGCCCTCCTCCAGCGGCGTCAGACGGACCCATCCTGCCCCACTCGCCGCCCCAGGGAGTGGTGCGACCAAACGGCTCCCACTTCTCCAGATCTGGTTGCCCCCCACCCCGGCTCTGCCCCTGTACCTCCTCTTCTCCCCACTGATGCGCGCCCGAGCTGTGCACCGGGTCGGGGCACGGGGGCTTTCCTACGTGGCTGCTCCTACATTTTCCTAGAAGAGTTTTGTTTCGCTTTTGGTGCCTTTGGAGGGTTTTCCCGTCTTTCTAGCGGGGAGCTGGGTTATGAAACAGAGGACCGAGGATTTTGCGCAAGAGAAGATCTGTTTTAACTTAAGTCAGAAAGCCGTGACACTCTTAGAAACTGATTTTTTTTGGTATCCCTCCAGGCTTTGAAGCATCCAAGCTCCAGCGTGCGTGCGCGCACCAGACCAGGATTTTGTCAGGCTGGGTAGCTCTGCTCGCAGACGGGGCAGAGCACGGTGCTCTACTTTCGCATGCGGCAAGCTGACAGCTTATAAAAAGATGATTAAATGTGTTAGACTTTATTTAAAAAAAAAAACCTACCAAAACAACAAACTAACCCTAAACACACAAAGCCGTTTGCCAGGGGTAGGGAGGCCACGGCGGGCCCCTGGAAGGCTGCTCAGCGTGCAGCCATGGCGCGTTAAGCTCCCTGTGAAAGCCATTGATTAGCGCCGGGATGCGTCCGAGCCCTGCGGACACCGGACCCGAGCGTATTGTGGCGGCACGGGGAAGCGGAGGAGCCGGGAACAGGCCCTTTATTGTGCCCCCGCTTGCCGCACAAAGGGAATCTGAGAGTGGCTCGGAGGACGCAGCTGGTTCGGGGGCTGCGGCGTGGGGCGCGCTGCACGGCTCGGCGCTGTGCTGCATGTTATCCGCGTGGACACTCACGCCAGAGCGAGTAGCTGCAGGAGCGCGGCTGCGACCACAGCCAGCGGCGCCGCACCGGAGCTCTCTGGTGTCACGGGGAACAGTGAACGCATAAAGTCTAATAATTCAGACAGAGTTATGGAGGTGCATGTGGAGCATCCTGGGGTAAGTGCGCTGCTCAGCTGCCGTTCCCCAGGCGCCGGCCCTGGCTTGGCAAGCAATACGGTCCAGCCAGCGCTCGAGTGTGCGAAAAAGGCATGGCAGCAGACACGAGGATAGCTGCGTCACCCGCCTCGTGACCCAAGCAGCCTGGTGTGTCGCCACGCACATCTGCACGGCTCCGCCGGGCTGAACGTGGCTGCTGCGCGTGTGCGTGCGTGTGTCTGTCCATGCGCGACCGGCAGCTTCCCCGCCTGAAAAATCCTCCCTCGCTTCAGGTTTTTTTTTTTGTTAAGCTTGGCTCCTTTAAGGGATATTGTGGCCGAGCAACAAATGGGGGACACTAAAACCCTGAGAGGGCACGACATCTCTACTCGTAAGCACCACTCTGAGTCACAACTTTGCTCACCCAAAAGCAGGGCCGGTGGGAACGATGCCCTCACATCCACGGAGCGGATCAGCATTGCTCGCGGGGTACCGAGGGCCGGGATGGGCTGCCACACCAGAACGCCTCCGTGGAAGGAGAGACACGGTGCTCCTGCGCTTCCAGGAACGTGTCCCTCCATTCCTCCCCCTTGGCCCAGGTTATAGATGCAGTGCAGCCCCTAAGACAATGAGGCTAATTAGCGGCTTATGGGCCCGGAGCCCGCAAAGGCTGGAGGATGAGCAGAGCGGTGACTCAGGAGGGCGGCAGCCCGGGCCAGCCTTCCCGCATTCCTCTCCTAAATCCCCCACACAAAAGGGAATTTAGCCACAGTGACTCAGCGAAGGAGCACAAACTTTACAGCCGGGCTTTGAACCGCCGTGTTTATGTATTCCCCCCCAGCAACGCACTGCCGGGTTAGTAATTAAATAAAAATGTCTCCCTCTAGCAGGCTATGACCTAATCATTTGTACAGTACCTATTTTTAGCATTACCCTTTGTACGTATTCGAGAGAGCTCGAGCCAGAGGCAGCAACTTTTGAAGTCCTAATAAGCGGGAAGTGGGGTGTGGGGGGGTGGGGTGTGTGTGTTGCCTTTGTTTAATTTGCTGTGTAATTATTTTTCCTCTTTTCCCCTTCTCTTAGCCTAAAATATTTGACATCCTGCATGGGACAAGAAGAGAGATGTGCCAGGGCTTTAAATGTCAGCCCTAACTGTATGGCACTGAGGAGGCTGCACGCCTGCTCGGTAAAGTTCATGCCGGGAAAAAAAAAACCCAACCAACCCACTTTTAAATCGAGCAGAATCGACACGGGGGCCTCAGCACAGCGCTGCCGGGGGGGCTCACCCTGCCCGCTGAAACAGGGGATGCTCCAGCAAGGTTTGGCTCCGAGTTTCAGCCTGCTTTTCCTTTTTGGTTTTCCGCAGGGCTGGGGATGGCGATGGCTTCAGCGTGGCAGGACATCGTCCATGCCGACTGGTCCCCCTGGGAGTGGGGCACTGGGCTGTGCCTCCACCCGGGAGCCCCCTCTTCGGGGTTCGCTCCTTCTCCAGAAGGATCATGCCCAAGTGTAGGCAGGAACAAGAATTCTGGGCGAGTTAAATACCCATCATACCCATCGCATGCTTTTCTGAGCACCAGCTTAACATCTCATTAACGTCTTGCTTAAACCTCTCCCTGCCTTTAAAGAGGACGGTTTTCAAGACCCCTCCGAATGACTTTGGAGCTGAAAAAAACTGAAAGTCACTCAGGGCCACAAGTGGCATCGGCCATCCCGTTGAAAGCAGCTAGTTTCCATGCCCTGGAGATATTCGCGTTCACCTACTGGAGGGCATGAGCTAAATCCTGAATCCCAATCACCGAGCAAACACCTTTCCCCTAATTACACCTTTCCTCTCCAGCAAGGGCAAAGCTCCGCATCCCATTTCCAGTCACATGAGGCATCTGTTCCCCTTTCCGAAGGGAGATATACATATATACATACACGTGTGCCTCTGTGTGCACACAGAAAAGGCATCACCAGTTCTGAGAGTACAAACAATAGCCCACACTTGTGGAAGCCTTTCCCCCCCCACTTCCCTTCTCTTAACATATCTGTGCACTAAATATTCACACAAAATGCCTCCACAGCTGGGGAAACTTCTGCCAAAAGGGGCTCCTCCTCCTTCCCTTTCTTGCACCGGGGGGGGGGGGGGGGGGGGGGGGGGGAATAAAAATCTCATGGCTGAATCACACATCATACACATCTTGTTTCTAAAACGTTTCTCCGATGATTTAGCTGCATAATGAAGGTATTTTAGTCAGATTAAATTCTTGTTCATGTCTTCCGTCATTCCCAACACCCCTCTAAACTGTACAACCCCAGAATGTACGGGAGAGTCAGAATAAAGTCTGAGGCCAAATGCTACAGTCCAGGTTCAAGGTTAGATATTAACTGATTTTATTTTCTTAATAATTGCCAGAAGATACAATAAACCCCCGGTATCTTATCTGGTCACAGATTCCTAAGTGACTGAAACCTCAGATAACATTCGTGCATCAAGACAGCTTGCAAACTGCCCTTTTCAGGGAGATATTTATGAATCCCTCGCGAAGGTCGGGAGAAATCAGCGTGTTCCAGCTCAGTCACGACATCCGCGTCCATTGCCGCGCATCCCACGGAGAGGGGCTTCGCAGCCCAGTGGTGCCACAGGCTCAGCGCTGGGACGGAGAGGAAGGCGGCTTTGCGGGAGCTCCGGTGCCCTTGGACACGGCTGGAGGGAGCTTGGCAGGTTCCACCTTCGGCCACACCACATTCCCTGCGGGAACGGCTCGATCGGCCTCCCAAGAATGAGAGTAAACACTCCTGCAAAGCCGTTCCTGGATAAGACCTATCTGCCCAGGGCCAGGGGCTCACACGTGTCCCTGCAGGCGACCGGGGATGCAAACAGGGGGGACAGTGCGCCTTGCGATGGGGGCGGCTGGCACGGGGCCCACAGCTGCCTCCAAAACCCCCCTGACTCCTCTCGGGATACAAAGTCCCTTTTGAAACCCAGAAACCCAGCCTGCTCTTTCTCACCGGCGTGCCTCCCCTCCGCTGCTTCTGCCCCTTCAGCCTTAGGCTGGGAAATACCAATTCCACTGCAAATGGACCGGAATTTCATTTCTCTCTGCCATTTGAAAAAAAAAAAAAGTTCTCTGTTCCAAAAAAGTTCTCCATTAAACGCTCCTTGTCAGAGCGTTTGCATCACCATCTCAGTACAGAAATGGCTACAGCACCACCAGGTCACCACGTGTCCTCGGTGCCCTGCGCAGGGACAGAGCGGGTGGGCAGGGAGCCCAATCCTGGGGTCACAGAGAGGAATGGCTTTGGGGGGGCTCCTGGAAGGAAAAACACCACCCCAACTCACAACTCATGAAAAAAGTAATTATCCAGAAGGAGTGCGAAATGCAATAAGGAAAAAAAAAAAGAAAAAGGGAAAAGCCTGGAAGCAGATGGGAGTTGAGAGCCTGGGAGAGGTTCTCGGAGCACCAGCAGCTCACTCCCCATCCCTTTCCCCCTACCTCGGGGAGGCAATGATTTCACCACAGGACCTGTACCCCTGCAGCAAAGCAGCCGAGCACCTTTTCCCCCGCTGGGTACCGTTGGAAATGCTCCCCAAGCGCAGGTGGGTGACAGGCAGCACGCACCGCAGAGCCGCAGCGGGACCAAAGGGAGTGGAGGGAAGGGGAATTCACAGCCTCCAAAGAGGGGCACCGATGACGGCAGAAAGGGGATGTTAACCTGACCATCTGGGGGCAGAGCTTAACCCCGGGGCAGATCAGATGTCAGGGGCTCGGGAACTGTTCCGTTTGGGAAACAGGATAGGGAATAGAAGGTTTAATGCCCAGCCAGCTCCTCGGCGGATGCTGTGCGATGGCACAGAGCAAAGGGAGTTACTTAAACACAGTTTTTCGGATGAGAAATGCCCGGCTCGTTTTCCTCAAGGCTGGAAGCCCTCTGGATCTCAGGTGCTGACCGCATCCAGCTCTGAGCCTCATCCTTGGCCACACTCGTCCTCTGATGGGGCACCACTGTCCCCAGGACCTGGCTTCCCATACAGCACCACGTGCCGTCAGCTGCAGGAAAAAACAGAGCTCGCGGGCTGCCGACAAAAAAGGCTTTATCTGAGACATGGAGAGGCGCTGCGTGAACTGGCAGGTGAAATACTCCACCGACGCTGCTCAAGAGTTCAGCTGAGGTGATGAGAAATAATCCTCGGCGGCTTTAAAGCCTGTGAGTTTTGCCGTAATACGGCTCCTCATTGCATCCCTCCCTGGGAAGAGCGTTCCCAGTGGGACCCGGGCCACCCTGGAGCACGCACCAGCAGATTGGCCTCACAGTGAAGCTGCTGTGGCCGCCGTGCACAGACCCAGCACTGGGCTGAATGCTCTCCTTTCCACTGCTGCCTGCGGGAAGAACAGTTATTCCATACATCAAAGGCAGTTTTGAGGTGGTCATCACCATGGTGATTACCTGAGAGCATCCTGCCCTACATCCTGGGGCGCTGAGCTGCTCCGGCAGCAGGGCACTGTGACCCCAGCCCAGTGGTGGCCACGGGGCTGCCTCGACCCACGCAACCATCGGCAGGAGAGTTAGGAAGCCAGCGTGGTGGATTCCAGCCACCGTATCTCAGCTCACGCAGGCACTGAACGTGGTGTTCTCTTCGTGGTTTTTTGCATCTCCTTCAGGCTTGTGGCTGGGGCCACTACTGCAAAGGATGCGATACGCACCTCCCGTGTGCTGGGCTTCATGCACTTCCAGCACCAGCTACCCAGGGCATCCCGTCCCTCTCGGCGAGCCGGGGAGAGCGGGACGCCACTCCTGGGGATGTGTTGCCTCCCTCCCCGCCAGCCCCGCTCTCGGCACCCGCCGTCTGCCAGGCAGCCCTGAAAAATCAGAAAGCCGACGGCAGGAATCAGCTTGGAGCAGGCGAGGAGGGAAACCACCTCGCGCAGGCACATAGTCCGCACCGTCTGGGAAACTCGGCTGCGTTACTCTTGCCTCACACCCAGGCTTTTCGACCAGTTTCTGGAAATTGGGGAGGCTGTCACAGGACACTGTAACAGGACAAGAAAGTCTGGTTTAAGCTGTGCTTTCGTTACTACTCTGATTTGAATTGCACTTTGTCAGAATCACCTTTTGGACATGTTTATTCTAGGGGGATCCAGTCACGGAGCAGGAATGGAAAAGTACATTTTCCTTACGTGTCGGCCACATGGTGCCCGAGATGAGACAATTCAAATCTCTGTGACCTGAAACGCTGTTCCCAACCCTCGTAATCCTAATCCCATTGAAAATAGGAACCGAGTGCAAGCGTACGCTGCGTAACACTCGCAACCTGGGCTGCACCCAGGTCGTGATCTCCAAACACCACTAAACAAGCATGCAACTCAGTTTTCTCTCTTTTCAGGATCAGAACACCCAACCTGCTATTCCACGATCAGGCTCCCGGTTTGCCCTTTCCACTGGGCCAACTTCACCCTTTACAGGTCCCTCTGCAGGGTAGAGATCAACGCCATGGGCACACGCCAGCACCCACAGTGCCTCGGTGTGGTGCCCCGAACTGCCTCTGCAGGGATGAAGCTTGGACGGCAATAAAGGACAGCGCTTGATAATTAATCCCGCCCCCAAGAGCTGCAGACACCAGGAAGTTAGCGCCCTCAAACAAAATAAAAATCAAGAGGTAGAAGGCAAGGCACGCTTACGCGGAGGTGGGTCCTTCTCTGTCGGTGCTCCTGAGAAGGTCCGTGCGCAGAGGGAGGAGAAGAGGGGGGAAGGAAAGGAGATGAGTGAGAGCGCTGCCTGCTGCAAATATTGACATAACCATTATGGGCATGTATAAAACTCCCATTTGCGTGATGCGAGCGTGATATTCTTTGAATACTTCTGTCTCGAGGAATTCTTTATTTTGCCATAGAAGAAAAATGTTTTCATATTCTCTCCTGCCGTTCAGACCTGCAACCCAGCGAGCCCTTTTGCCCTTGAGAGCCATAACATTATTTGTTAACATTTTTATGATGCCAAATGGTCTGTGCTAGAACGGGTGCCATTCTTTAGCTGGGAAACCATATGGCATGCCGAGTAATAAATAAGGTATTGTGATAGTTAATGAACCTAATTGCTAGCAAAGGCTTTAATACAGAGAATGTGCTGCTGAGAATTTAGCACCACATTAGAGATGCAGCAGAGCTCCTCTGACTTCTGAGGCTTAATTTAAGTTCTATATTGCAAACTCCAGAAAATAATTCCAAACCCTCCTGCTGGAAAAGCAACCTGCTGGTAGACTGTGATTATACTGAATTACTAAAATCGCAATCAATTTTATACACTCAGTTAACCCTTGCTAGGGAACTCGCCTCCCCACCATTTGTGGGGAAGCCGCTTCGAAGAGGTGCCGGAGCCAAGCGAGTGGGAGCATCACAGTCATCGTCCTCACCACGACCGGTCCTCTCCCCGGCATCCCCTTCTTCTGGGAGCAACCCCCTTTCCCGGCCTCTCCGCCTACCAGCCAAGCCGACTGCGGGCAAAGCGGGGAATAAAAGCCACGATTATGAACGGTCACCGCTATTCCCCTCCGTGACTAACTTATTAACTGCTGTCCTGACACCACGGCAGCCAGACGCCGCAGAAAGCGCAGATGCTCCTCTGCTGCGCGGCGCACGGGCTCCCGGGAAGCGCTCGCATGCTTGGAGAGAGCAGCCGGAGCAAACTTAAAAAAAAACCAAGTTAAACTCCCTTTGACTCCCGCAGCCCTGGAGAGCGGAAGAGCTCTTCTGGCCTAAGGGAATCCCGGCATTGCTACGGATTTTCAATTTCAAAATGCGAGCCCTTTCAGCCCAGAAAGCCCTTAGATGACTCCCGCCTGCATAGGGGCATGGGGCGCTCGCTGAGACGTTGCCCACACAGCACAGGTAAGGACAGCCGTGGCTCCTGCTGCCCTCACGCACGGGGTTTTGCACAGCAGCCGGCGGAGGTGCAGGACACCAAACATTTGGCTGATGTACAGCTCAGGACAATCCACGGGAAGAAGAGGGTATCCTGGTTTTGGAAATGCTGTTTTGGAAGACCTGCAGTTCTCCCAGTTGCACACACTGTCCTGTGCAGCTGGGATGTCCCCTGCCATGGCAACAGCCGTGCTGCAGCATGCCCGCACCTCCTCTGAGGACTGCTCCTAAATGCTCACCAGCATCGGAAACCATCACTCAGGCTCGGCACATCATCCCCTTACATCGCCTGTCTTTGGGTACCAAAAGCTGCCCTCTGGATGGGAAGGCCTTTTAGGGATGCAGCCCTCCCCGAGAGGCCATCCGCTGAGTCGTCTGCACGGGGAGACCCGACAACTCCTCGGAGAAGAGCAGCGCTGCTCTCCCAGTCCCTCCGGAAGGAGGGGGAAAAAGAGAGGTTATTGGTTTCTTCCCTGCTCTGATTGCACTCGGCCGTCCTGCAGTCACGTCCTTCTGCTGACAGCGGGCGATTCGGCTCTCTAAGGCAGCGACATCCTGGCTCGAGGCTGGAGGAGGGGAGACGGGAAGGTTCCCTGGTGGGGCTGCCCTCCTCCGTCCCTCCACACCAGCCTGCAGCCTCATCCCCGGCCACCATCAGCCCTCTCCCGCCCCCGGCTTCGGGCAAGCGACAGGGACACGGCGCGTGCCCCGGTGGCGCAGGGTGTCGAGGCAGGAGGTGGCCGGGGCCAGCGCCCGACAGTAGCATCGAATGGGGGAAGCGCCGAGATAAAGAGCTGCGCAGGGCGGATTTAATACTGTACATAAATACACTTTACAATCTGGGGAAGGCGCGGTGCTAAGAGGAAACCATTGGAATATTTTATCGTGATGCAGATCGAGTGAAAAGACTGTGAATAAATAAAAGGGAAGATAATTATTTGATGGAGTTCTCTTAGGATATGCCACAGCGGGGAATACTTACGGAGAATACATATTACTAGAGAGACACAGCTATTCAAGCATCAAACTAACCTATAAATTGTCAGAGGAGAAAATTGGAGGAGAGGAATGGATGGGGGTTTGGGCACCGCTCTCATCAGTAACGCCGGGTTGCGCTTTCCACCTTCCCCGTCGCAATTCCTCCTGCCCGAGGAGTCACAGGCCCTGAAAAAGGGAAGGCTGCCTCTAATAAATGTCTTCCAGAAATTACGGCCGAGCCACTACAGTACGGAGATGGCGTCATTTATCTCCCCGCCATCTGCGTGGGCTCCTCGGGCCGGGTAGCAGCAGCCTGCTGCTGGGAAGTCTCATCTCTCCTGCACTTTTGTAGGGTGAGAAGGTTTGGTGGCGGTGCCCGAAGTGCCTCGGTAATGATTGTACCCCCGATCCCTCCAGGCACTGTGCTCCCATGTCTAACTGCAGCCTCCGAGGCCGGCTTTCACCCCCATTTTGGAGGGGAACCCCTGTGTGGGGAGGCGTTTCCAGCTGTGGGACCAGGTGGGTCCATCCCCTACGCTGCATCTCCCAGCACCTCCTCCCTCGAGCTGAAAGTTACCTGCCGAGTCCCAAGCTCTTCTGCAGTGGGGTACATCCCTCCACCAATGCTTCCCGCCCACCCCTGAGCCAAGGGTCTTCAAGAAAGCGCCTCACAAACGCCAGCCAAGCCGCGCACACGCACGCTCAGCAGTGGCTTTCCCCGTTTTGGGGAGCGTGGCAGCGATTTCCCTGAGGTCAGAGTGCTTCCTAGAGGCAGAGCTGGAGAGAAGCCGACGCTCCCTGCCTCCGCCAGCACAGCTCTGACCAGCCGTGGTCCCCTCCAAGCCAGTGATAGGTTCACATCTCCCAGTTAATAATTACTTATTAATCCAAGCGACTTCACTCACCAATATTCTTAGCGGCCAGCTGCAGCTGTAAATAACCCACAAAATCTCATTTGCGCGATGCAAAAATCGGTGCAGTTGCACTGCTTATTGCACGCTAATTTATCGGTTATCAAGCCGTCGATCTGGATGGGCTCCAGGGCCGCACTGGGCAGCCGGCATGCCGCCTCGGAACGGGGCCGGCTGCTCCCGCGGCAAATGCTGGTGAGAATCATAGGCACGCACGCAATTAATAAAACAGCTGCTCTCCTTTTCACACTCGGGATCATGCCCTTGCTGTGGCACAGGGACCCCAACCTTCGCTTATCGACATGCAACGGCTTTCCCCGGAGAGAGGGCGAGCCCGGTGTCAGGGAGACCCAGCATCATCGCCTAGAGTAGGAACGCACCCGTGAAGTTTCCAAGCAAGTTTAATGAAGGTAAGAGGAACACAGCGGCTGCTCATTAACCTTTCCCCTCCCAGGCAAGTCATGGGGTGAAAATATAATCCCTGTAGTGTGGCTGCTAGGGGAAAATCTTCACCGGACATCAAAAATCCTATACTGCTTTTCCAAAGGCTAACTGGGGAATCCTATAGAGACGGCACAGACAAAATCGAAACCCCACTGACACAGGGTCTGTGGGTAACAACGGCTCGTTGCACAGCTTGGTTAATAAAGTGCCACTCCTGTATTTTTCCCCTTTTCCCCAGTGTTTTTGGCCCTGCTCCTTCCCGAAGCACCCCTTTCACCCACACCTCCTCTCCCGCACAGCACGGGCTCCCGTTCCTGGAGGCAGGCAGGACGGCAGCGGGCGATGGGGCGGGGGGCTGAGGAAGATGAGGGTCAGCCCCCACCCCACAGCTGGTACGAGGGCCGGGGTCCCGCTCCGCGCGGGTGTGAATGGCATCACGCCGTGTCCCGAGGGGGCCAATGCCATTAGCTCTGAACACCTCCCGTCTCTCTGGGAGCGAAGGAAACCTTTGGTTCCTTTATGGGGAAGATGTGACGAGGCGCCCGTGCTGCAAACAGGCAGTCTCCTGTAATTAGCAGAGGCGCTCATTACTTTAAGCGAGGCTCGCCACCGCTTCCCAAACCCCGAGCAAGAGCAAAGTCAGCGCTGAACGCAGGATACCTTTAAGTCTGTCTCAGACAATAAAATCAAAGACAGGCTGACGGTGGCAGGTCTCCCTCCCTCCGCCTGCCAGAAGGGAATTGCTCTGTCACCTGCACCCAGAATAGGACTTTGTCCCCGTTCCCGTCATTAATTTATTCCCTGTGAATTAGTGGGGCCCTGGAGACCCACGCAGCCCACCTGTTCCCGGCGCCCGCCTCCCCGCGCCCGGCGCTGACATTTGCAGCCTTGGCGGCAGGTACCAGCACCGGCAAATGGTCCCATAAACCATCCGCTAACGGGGCGCCTGCCAGCACAGCCAGGGCACTGCCACCGCGCACGGGGAGCATTGCGCCCAGTTGGCGGGGATGGACACACGCAACCAATGCATTTTTAAATCAGCCGCCTTTTTCTCCCAAAAAAGTAGCCTTTAATACTGCAATAGTGGGGATGCGCAAAGGCGCGGTGTGAGGCACCCCGGGTTCGGTGACCAGCGGTGCTGTACCCTGCTGATCTACAGAAATCTCCCCAGCCGGTTTCACCCTTTCGGCAGAGGTCATGCTGCCACCGGTATTACTCCATTTATTCCTAATGCACAATGCTCCTTTAATTGCTGCCATTCTGGACTCTAAACAAATTGGCCCTAAATGCATTTTTGCGAAACAAGATGTATTTTGTTAAAAGGGGAGATTTTTAAAACCGCTATCACCGTAATGCGATGAAATTACCATGTAGCACGCAGGGGTCTGAAAGCCGCAATTAATATCCCACACCTTTCTGAATCCTTTGTGTCACGACAGTCCTGGAAACACAGCGGCTGGTCTGGGTGTGCAGCGGGGACCGGTCCCCCCTCTCCTCCCCTCGGACGTGGGGTGCCTCATCCCCTTCCCGGAGACATGGGCAGAACCGGCCGCGCGTAGAATGCCAGCGTGGCCCCGTTTCCAACCGCGCGGCTCCCTGCTTGCCTGCTGAAGAGCGACAGTGGTGGCGAGCGTGCCGCCCGCTCTCCTGGCCGGCGCTTTGGGCACAGGGGCCAGTGCCAGTGGCAGGCAGGGGTGTCAAGCACACCGCATCTCTTTGGGGTTCAGCAAAACAGGCAGCCGGGAAAGAGAGAGCCCTCCCATAGCGCTCCCATCGCAACGCAAGCTGCGGGGCGGGCATCGGGCACCAGCGCGTCCGCCTCAGACAAAGCCATAGGAAACCCAAATCCATCTCTCCTTGCCCCCCATACTGCGGTAGCTGAGAACAGCCACATTCACTGCAAACCAAGGGAAAAGAAAGAGGGTTTTTTAAAAGTAACCTTTAAACGATCCCTATGAAAGAGAGAAAGCGCTCCACCTGAAGCTGCCCACCAAGCACAAGTTCGCTACAGCTCAACTCCGCAGACGGATGCTGCTGCTGCGCTGCCGACTCCAGCCTTGATTGGCTCCCATGAGGGACACGGCCCTAAGAGTCTGTGTTTGAGCAAACGCTTCTCCCTTTGCAGGCATCAGCCCCCACCAGCAGCCTCTTACTGCCATGCATCCCAGCTCCGCAGGCAGGGCTCGATGCCACCGCGAACACTGGAGAGCACCCGCGTCCCCATGCGATGCCGTGAGAAGAGGTTTGTGGCACAGCCCGCTCCGACACGCCGTGGGGCAGAGCGCTGGCACCCAATGCCCCGGGTACCTCGTCCCCTCAGACGCGTCCCCGTTCGCCCGCTGAGCAGCCGGCCGGTCCTGCTGCAGGCCAGCGCGGGGGATCGCAGGGGCTGGCATGTTCGCATCTGAGGGTCAGCCACCAACCCCAGCTCACGCCCAAACTTCCCGGAGCCTCTTCCACTGCTCCCAGAGCCACAGGGATTTGCTGGCCGGGGCATGAATAAGCCAGCTGAGCAGCCAGGGCTCTCACAGCGTGCTCTGCACTGTCGGGCGAGGGAGAGCCCGAGGGTGGAGATGAATCACGCCGCGATTCCTAGGCAAAACCCCGCCAGTGAAACCGCTCAGAGGCATTGCCGTTCCTAGGCAAGTGCTGTAGAGATGGAAGCCTTATTTATGAGTAAGATATATCTGCAGAGGGAGCAATAAACTGCAAAGCAAAGTATGAAGGTTTGCAGCAAATGCTGTAAAGTTTTACACGCCCGAAAACTAGGAATAAAAGATATACCCATTTAAAACAAAGTGGATGGAAAAGGTTTCCACAGGACTGTAAAACAGCCTTATAACAGTTAATTGCCAGTTTCTTGTTGCAGCACAGAGAAATTTAAACCAGAAAAAGAACTGTTTGAATCTCCATCGAAGAGCAGGAGAAAAGAAAGGAGGAGAATGAGAGGGGAAGAAAAAAAAAAAGAGACGAGCGCAGGGGAACGTGAACCTTTTGTTCGGATCCTCTGCACCACGCGGAGGGAGAAGCGTCTTTTGTTCCCGGCGCTGTGCTGGCTGGCCCCGGCTGCTCCCGCTCCCCACCGCCAGCAGGAGCCTCGCCGGCAGCCGCAGCCACGGGGCGAGACCTGGGCAAGGTCCCAGCAGCCGGCCTGTTGGTTAGTTAGAGATAATTTGGCTATGGTCATATCAATGTAGGCGCAACTGAGAAAATCAGCTGAGCCTCGATGCTTGCTTCTGCCCCCAGGAGGAAAGGGGCAGAGGGAACGGCAAGGCAGCAGGGAGCATATTCCTCCAAGTCCGATGGGAAACTCAAAGCGTAATACTTTTGACCAAGTAAAAGCCAGGAAAAAACATGAAGTGGTTTCCGCAACAACCAAAATGACCAACCACCACGCTGCCCACCAACTCCATCCAAAGCACCGGCATCCCGAGGGATACCCTTATTTCCACCACTGCGTCCCTGCAGAGCTGCCCACAGACCGTCCCGTCCCCCCCCCCCCCAGGAGCTGCCACCCGGGGAAGCCCCACGCAGCTCACAGAGAATGCTGTAGACTTCACAAGAAGCCCCCAAGGAGCTGTTGCATTTCAGAAAATAAGTGCATTTTATCCTTTAAAAGCACAATTGTCTACACTTTTTTTCAAATAACCACTGTTTTCAACAAAAGAACAGTCTCTCCCTTCTCCAAAAAGTATCCGAGACCAGAAATATTTGCTTTTCATGTGCCTTCTTTACACATATTCCTGCAAACATGAAGGAGGGGAGCACCGAAAGCTCAGCCCCATAAAAAGCACGCAAAGTAGAGAAAAGGGGGCTTTTGTTCCCACCCCCAAAGCGCACCGCCCTTCCCCGGGCACCCCAGCTGAGCTCTGTGCCACGCGGCGCTGCCCGGCACCTCGCTTACCTCTTGGCCAAGGGTGAGGATGCGGCAGGAGGGCGGGAAGGGTACCGGGGGTGGGCTGGAGCCGGCTGGGGAACTGTGGTGCCCCCAAGCAGCTGTGGGGCTGCTGAGGCTTACGCCCAGGTCCCCTGGGGCTGATCCGGCACAAGGTGGCTGCTTCCAAACTGGCTCCCGGGCACCAGCGCAAGCCACGCTCACAGCAGACACCCTGCAGAGCCCAAACCACGAGCACCTTGAGATGCTGCAGGTGCTGAGGCCCTCGCAGCCCCCCACCCTTTATCACTTCCCCATCGCCCAGGGGCCGGGACAGGCCAAGGTGCTCCTCGTTAGGTGATGGGGCACAGTCCTATCCCATCAGGGAGGGATTCTCCCCTCCCAACACCTTCCTGCAGAGACTTTGGGTGGGTTTTGGGTTTTTTTTGGTTATTTTCCCTCCCCATAATGGCAGATTTTGCGCATTATCCAGGAAAGTAAGTGGAGAGATACGTTCCACGGTGTAAATATCGAAATGCTGTTTATATCAATCAGAGAAGCACTTAGGTAGAGATGACAATGGAGCCCGCAGAGCCCTAATCACACACTTTGATTGAACTAAAAGTACGGGGGAAAATGGAAATCAGACGTCTAGTGCTGAGATTTCAATAGAGACGGGAAGCCGGAGCGACAGAGCCGTTTGGGGGGCTGCTCCCGGCCCGGGGAGCCGCAGCGGCAGGCTCTGCATCCCATTTTCAGCAGCAGCGAGTGCCGGGCTGGCGGCGCGGGCGACAAGGCGTGCTGAGCCGGGGTGTGCTACCCTGAGATGCTCCACTGCTCCCACTCATAAATACCCCGAGGCGCTCTGGGTGCTGACAAGCTACACCTTTATCCCCAAATCGTGTCATTCAACAACCAAAAATAGGCTCTACGGACTGAAACGCAAGCGCTGCGCTGGCAACCGGCAGCAGAAACGTGCCAAAGCCCCCCGAGCTGCAGCCGGCCGCACGGCCATGCTGCTGTATACACCCAAGCCCGCTGTCTTAAATAATAACAACTGCAGACCCGGTGAGAGCACCAGCATTTAGGCTGGGCTCAGGGGCTCAGGCTGCTCTCTGTGCCCCGCTGCCACCGCGGCGATGCTCAGCACAGAGCTCACCCCAGCCAGGTCACCCCACTGTGTCCGGGCAGGGCGGCTTTGCTGCTCCTTCCCACCCCCGGCACTGTCCTCGGGGCTCCATCCGAGGCATCGCTGAATGTTCATTTTTGGCATCAGCTGAGCTGCTGGTGTATTCTCTTTCAGGAAAGCATGCCCTTGCAGCCTGGTGTGCGTGAGCAGGGGGGCTGCATCCCGCTGTAGCGTGCAGCACCTCCAATGGTTGCTTGAGCGCCAAGAATTTAACCGGGGGGGGGGGAATTTCTTTCTCCTCCACCTCCCGTTCCTGCTGCAGGTGGCAGGGACAAAACCCCTGGCACCAATAGGATTTGTCTTAGGGCTTCCAGCTGCAGGGCTGGGAGCACGCACGGTCTGCCTCAGGGGCTGACATCCCGTGGCAAATTCGCCCCCGGCTCCACTTGCCATGGCTCCGGGGGCTCTCGCAGGGCCAGTGGCTTTAGGGACCGTTTCAGCCCGGGGTCTCAGCACTGGAGTCACAGGGAGCAATTGTTGTTGGCTTTGCTCTCAGAAGAAAACCTCTTTAGCACGTTCATCTTTCAAGCTGACATCCTTTTTCAGCGTCGTATCTTCGGCAGCTGGTTTTGCACCAGCAGGTCTGGCCGTGCATGCGGTACAGCGAGCAGGGTTTGTTAAGGAAGTCACCTCGGGATCTAAAATAGTGCTTATTAGTTTGAGGACGATACGGTGGCTCATCCACCCGTCACTCCTCATGACAGATCTTTAAAAAAGCAAAGGCCAATTATATAGATTCGGAGTCGGTAATGAGCCTGAAACTGTTTGATCATTTCGGCTCCCGCTGGGCGAGCGGGAAGAGGACGAGATGCTGCGGGGACCCGCTGCCGCGAGAAGCGCGGGGCTCTGCTGCCTCTTCGTGGTGGGGATGGCGAAGGAGGCCGCCACCACCGCATCCCAATCCGCGACACCCGGGATGGCAGGCGAGGGGCTGCCGGGGGGCTGCTGCGCAGGCAGGGTGCAGGCAGGGTGCAGGCAGGGTGCAGGCAGGGTGCAGGCAGGGCGCGGGGTCTGCAGCCAGCCCTGGAGCCAAAACCCAGGCGCTGAGGCTGGGAATTTTCTGTTTTTCAGTGCGAGGAGGTAAAACTGCTGTTTTCAAAAGGAAACCTGAAAACTAAAAGCGATAAAATCCATGAAAGAGAATGGGAATTTTGGCAGGCGCTTTCCATGGGCTGGAAGCGATTCCTCCTTCCTACAGGAGAGATTTTGACCATCCTCTGCCAGGGCATTTAATGGCCTTAGAACTTCCTTGCCACATTATATTACCGAACACACTGACTTCAATCTGCTATTAGGGAGCCAAGGTGTCGGACGCACTAATGCTGTTTACAGAGCTGCCGGGCTGCGACTGCCGGCAGTACCGACTCGCACTGTACTGGTTCATTGCCGTCAATTACTGTAAAGCCAGGGATGTGTAATGTAATTCCAGGGATTGCCGTTAATTACGGCTGTTCGCGCAGGGGGTTGTACGGCTCAGGGGCTGCTGGGGGGATTCCAACAGCGCGTTATCACGGAAAAAGTGAAGCTGGATGTGGAAGCGGAGAGGAGGAGCAAGCCCTGGTGATAAGCAGGAGTGTGTCCAGCCAGCACCCGGGGAGAGGACGAAGGAGGGAGGTTAAAAGCGAAAGTAGAGCAGGGGTTACACAGCGAAGGGCAGGAGGAGCGAGCCACACTTTGCTCTCGGCAGCATGGAGGCTCCGGCAGTCTTCACGGGCGTAGATGTTTACCAGCGCAGTTTCAACCCTCAGGAGTATTTGAAAGCATTTTACACACTGAGCGACAGCCAGGGACAACTGAACACATTTCTGACGGAAAACCTGAGGAGCCTGTTCAAGATGTTCTCCTTGGGTGAGTCACGTCCTCCCCTGCGTCCGCCCCGAGGTGCTGGGCAGTGCCAGACAGCGCCATTTTCAGAGCTGCATGCTGCTCGGCGTGTGCTCCAACACGGAGCGAGATACATGCTAAATACGTACACACATGCTTTTAAAAATATGTATGCATGCATACAGGGTATTGCCAGCTGGCGTTGTCCCAGTTTCTGGCAACACGGTGCCCTCCAGGCTGGGGCTCTGCTCCAGCGGCAGGCTGCCCACGGGCAGGGCTGGGGGCTCTCACCCCGCTGCAGGGGCTGCCCCAGGCTGTGCTGCTGCCCCAGAGCCCGGGGCATCGGGGGGACGGGGCTGCGCCGCTGGTCCATGGCACTTGGGATGGCATTTTGGGGTTAGGGGAAGCGCAGCCCGATGGGGCTGTGGGGCATTTCTGTCCTGGGGCACGGTCTGCGTTCTCACCGGGATGGTCTTCCCCCCACTCTGCACCAGACGAGCTGAAGGGCGATACCCTGATAGACGTCGGCTGTGGCCCCACCATCTATCAGCTTCTGTCCGCTTGTGAGCGCTTCCAGGAGATCATCGCCTTGGACTACACGGACCAGAACCGCCGGGAGCTGGAGAAGTGGCTGAAAAATGAACCGGGAGCCTTCGACTGGAAGCCAGTGGTGGAATATGTTTGTGAGCTGGAAGGGGACAGGTGAGGCTGGCTTCCTACTGCCCTGCCATCAACCATGGCGTACACAAAGTCACAGGCGCAGATGCTAAATAACCACATAATGAGCCTTCATCTATTTATTTGTTTATTTACTTGCCAGGGGGAAGTGGGCTGAGAAAGAGGAGAAAGTGAGAAAGAAGGTGAGGCAGGTTCTGAAGTGTGACGTGACCAAAGCCAACCCCACGGACCCTGTGTCCCTCCCTCCTGCCGACTGCATCGTCTCCACCCTCTGCTTGGAGGCCGCCTGCAAGGACCTGGACACCTTCCGTAGAGCCCTGAAGCACATCGGTGCCCTCGTGAAGCCGGGGGGACACCTGGTGATGGTCACCGTCCTCCGGGAAACCTACTATGCCTTCAACAAGCAGGTTTTCTCCTGCCTCCGCCTGGAGAAAAACACGGTGGAGGAAGCTGTGGAGGGTGCTGGCTTTGACGTGAAGTTCAGCGAGGTCCAGACGTACCTGCCCTGCGACGACTCCACGGATTGTGAAGCCGTGCTGAGCCTCATGGCACGCAAGCGTGCCTCCATCACTGGGTAGCACGTGGGCACTGGGGAGGAAAACAGCAGTGTGTCTGGTTTCAAAAAGCTCCGCTGATGTAACCCACAGCCCCTTACCCCTTTATCTGAAAGCAAATAAACACAAATGCTCTAACGGTGTCCATGGATTGGGATTTATGCGGCACACACAGCGCCAGCACTCGGAGCCCCGACTGTGCACCAGCAGCCCAGGCTCGGGGTAACCCTGCTGGCTCGCTCCAGCCCCGAAACAGAAATTGCACCCAAGTCCCTTCCCCACCATCCTCCCAAGTCAGAGCAAAGCTTCTGAGAAGCTTCCCTCTCCAGCTGTGATGCGCTTTTTTGAGACCAAAATCTACTCCCATTCTTACGGGAAACATGTTTGTCCCCAAAGGCAGTGAGACTGTCCAAACGCAGACCTGTTTTTGATTTCTGGACAAATCCTGCATGCTCTGTCCGAAAAGTTGGGGGGAAAAAAAGGGTGCTGTCAAGGGGAGCGGCGTGCCTTGCGCCCAGACAAACCGCAGCATTCACGGAAACAAGAGTACCTGCTGATCTTTTCAGTACACCTGTAGAAATTGTTGGACAAAATGCCGTAGCCTCAGCACTGTGTACCTGCTGGGCACCGGCACATGAGCGGGAACGGGGCGGAAATGGTTGGCAGATGGAAACAATGCTCTCCTCAGAGCGACCTCCTCCGGCTGGCAGCACCGCTGGCCGTACCCAGTTGTTCTCCCATGACTACAGGCAGCTGGACCTGCGACACAACAGAGGTTCACTTTAGAGACAGTCGGGCCTAGACATTTTTGCTAGGAATTAATATTCACACCCCCAACATGCCTCAATTCTCAGCAGATTTTTAGAGTAAGTGTGTGGGACTTGTTGCTGAAGCTGCTCCTCCGCTTGCTCATACAGATTTTCTTTTGGGGTAGTTTTGGTTCAAGAGTGAAAGGAAATATGGAAATAGGAAATTTTCTCGCTGGGTATACGCAGATAGGGTCCCGTCACAAGTCTTACTTCTTCTGACGGAAGAGGCTGGCACACAGTGAGGATGATAAAGCCCAGGAAGGAGTCCAAAGCTCGAGATGAGTCATGGTCCCCAGGTAGCATTCACGCTCCACAGCAGCCAGCGAGCCCAGGCAGGAACCAGAGGGGTTCAGCCTCCTCTCTGTCCCGTCGCCTTTTAGTTTCTTGGTAAGAATCTAATTAAAAAAAACAAACAAACAACCCACAGAAGTCTTCAGGGCTGTAGGGCAACCTTGGCACCGGTATGGGCTTACTAAGGTTATTAGATGTAAGCATATGTCACCCCAGAAGCATACGCTGGAGACACCACGTTAGCAGGATGAGGACCACGTTGGTGACACCGCCAGCTCCAGCTCTGCTTGGCGTGACCATTCCCGGAGCCACTGGGATGCCCTGCGCAAGCGGCACCGGTGTTCGGCACCGCCGCAAGCGCTGGGAACGGCCTCATTTCCCTGCTCCAAGAAATGGGGCTGAAAACCAGAGGATGCTCGGAGGCAGCTCAGCACCTGCGCCGCTCGCTAGTTAACGCTGAATATAATGCCACCGCTCCCATAAAGACCCCCGCGCCTGCCAGCGCGGTGCAGTAAAGGCAGGAATTCAGCAGCTGCTGACACCTTCTCTGGAAATAACACGCCCGGGTGTTGTAGCGCTGGCGTCTTTAATCGCTGTTTAACTGTTCGAACATCGGCATCACTGGGGATTTTTATGGTCTGTTTAAAAAGCACAAAGATTCCCTTCACAGAGAAGTTTGTAGCTACAATTACCCTTCTGTTGCAACCTGCCAGGAGTCATTGAAAGCCTTTCCCAGCGA